>OX276453.1:370000-702500 GCA_946251905.1 Cryptocephalus moraei
GTTGTTTTTATTGGGATGGTTCGTCATGTTGGGGTGTTTCAGTTAAATTAAGGATAATAAACAAATTAGTCGTGTTCGGATCTATTCATAATTTACGCAGCAGGTACACATAACATATAACAGGTATATTTTTGGGGAAATCCGTGTTTCGCTAATCCTGTTAATTCCTTGATCCCTAACCGTCCTAACGTTTTGTGATTTGTCATGCTAACGCTGACAATTTCTTCGAAATTCGTGGTAATAACGTACTTCCTAAGAGATTTTCGTCCGTTAAATCCGACAATCCGTTAAAAGCAAGTACGGTAAATACGATGCTTATTTCTAATAAAGTAAAGGGCATGAGTTCGGGACTTCCTAAACAGTTCGCTAAATCCGATAGTCCGCTAAATGCGAGTACGTTGTAAACGAAGTTGACTGTATATATATTTCAGCTAAACTAG
This sequence comes from Cryptocephalus moraei, assembly GCA_946251905.1. NCBI lineage: Eukaryota > Metazoa > Arthropoda > Insecta > Coleoptera > Chrysomelidae > Cryptocephalus > Cryptocephalus moraei. The sequence continues at coordinate 370,441 of OX276453.1, forward strand.
AATATCCGTATTTTAAAATATCTCAGAAACAATGTTAATACACTTTTAAGGCTTTACTTAAGGTATTAAGGCATTAAGGTAGGTTAACAAAGGACATTAATAATTTAAACCAACATAGAAATAGTAATATAGTTCTAGATTTTACTGTGATAATTCTTAAAAGTTTTATAGGTAATTACGAAACAGAAAAATATTTGCTTACCAGTTTTTTCCTGATAGACCGCACACATACACTCAAGTAACTACTAACAATAAGCTCTCGGTGATGATTTTTATACTACTGAGAAATCAAACGCACACGGACCACACGGATGTCGTTTTCGCTCTCTTACATAAACACACGGAATACGGTGACGGCCGTTTTGCGCTCGGCCATTTTGCGCTCCTACATGAAATCGACCGTTTTGCGCTCCTCTAATTTCCCCCACAAGGTAAACCCTACCCTTTTACCTGTGGTCGGCCGGTTTGCGCCCCAATAAGAAGGTAGCTACCAGATTTCGTAAAAATAGGATATTCCCAATATTTGAGCAGTTGGAAGAGAAAATAAATTTGAATTTATGGTAAACAGTGTGGTGAACTGGTTATTCTCGTAAAGTGGTAAGTACATTTATTTAAATAATGCGTGACGGAAACAATGTACAAAGGAAAATTATCGACTTACCCGTCTATTCTAGTAACCACCGACATTCTAGTAACCACCGACACGTGTTTCTGCTTATTAGCTTCGTCAGGGTGGTATAACCAAGCTCTGAATGAAAACGATGTTTGACACTTGGAAAAATTTCACGAATTTCACTACTAAATTTCCTTCGACTAAAGATTCGTGACAGTTGGCTATAGCTGGCCACCGCGTCAAGTATGGATTGTCGTCCTCGAAGGGAGGATCTTTCCTTACAAACGCAAAAGTGCTTTGCTGTCAACTGTTGACGTTCTTTTTGAGTTTTATAATTTTTTTTCCAAGTGTCAAACATCGTTTTCATTCAGAGCTTGGTTATACCACCCTGACGAAGCTAATAAGCAGAAACAGGTGTCGGTGGTTACTAGAATAGACGGGTAAGTCGATAATCGATTTTCCTTTGTACATTGTTTCCGTCACGAATTTCACTACTATATATATATATATATATATACTAACTTTTATATATATATATATATATATATATATATATATATATATAAAAGTTAAATTTAGCGGGAAGCAGCCTTAATTGGGGGCATTAAGAAGACGAATCTCTTTACACTTTGATAGCTTTCGCCAATTTATTGTCGGCTTTGTCAATCTTACTACAAAGGTACAAAAGGTGGTTAAACATCATTTAAAACTAAATAATAAATAATACGCACAGTGTGCGAGAAAATTATAAAATCAGTAAAAACAACATAACAGAAAGGTCTTTTTTCATTAATGTGAAGTATATCGTGCCAAGTGACAATATGACAGAATGTATAAAATTTTCATTTGTTTCAAACACGGAAAAAAAGAAGAGAGACTCTTATTCCACAACCAATATGACCACATCGGTTGCCAAACGACATGTTAGGGAATTGAACCCTAAAAAGCTAGGGAAGATTCCTGTTACCAGTTACTGCCACTAACTGTCAACAGAAACCTTCCCCATTTCGTCTTGGTTTGGGTTTCTCCTATGGTGGTAGATGTAGTCGAGGTATAGTACATTAGAATAAATGATGTTTAAATTTTGAACATCTGTTTTCTTGTTCATTAAGTTTTCCCCATTGTGAATGTAAGCCATCTCCAGGAATGACCTTTTAAACGTATTAGTTTCTGCAGTTAAGACTTTGATGTCATTGAAATTGGGTTGGTGTCCAGTTACGTCATTGTAATATGTAATTGACATTGTAATAGCCACTAGATCATTAAAAAATATAGGTAATCTGTTTACCAACGTTAAGGACCCTACAAACGTCTTAGATAAAACTAACGTGGTCTATAAAATCGAATGCAATAATTGTGATAAGGCATATATTGGAATGACGTCCAGAAACCTCAAAGCGAGAGTGACCTCACATAAAAGCGACATTTCTAGACGTAAAGATGCTTGCGCACTTTCCTCTCATGTAGACGTAACTGGACACCAACCCAATTTCAATGACATCAAAGTCTGTGTCAAAGTCAAAGTGTGTGTGTGTGTGTGTGTGTGTGTGTGTGTGTGTGTGTGTATGTGTGTGTGTGTGTGTGTGCGCGGGTGTGTGTGTGCGCGCGGGTGTGTGTGTGTGTGTGTGTGTGTGTGTGTGCGCGCGCGGGTGTGTGTGTGTGTGTGTGTGCGCGCGCGGGTGTGTGAGTGTGTGTGTGTGTGCGCGCGCGGGTATGTGAGTGTGTGTGTGTGTGTGTGTGCGCGCGGGTGTGTGTGTGTGTGCGCGCGCGGGTGTGTGTATGTGCGCGCGGGTGTGTGAGTGTGTGTGTGTGTGTGTGTGTATGTGTGTGTGTGTGTGGCGCGCGGGTGTGTGTGTGTGTGTGTGTGTGCGCGCGGGTGTGTGCGTGTGCGTGTGTGTGTGCGCGCGGGTGTGTGTGTGTGTGTGTGTGTGTGTGTGTGTGTGTGTGTGTGCGCGGGTGTGTGTGTGTGTGTGTGTGCGCGCGGGTGTGTGTGTGTGTGTGTGTGTGTGTGTGTGTGTGTGTGTGTGTGTGTGTGTGTGTGTGTGTGTGTGTGTGTGTGTGTGTGTGTGTGTATAGCAATATTGGGTAAATATTTTGTTCCGAGATTTTTGCTGTATCGGGTGTTTAATTTTCTGGGACTATAATTCCAAAGAAATATTTTTCAGTTTTTTTTCTGAGGTATAGCTTTTATTGCGATTTGTTTTCAGTTATATACCAGAATCTGTAACGGAAAATCAATTTTGTCATTCAATTCACTTTGTGGAGAATGATTTGAAGTTTCCATAAATAAAATTTTCATTATTTTCCCATTAGAATATTATGTTTCCGCCATCCTTAACATCCTTCAAATAATTGTTACTTCAGGAATTTTCTCCCAAAGAAGTGTCCAAAAGTTGAACACTCCCTCTATATTCTATAAAAATCCGCAAGATTGGTATTTGCGAATATCCGTATATTGTCTATTACATCAGATTAGAACGTATTAACAGATGAAATGAAATGCAACCTTTATGCAAATAGTACATAACACGTCATGTTTGATGATAATTACGGGGATATTCAAATTTTGTAATAGTTCGAATGAAAAAGAACTTGATTTATAAATTACAGTCGTGATATAATCGCACATTATTTTGTTTTGATGATTCATTAGACAGTTATTACATGCATCCTCTTAGTATTTATTGATTGGCCTTCAACAAATGAGTGTATCGTTGTTAAACGATCCTTTTTATGTATTTTATAATTTTTGTTATGTCGAGAAAATAGCGAATAATCTTAGAGTATCTACATAAATGAATCAAATAATTTGACAATCAATTCCATTCAAGTCCATATTACAAAGTAGTAACCAATAAGCATTTAAATTGAATAATTTCCTCTTCGGTACATACTACCCTAAGGAATGTTCTAAATTGAGCGATGAAAACTGAAAATTACCAGAAAAAACGCGTATACTCATCTAGAGTAGAGCTTTTTAGTGAGCATTTGGTTGCTGCATTAGATACACAATATATGTGTTAAAATGGTAATTTCTTCTTATTGTATGAAGGAAAATATCGATTCAAATCTTTTTCAAGTATAATGGGAACGTCAAAAATAGACAAATTTATATCTTCATTGTTAAGAATACTTTGACTGTTTAAATTTTGTGGAAATCTGGTTACAAAATATATAAGTGTATATTTAACAATATTGTTGTTGGATTGGATTTGAAAATTACAAGTTAGTTTCAATCGTAAATATCGTACAGTATAAAAAATATTGCTAATAAAAAGGTACTATTTAAAGTTAGGAATTACGTGTGTGTGTGTGTGTGTGTGTGTGTGTGTGTGTGTGTGTGTGTGTGTGTGTGTGTGTGTGTGTGTGTGTGTGTGTGTGTGTGTGTGTGTGTGTGTGTGTGTGTGTGTGTGTGTGTGTGTGTGTGTGTGTGTGTGTGTGTGTGTGTGTGTGTGTGTGTGTGTGTGTGTGTGTGTGTGTGTGTGTGTGTGTGTGTGTGTGTGTGTGTGTGTGTGTGTGTGTGTGTGTGTGTGTGTGTGTGTGTGTGTGTGTGTGTGTGTGTGTGTGTGTGTGTGTGTGTGTGTGTGTGTGTGTGTGTGTGTGTGTGTGTGTGTGTGTGTGTGTGTGTGTGTGTGTGTGTGTGTGTGTGTGTGTGTGTGTGTGTGTGTGTGTGTGTGTGTGTGTGTGTGTGTGTGTGTGTGTGTGTGTGTGTGTGTGTGTGTGTGTGTGTGTGTGTGTGTGTGTGTGTGTGTGTGTGTGTGTGTGTGTGTGTGTGTGTGTGTGTGTGTGTGTGTGTGTGTGTGTGTGTGTGTGTGTGTGTGTGTGTGTGTGTGTGTGTGTGTGTGTGTGTGTGTGTGTGTGTGTGTGTGTGTGTGTGTGTGTGTGTGTGTGTGTGTGTGTGTGTGTGTGTGTGTGTGTGTGTGTGTGTGTGTGTGTGTGTGTGTGTGTGTGTGTGTGTGTGTGTGTGTGTGTGTGTGTGTGTGTGTGTGTGTGTGTGTGTGTGTGTGTGTGTGTGTGTGTGTGTGTGTGTGTGTGTGTGTGTGTGTGTGTGTGTGTGTGTGTGTGTGTGTGTGTGTGTGTGTGTGTGTGTGTGTGTGTGTGTGTGTGTGTGTGTGTGTGTGTGTGTGTGTGTGTGTGTGTGTGTGTGTGTGTGTGTGTGTGTGTGTGTGTGTGTGTGTGTGTGTGTGTGTGTGTGTGTGTGTGTGTGTGTGTGTGTGTGTGTGTGTGTGTGTGTGTGTGTGTGTGTGTGTGTGTGTGTGTGTGTGTGTGTGTGTGTGTGTGTGTGTGTGTGTGTGTGTGTGTGTGTGTGTGTGTGTGTGTGTGTGTGTGTGTGTGTGTGTGTGTGTGTGTGTGTGTGTGTGTGTGTGTGTGTGTGTGTGTGTGTGTGTGTGTGTGTGTGTGTGTGTGTGTGTGTGTGTGTGTGTGTGTGTGTGTGTGTGTGTGTGTGTGTGTGTGTGTGTGTGTGTGTGTGTGTGTGTGTGTGTGTGTGTGTGTGTGTGTGTGTGTGTGTGTGTGTGTGTGTGTGTGTGTGTGTGTGTGTGTGTGTGTGTGTGTGTGTGTGTGTGTGTGTGTGTGTGTGTGTGTGTGTGTGTGTGTGTGTGTGTGTGTGTGTGTGTGTGTGTGTGTGTGTGTGTGTGTGTGTGTGTGTGTGTGTGTGTGTGTGTGTGTGTGTGTGTGTGTGTGTGTGTGTGTGTGTGTGTGTGTGTGTGTGTGTGTGTGTGTGTGTGTGTGTGTGTGTGTGTGTGTGTGTGTGTGTGTGTGTGTGTGTGTGTGTGTGTGTGTGTGTGTGTGTGTGTGTGTGTGTGTGTGTGTGTGTGTGTGTGTGTGTGTGTGTGTGTGTGTGTGTGTGTGTGTGTGTGTGTGTGTGTGTGTGTGTGTGTGTGTGTGTGTGTGTGTGTGTGTGTGTGTGTGTGTGTGTGTGTGTGTGTGTGTGTGTGTGTGTGTGTGTGTGTGTGTGTGTGTGTGTGTGTGTGTGTGTGTGTGTGTGTGTGTGTGTGTGTGTGTGTGTGTGTGTGTGTGTGTGTGTGTGTGTGTGTGTGTGTGTGTGTGTGTGTGTGTGTGTGTGTGTGTGTGTGTGTGTGTGGTGTGTGTGTGTGTGTGTGTGTGTGTGTGTGTGTGTGTGTGTGTGGTGTGTGTGTGTGTGTGTGTGTGTGTGTGTGTGTGTGTGTGTGTGTGTGTGTGTGTGTGTGTGTGTGTGTGTGTGTGTGTGTGTGTGTGTGTGTGTGTGTGTGTGTGTGTGTGTGTGTGTGTGTGTGTGTGTGTGTGTGTGTGTGTGTGTGTGTGTGTGTGTGTGTGTGTGTGTGTGTGTGTGTGTGTGTGTGTGTGTGTGTGTGTGTGTGTGGTGTGTGTGTGTGTGTGTGTGTGTGTGTGTGTGTGTGTGTGTGTGTGTGTGTGTGTGTGTGTGTGTGTGTGTGTGTGTGTGTGTGTGTGTGTGTGTGTGTGTGTGTGTGTGTGTGTGTGTGTGTGTGTGTGTGTGTGTGTGTGTGTGTGTGTGTGTGTGTGTGTGTGTGTGTGTGTGTGTGTGTGTGTGTGTGTGTGTGTGTGTGTGTGTGTGTGTGTGTGTGTGTGTGTGTGTGTGTCGTTTGAATAATTCTCCATATTTTTAAATAGGGTACGTAACAACTGTTGAAAAATCACCGTACAAAAAAATCACCGTACAAATCATATTTAAAAAATGTTGATAAAATTAACTCCAACACTTTTGTTGGGACACTCTTTATAATACAACGTACCAAATACGCTGGGTGCGTTTATTGCAAATACAATTTCAATTTTTATAGAAAAGTGCTTACAAAGTAGTGGTAGTAATACAAAATTGTGACACAAATTTTGTATAAATATTCTAGTGTTTCAGTCAGAATACATCTACTTTTACAGTTTGTGTTGTCGAATTAAAACAGGTAAGCTCCTTTCTTAGTAGTAATTTTGTTATCAAATTTATAAAAATTAAGACTTTGCACTTCAAGCTTTAAAATTTAAAGAGATTTTGATATCGTATTTTCTGTTTTCCTACTGTATATTAAATTGAGAAATGTTCATGTTTTCAAAGTAGGTAAATTCATTTCTTGTTAATAATTTATTGTCAGATGATCAAAAAAAATTTTATTTCTATAATACCAGAAAATTTCAACCATATTTCCAACCAATAATTTCAAGTTTCTAAATTTAGAGTAATTTTGATGTTATATTTTCTGTTTTTCTACTTTATATTACATTGAGAAATGTTAATTGAATTCAAAGTTTTTGCATTCCATACACTCATGTATTTTATAGGTAAAACAATAAAGATTATGCTGATTGATATTCAAGGATTTAAAATCCCAAAGGAAGTGGCCATTTCAGACATTCAGACAACCAACCACTATTTATTTGAGGCGGCGGTGCCCTATGATTGGCTAACATCGAGGGAGCAATTTCAAGTGTCGTATGAAAGCAATAGTGTGCACGGCCTTGTGTTATTTTCGAAAATGGAGGAGGTATTTAGAGTGGCAGAGGCAGCAGACATTATTTACGTTAGGGGGCATCAGGAGGTGAATTTTTTAAAACTGTTTTAGAAAATACCAACATACAAATTATAAATTTAGAGAACATTAATAGGGAATTTAATCCTCCAAAATTTGATTCAAAAATTGCAAGTTGCATGAACCATAGCAATTTATCTAACGAATTCAGATGTAGCTTAACAAATTTAAATATTTTAAAAGAATGGGTAAAAACCCGAATACAGTTGCAATTAGTATAATATATACATATAGTTTGTACAATCGGTTCTTTTCCAATGCACCTATTACCATCAAGTTCCCTACACCGCTGTACCGCCGCCACTGTACGATAGGTGGCGCGCCACGCAAGGTGGGTTTAAACCTACAGCGGGCGCGTGAAAGAATCGGAAGGCGCGTCCGTCTCGTAGACCGATATCATAAAACTTAGATTTCCCGTCATGTTCATGCGCTGGGTAGAAGAATTTGAACAAATAATGATGTTTATTGATACTCACTTTGTTAATCTATGACAACAAAGACAGTTTGGAACACTACAAACACCATAAACTGATCTATAATAATAACCTACCCTATGTTTCATTATTATTATATTACATACTATTTATGTTCATAAAAACTCTCTACTCAAGTATATAAGATTTATATACGGAAATTATAAACATCATATTTTTAAAACAGTCGCTAGAAATATTCCTATGTGTTCTTAGCATAAAAACTTAAAACATCTGGGCTCATTTTTGCTCTAATCTATAACATAAATATTGTATTCACAAATAAATGAATTTATATCAGCAAACTACAAACTACTACTAATTTTGAGAACATTCGTTACAAATAACTCCCACTATATGTTACACCAGCAGTGACAGAAAAGGCAGAGAGAAGCTATTCAGTTCTGAAATATTATATTTTTTCTTCACGCTTCATATATACTGTAATTTATCAAACAAATTAACAAACAGTCTTATCTACCCAAAAAGTATGTAAACAACGTAGAAACACTTACTTTGCCTTTATTTACTACCAAAATTGCACTGGCAAAATGTGAACGCAAGTAGGCGCATCCGTCTCTCAGACCGAATTTGGCTATAATTCGGAAACAAAAGGTTTCTCAGATGGATGGATTGGCAGTGACAAGTAGTATGCCATTTCATGAAGGTACACGAGAGGCGGGGGCGCTGAATTTACGGATGAATATAAAATAACGGTTTAATTATTTTGTCGGTCTACGAGACATAACGCGCCCGCTCTAGGGTTAAAGTCACTAGATATTAAAAGTACCGCAATTCATTGGACCAATGGGTAAGAGAGAGAACCACCCGTTTGGGAACAAATATGGCGGATTTTCATATAAACAGCTGTTTGAAAGACGTATCGATTAGAATTTAAGGTTATATTTCTCCGTTTCTATTTAAATTCAGTGTGGTGATAGGTGAAATATATAGTATTTGTGATTTGTTCGTGTAATTTGACTATTAATAACGTCTGAAATGCCTTCGTGCTGCGTGTGTAAATACAATGTTCGTGAGGGTAATGTGAGATTATTCAAATTACCTAGCGGTAAGTTGTAGCACCTTGTAGCTAAAAGTATTTAATTATTGTTTAATAACATTACCTGATATTTGTTTGTTTAGATGTAAACAGAAGAGGTGTATGGAAAAGGGCTGTTGACAACAGGGAATTACATGAAAATACACGAATTTGCGAGGTTAGTTAGTTATAAAATAATTAGCAATTTGCAATACAGTTATCAATGTTAACAGTGATCAGTTACAATTTTTTGAAAAAGGCAACAGTAGAGAGCAAAAATGGTCTGATGAGACACTTACTAAAAGCTTAAAGTTATATCTGGCTTGTGGAGCCAAAGGATATAACGAACTGAGAAATCAGAATTTTCTTTATCCTAGTATTCGTACCCTCCAGCATCGCCTTTAAAGCTTGAAATTTAAACCAGGTATTTTGTATAAGATGTTATCAATCTGTTAGAGTTAAAGGTATGTAGCAGTTGTAAATTGTGGGTTTGGTTTAGTTTTTATTTTCCTTTCACGTTTTCCTCATCTTCCACATATTACATTTAGTAGAAGGAAAAGTAGGTAGCCATTCTAGACCAAATTATTTAATCTAGTTCACTTCACTTTAGTTTAATTAATGTATGTTTGTTCTTTGATAGGTGAAGCTGTTTGATGAAACTGAAAAGCATGCTGTCCTACTTGTAGATGAGATGAGCATAAAACCAGGTCAACAGTTGGATGTTACCACTTTTTCAATTATAGGGCAGCCTACAATGAAAAAGGCTTCAGGAGAGGAAGATGCTGTTGCTACTCATGCGTTGGTATTTATGCTTGTGGGATTGAGTACACGTTGGAAGCAAACTGTAGATTACGAGTTCACTAGTAATTCTTTCTTAGGTAAAGAAATGGTAGAAAAATATACGCAATTATTGCAAAAGCTCACAGTATTGATCTTAAAGTACATGCCGTCGTTTCAGACATGGGTGGCCAAAATCGTGGTTTTTGGAATCATTTGAATATTGTTGCATCCAAATATAGCCACATAAGAAATCATGTGCCACATCCTATGCTCTCTGGAGAGAAATTATTTATAATGCCCGATGCAGTACATGTTTTTAAAAATGTTGCTGGAGCCCTCATTAGTAGAAAATTGTTATACAGAGAGAATGAAAATGTTCGGGGTATAGGGCTCACCGTGAGTGCGAGAGAGAATATGGGAATTAAAACGTAGTAAGTAGAGAGTTAGGGCCGGTTCTACGGCAAACTTGTCCCCTCAGTTTGGCCCCGTTTGGCCCCGTTTTTTTCAAATTTCGCGCGTCGTCTTTCGCGCGCGAACTTGTCGCATGCGCAGCGGCTGTCGCTAGATGTCGCGGCCGGGGTGCCGCGCTGCTCGGGGGCGCTAGATGACGGCTGGCGGATGGGGAGTGCCTCACTCGGCCGCGTCGCTGCTCGGCTAGATGGCGCCGCCTCGATGAATGTGGCCCCCATTTTGATATGCAACCAGTAGTAGTAGTGCCGGTCGATATGTAGGTATCTTTTCCACGAGGGACGACGACGGTGTTGCAGATTTCTCTGCGTACCGCGGAGAGACCAATCGATACTCGCGGAGGGACGACGACCAATCGATACTCGCGGAGGGACGACGACGTCGGTGTGTGCAGGGTTCTCTCCGTAGCCCGTAGCGCGGAGAGAGAGAGAGAGACCAATCGATACTCGCGATACACACACACACACACACACACACACACACACACACACACACACACACACACACACACACACACACACACACACAGCAATCGTTATCGTTCCTACAAATTTGTGCCCATCACAAGTTGGGAGAGGGAGAGACGACCATTCTTTTGGAAGCCCCAGCATAAGAAGTATTTGACAATAACATTTTTCACAGTTTAACCTACGATTGAGTGTATTCATTAAATCGGGAAAAGGGATGGTACCGTGTCGCCTTCTGTAGAAGATCGGCCTGCTCCCTAATACTTTCCACTTCCTCGCGTAACTCCCCCAATGTTTCAACGAACGATAATACAAATTCCCTTCAAACCGAACGTAAATGTGTAAATGTGTTGCGTGTGAAAATCCTAGTTATTAGTTAATTACATATTTTCCCCCGATTAGACGTGTTATTCTCGCATGATGATCAGAGGCGAAGCACCAAATTATGTATTCATGAAATATTTTGCAATATGCAAAAGCCTAAGTAAGAAAAGAATCTTAATCTAATGTTAATACTTGAAAATCTATTAAGCTCCCTAATCGGTTAGCGTGCAATTGGATTGCGTGCGGGGATCTCATTATTAGTTAATTCTAATTTTCCCCCGTCTAGACGTGTTATTTTGGCGTGTTGAATGCGTCAGCCTCGACCTCTTCTCTTATCTGCAAAACATTCCCTTGGCTGGTTTTGTATAAAAAATTCGGGCCGTGAAATAGAGAGTGAAAAATTTCCCTTTATTAGCTAATTTCATATTTGTTTTTTGCCCGTCTAGAGTTCGGTGTGGTATTAATTAAGGTGTGTTTGCAGTATGTTACCGTTGCCCAGCAACCGAAATTCGATATTAAATAAAAGGGATGGGGGGAATAGGTGTGAATATACATTATATTTTCACTTTGTGTGCATTCGTGAATTTAGCAGTCTCGGCTGTTGCTGGTCCTCCTGCTGCTGCTGCAGATATTAATTAACGCTCGAAGATAAGGTAAGTGTGTTTCTGCTTTTGCCTATTATTGTTATTTTTATCCTCACTTTAATATTCAAATTTTACACTGACTTTTTGTATTTTTTTGTAGATGGATTTAAATAAAATTAACACTCATGCAGAAGGCATCGTAAAGCCAATCGTTAAGATACAAGATCTGCCTAAGGACGTACCCCAAAAAGTATTATCAGCTAGACCGGTGGATACGCAATTTGGAAGAAGCATTCTTCTGAAGTTGAAGGACAACGTCACATTTTTACCCATACGCATGACCGGGGAATTTGAGCCCCACATAGAAGAATTTGCTACAGGAAAATTCGGAATCTCCTATACTGGAAGAAAAGATATTGGCAAAGGAAATCCACTGATCCAATTCAAAATTGTTGAGCTGTAAAGGTGAGTGTGTGTGAGTAGAAGGGGGGTCACTTGAGCGTGGGAAAATTTTGATGACCGTGGGAATTTTTATCCCTTTGATATTTGCCGCCCACGCAGGTGTTAATTGCAGGTGATTTCAAGGTCACCGCCCGCCGCAGATGGTCATGTAAGCTCAAGGTCACGGAACATCAGATGTCACGGGACACCTGGAGCAGCATCTTCGGAGAACGGGATATTCACTCTTATGACGGTCAACTGCGAGCATCTGGTTAACGCGCTCATGCAAGAATTGTCGCTTAATATGCACGTGGTTCAAGGTCACCCACTTTCGTACGAGATCTTTTTTCGCCCAAAATAATAATTAGGGTTTTAAGATTGTATTAATTATTTTTTATTTGACTCATCATTGCAGAAAGTGAATTAAAATCAACTTATATCGGTTATTTAACGTATTATATACATTTATACACTTACTTTTTAACGTAAGTCTACATAGCTGTAAGCTATTTTAAAGTTGAATTAAATAAGCATTCAGTAATATATTACAATTGCGATTTTTATCATTATTATTATTATTAATGCAAATGGGAAAACTCGAAGTAGTGTAATTTAACACTTTTATACATGAGTATCGTACATTATCAGACCCTGCTTACAAATATAAGATCCCTATTTACAGCTTAACGTACATATTTCTAGTGTGAGTATTAAAATTAGTAGGGAATTGATTATACCAGACGGATAAGAATGCTTTTTGAAACTGAAAATTCTTATTCATTTGTTGATGTGCTAGATTATATAGAAGTACACAATCAAACATACTGAAAACGTACGAAAAATATTAATATTTGTCTCGGGGATTGACATCATTGTCGGCATTATTAGGGAAGAGTAAAAAATACCTTTTAAATTACGAATCTTAGATAAAAATGATAATGAATTTGAAACCAGACAATATATAGTGCATACAGAATGCATCTACTCACGTCTTAGCGAAAGCATCAATATTTTGAATAACATTCTTATTAATAAGCATTTTTAATGAGACTTACTGACTGAACCACATTTACTAATTTAATACCAAATCCAGTTCTTATATAGGTTACCGTTTTTCCTCTTCATAAAATGTTTATTAGAATAGCAAAATTAAAATAGTTCCAACAAATGCTGAACTCATCACCAGGATCAGTAATCTTGGTGTTCTAAAATGCGATGAACTCATTTCGAATTAATTGAAGGAGGGACGGTGACATCAGTTCTTGGTTCTGAATAGGAACTGGAATAGGGGGGGGGAGGGGAAGGGCTGTCGTGTTGTGTAACACATTTTTAGGATATGCATTTTATTTAAAGCAAATGCAAAATAAGACTTTACAGAGGCCGAATTTGTTACATTTTTAGAAGTAAGAGAAAAATTCTGCTAGATTGAAATTTTGGTAGTGGGGTTTAATTTAATACATGTGCTTATAGTAACAGAGTGCAAAGTAATAAAGAACGTTCAACATTTTACAAATACCTAAAACCACAATAATCGTTGGATGACACAGCAGGGGGAAAATGGTACTGAGAATGAAACGCCTACCTATATCGATATGTGTTATATTTTCGAAATTTAAAAGCACCTCTACAGATATTTAGGTATATAAATACAGTTATTAAAATTAACAATAGAGATGTAGTTAAAAATGTACACAGAGATGAAATACAAAAATGAAAAAGTACAGTTTATATCTCATTTTACAAAAATTTGATTGACTGCATATATAATAACAACATATTCATTAATATAAAGTTACATTTTTATCTTCTTATAACCGAAAGGTGTGGAAGAATGATCACTTTGAAACATTCTCTTCGTAGAATGAGGTCGATATATTTTGGAGCAATATTGGGAAACAACTTCATGCTCTTCGGTTCGTTTAATTTGAATGGAGGACACGTAAATTGATTCAGTCTTCTCCAACACCATTTTCTTAATTGTTTCGAAGTTAACCAATTTGGAAACCATAAAATTAAGTGATAACCCCTTTACCTTACAGATGATATATTCTTCTTTTTTAGTGGGAGAATATACTCGGTATGCGTAATTCTTAGGTCCGCCACTAACAAACTCAGAAATAAAGGACCCAGGGCCGAAGGTTTCTAATTCGTCAGTCAACTCACCTAGAAACGAACCGGTAGGGACGTCAAATTCTTCAGGGCGTGAAATGTAAATAACCGAATCGGTGTCGTAATATAAAACTCTCTCTCCCAATTTTTCTAAATAACTATACAACTTAATACGAGCTTGAGATGTCACATAAGCTGCTATGGCCACATTAACTGTAGACAGCTCCGAGTATGTTTCATCTCTTTTTTCGTAAGTGACAATTATAGTATTTTCATTAATAGGCAAAATGGAATTGATGATAAGAGAGGGGTTAGTCATGGTGTTAAAGAATTCCGAAGGTTTATTTATAATAACAGTTTTAGATTGATTTTCGCGTTGACCAAATTTTCCCCAAAATGAATTTAACATTAACTTAGCTAAAGAACGTAAACCGGGGTTATCCTCGATTCTATCAATATCCAAATGGACATTCTCTCGTTGAAAATATTCTTTTATATAATGTTCCCTTTCTTCGGGATTTTTACAGTTTTTAGGCCAATCCGAAGATTCTTGTTTAATTTTAATAAACTTATTCATCATTTCGGTGAAAAGACCAGGGACATTTTCATTAAATTGTATGGTATCATACTGCCAAATTTCATAGATGTCCAAAAATGTGTACCCTACCTCCAGCGCATTCAATACTTCCTCGATTACCCATGTTCCAATTAATGCGCGTTCATCAGCTGTGTGGTGGCATGTTTCAGTAGAGGAACTTAATCCACAAGTATTACATAGAACAAACATTAATTTTCCGTTCATTTTTTGTGGCAGTAGTGGGTGAAATAAATCCTGAGGTGGAAGTATTTTACATTTAACAAGTCCGGATGTAAGGTGATCGGTAGAGCATTCACTACCTACGAGTACCCTAGGATGTCCTACAGGAAACTTTCCATATTTACATACCCATGGATATAGCGAACAAACATCGACATATTTAATCTTTTCGTTGTCACTGATTTTATAATATTTTACTACATTTCCAGTCCGACCTCCATAAAAAGCGTCTCTGGGATTAAGGGGCGACAAGGATAGCAGAGGATGAGTGTTTGTGAACGCTTCTATTTCCTTATTTTTAAGCTGTCGACGAAATGTGCACTCCCACATTTCTATTACTTGGTAACCTAATTTCTTTAACCTTATGGTTTTAGCTTGTGTGTTTTCATAACGGAATATAAGGTTTTCAGAAGGATTCTCCTGCAATGGGACATCTCTTTGATGTTTAAAGCAATCGGGACACCCGTGGTAGTAACAGCCATGAAATTCAAAAATTGTATTGTTATCGTAACAAATTCCATCAACTTTCAATCCTGCCACAGTTACCTCTGATTGTTTAGCGGCGTGAATAATGTTGCAGTTTCGCTGATTTTCTTCCCATACTAACCATTGGGTAGCAATCCTGCTTTGGTTATCTTTCCATCTATACCCATTTTTAGGTATTATCCCAATGGTGTTAGGATTTAGGAAGTTTCGACGAAAAACTTTATTACATGCAGATGCAATGGTGGAAGCTTCCGTAAAGGGACAGACATATCCTTCTCTCAGTAAAAGTTCGCGAAATTTAAGACAAGCCTGAGTTAGAATGTCAACGTCTGAAATGCAGTATTCTTTAATTTCTTTCTGGAAATCAAAAATATATCCTTCGTTCTCTTTCTCAGTGTACCATTTAACCAAATCTTTTCTGTTGTCTTCTTTCAGGTTATCTGGGTCATAATACTCTATACTAGGTATTTTTCCCACATAATTTTGATTTTCCGTTATATTGAATAAATGAGGGAAGTAACCTTTCTTCAATTCCGTTAATCCAAAAGCCTTCGGTAGCTTAGACAAAGCCATTGGAAAATAATTAAGGGAATCTAGAAATTTTACATTTCCTAACTCCATTATAATAACTTTCGTACCTCTCATTATCAGCTCAGGTTGTAAATCGGTGTTTATTAAAATATAATTTAGGATAAACTGGTGATCATAGCCTCCTCCATTGTGAGCTAAGACTACCACTTTTTTGAATTTTTTACGTAAAGTTAAAACATGTTCCATTAACTTATTAATAACATTACCCACTAATACTTTTTGTCGAAAGCCGCAAGATTGGCAGAAATACAATAAAGACTCATTCATGCAACGATGACAACGTTGATTTAACACACACAGATTAGGTTCGTGTAAACTCGATCCGTCTTCTAACTTTTTCTCTTGTCTCGTCTCCAAATCATAAAAAACAAATAGGAGGTCATCACAGTGAGGAGTTCTTGTGTCTGGTTGAATGTAGCATAAGTGTCCAGAAGGTTGATACTTTTGACAAATTCTGCAATATACCTCGCCACAGATATGTTGTCTGTTAACTCGAACTACCTTAAAGCATTCCTCGCAAAGTCTGATCACATTACATATACGGTGTTCGATATGATTGACATAACACACTTTCCCATAAAAAAATCTTTTACATTCCCCACACTTCATTTTTGGTTCCATTTTGGAGCATGCAGGAGACTGCTGACACCCAAAACAAGTTCCTCCACATTTATGTTTCTTTTTATCATTATACGGTACGTGACATTCTTCGCAATAGTATGTGCAGCAAAAGGCGGCAGTAAGAGAAGTGATTACGTTGTAATGCCCTTCATGATATAATAAATTCAATGAGGGATATCCATTACATTTACCCTCAAAAATAATGTTACGACCTTTAGTTCCATACTGGTATACAACTATTTTATAGTTGGAAAGGTAATGCTGAAAAGCTACAAGTTCGGGAATCCCTGCTCCTTCTTCAGGGATAACTATATTGACGTCCTTTACCAATGCCGAAGCCCTTTCGTCCTGAATCTTTCCCACGTTGTTTCGAACTTGATTATAAAGGAAATCTTTATCTTTAAAAGCTTTTGCGACAACGAGAGCTCGAGGTAAACACATTTTGTCCGTATTCTTAATAACTACGATGCCCCGTCTTCGACTACACTCTTCATAGAAACTGTTATAATTCTTTCCTTTTCCACGCCCTGCTGGTAATTTTACTGACGTTATTCTCAAACAGAATGTTTCTGTATTAAGTCCTATGGAATTCGACTGGTAAATTGAAGATATCGTATTCCACACGTCCTCCATAGTAACTTCTTTTAGCGGTTTGAAACGTATCCAACCCTCGCCTCTGGCAAAATCTTTAGAGCAAAAACTAAACCCTACAAGGTCGGTGGGGTTCAAGTTCTCCGTACCGCTTACCACTACCTCCTCGATGGCATCTTTCACCCATTTCACTGGGTTCGCCTTTTCAGGAATCGGGCGGATTTTAAACTCCAGGATACGACCCTGAACTCCATATTGACGAACGGTCTTGATGGAATCTTTGACAATCAAGCACTTTTCCATTGTCGATGATGATTAAGCAGAACTAACTTTCGTGACAAAGGTCTACAAAAGAATGACAAAATATCAAAATAGGTCATTTTTATTACATAGTGGTCGGACCAAATATTAAACACTTTTTAAAAATTTAAACAAAAGGACCCCCTCTAACTTGAAATTTGTTCGTGTTTGCCATAAGAAACCAGGGTTTTTCGCTCTTGCCACGTATCATAAAGCATACTATATCAATAAAGCACTATTTCGTGTGTTTGTATCTTTCTATATGATATAGGATACGGTTTTATAAATATAAGTTTTTAATAATTATTGACGAGCTTGAGACAAGGCGCTATGTTTAGACTGATTCCAGTTATAGTTACTTAAATTCGAAATCTCGTGAAAATTTCAAGAAAACCTAAGTATTAGTTATGTAACACTCGAAACCCGCGGTTTTTGTACCTGTATTTGTCCTCGGAAGATCAAAGCGTACTCCACCTGGGACAAACTCCTCCTTACGCTCAGCCGTCACTTTTGGGGCAAGGAAGGTCGATTTCTCAGTTCTACGAGAATATACTGCCCTTAGTTAGTGGTGTTATGTGTGAGATCCAAGAAAAGTAACCTCCGACGACTGGACATGCACTGAACGCTAGTAACAAAGAAGATTCTTTATTATTATTATTATTATTATTATTATTATTATTATTATTATTATTATTATTATTATTATTACTACATTACTTTACAAGTGAACGAGCAAAATTATTAGAAGGTAACATTTGTTATGTCACAATAAGACCGATAATTAAACACTTGAAAATGTAAACAAAAGGCCCTCAAGTCTTAAAATTTGTGCGTGTTTGCCATAAGATACAAGGGTTTTTACAATTTCACGCAGCCTCGTTACATATGAAGCACATTATTTCGTTCATATGTATATTCCATTATGACTTGGAACACTGTAAATATATAAATATTTATAATTATCGACACGCTCGACATAAGCTACTATTTTTAGACTAATTCCGGTTGTAGTTACTTAAATGAAAAATTTCTGGAAAATTTTCATGAATACCAAAGTATTTGTCACGTAAGACCCAAACCCCGCTGTTTTTATACCTGGACTTGTTTCACTCTTTGGGATAGAAAGGTTGACTTCTCAGCTCCAGATTAGACCGCTCGTAGTTAGTACTTTTATGTGGGAGATCCAAGATAACAGATCTCGAAGGACTGTACACACACTGAACGCTAGCAACAACGAAGATGATAACCTTACTTTACAAGGATCTGCAAGAGAATGGCAAAATTATAAAAAAGATAGCTTTTTATTAGGTTATGTTCAGGCCGAGTATTAAACACTTATCACAAGGGTGGTCTTATTCACATTGGGCCCTATGATTTCTCGACTTTGTACGTGTTTTACATAAGAACCCATGTATTTTTGTCAACATGAGTGGTATGAGTTCACTGGATTTTTATTTTCAAGGGAGTTTACCATCAACAGAGCCTCACGGATGCCACAACCTACCTATACATTTGTAAACTTGCGGGCATGAATTCTAAGAAAATGGTATTCAGGGTGTTATACAGGGATTTGCAGAATTCGCATCTGTTTTATTTAAGAACTCGTGTGTTCTCGAAAACTCGAGGAGGTATGAACTATGCGAATTGACATCTTAATTCCTTTATCCATGCTTTTGATAAATTTAAATAGAATTTAATCTTTTTGTTCCACCGGCTAATATGTATAATAAAAGTTTAATATTTTGGTTAAATCTTCTAGGAAGAGTACTTAACATTTATCGCTTTCCGGATTTGAGATTTTCTCGAAATCTGCTTCAAATTTTTTCCTAAAATTCCGAATATCTATTCTACTGTAGAATACGTATAATAAAAATTTAATGACATTTTTGGGTAAATCCCCCTATGCACCAGCCGTTTTTATTTCTAAAGTTTTTCCGAACGCTGCTTCACGATTTTAAACTCTGAATATCTATTCTACTATACAACGTGTACAATAAGATTTAAAAACATTCTTTTACCACACCATATCACAGTCATCTGTCAGACTGCCCTAACTTACGATAAACCGAACTGACTGCCGTGTAGTTAAAACGGAATTCGCAACCAAGGTACAAATAACAACAGACGTTTACACCCCCATCGAAATCTTTTTCGGGTCTAATTATGTGTACATAAATGAGGTCACTAACTTCTGCATACACGTCGATACATACAGGGTTTATTATCAATAATTATACTATGAACGATTTCAACGATTACAGAGATATTTTCAAGAGAGAATATGCCACAAACCAAAATATATTAACTAATAACGCAACAAATCCCATATTACACACACTATGAATTGTTAAACGTACGATGTTCTGACGGTAATTATTTTTAATACATACCTTATGCTTGTATCCAAGGTGTACAAATATAAATAAAATTTGCGCTTCTTGTTTTTAAACTGCAGAATTTGAAGATCGCTCAGCTATACATACGTGCGCACCCTAAACCGGTAAGGTTGATACTAATGCAATCCGCGCGGGTCACTCTCTTTATTTAGTCTCTTTTAAAAACAGGTGCATCTTCTTGTACTTGTACATACTTGTTTACGATATAATTTATGCACTTCTGCGAGAATAATGATTCCGGAGCGGGGTATCGATGAGTCATTTCTAAAAGTAACGAGAATTCTTCAACATAGTAGACGGGTTCTATTGTAGTGCATTTACTTCGATAATCACAAAAAGAAAAAAAGAGTAGGAGAGGAGAGAAACAGAGACGGAGAGAGAGAAAGAGAGAGAGACAGATATATATATATATATATATATATTTATATATGCGTCAAATGAAGAAGGATTTCACATTATGAATTTTAAATATATCGCATTAATGAAATAATTATTAGAAATATTATTAACATATTAACATATACAAAATTCAACGCGCGCGGTGGGTGGACCTAACCTAACACATTTTTTGGAAATTCTTCATTATCCACCTGTATAACGTGGCGGAACACGTGTTCACAACGAAGAAATTAACATACGTACATACCACTTTGTGCCATTGACCATTCTAACCCAGCATCCCCCTTCACTTAACCTTATTTATATTTCACTAGCTTCTCTCTTTCAGACATCTACATATAGAGACATATAGGCGTAGAAGTGCCAACCTACCCATAACCGTTTTAAGGTGAGTCATCACACATCTTTTCAATCTGTCTACTCTGTGTCTGCTGTTATGATACTGTTCTAATTGTCAGCTTTGACAACTTGGTGTCGAATTCAAGATAACGTTCATATTGTGAAAACCACGCTGAGAAAGTAAAATCTTTTCTTTCGGAGAGGTAAAAGCGACGTGTATAACCTACACACGATATACCTCATATACCTGTTACGTGTGGGTGTTAAACTTTCTTCTCTCCTTAGAAAATACTATATCTTTTCAACTTCAAGTATTTATGTACATAAAGACGGTCTCGTGTTGTTTAGTTAAGTGTGGTTTAAATTTATATCCAAAGTAAAACAAAAATATGATTTTTAAACTCCTTGGTAATTGGCCGTGAGTGTGTTAACTACAATAGATACAGGTTAGTTAATAGGTAGGTATAAGGTGAATGTTAATAATATTTCTAATAATTATTTCATTAATGCGATATATTTAAAATTCATAATGTGAAATCCTTCTTCATTTGACGCATATATAAATATATATATATATATATCTGTCTCTCTCTCTTTCTCTCTCTCCGTCTCTGTTTCTCTCCTCTCCTACTCTTTTTTTCTTTTTGTGATTATCGAAGTAAATGCACTACAATAGAACCCGTCTACTATGTTGAAGAATTCTCGTTACTTTTAGAAATGACTCATCGATACCCCGCTCCGGAATCATTATTCTCGCAGAAGTGCATAAATTATATCGTAAACAAGTATGTACAAGTACAAGAAGATGCACCTGTTTTTAAAAGAGACTAAATAAAGAGAGTGACCCGCGCGGATTGCATTAGTATCAACCTTACCGGTTTAGGGTGCGCACGTATGTATAGCTGAGCGATCTTCAAATTCTGCAGTTTAAAAACAAGAAGCGCAAATTTTATTTATATTTGTACACCTTGGATACAAGCATAAGGTATGTATTAAAAATAATTACCGTCAGAACATCGTACGTTTAACAATTCATAGTGTGTGTAATATGGGATTTGTTGCGTTATTAGTTAATATATTTTGGTTTGTGGCATATTCTCTCTTGAAAATATCTCTGTAATCGTTGAAATCGTTCATAGTATAATTATTGATAATAAACCCTGTATGTATCGACGTGTATGCAGAAGTTAGTGACCTCATTTATGTACACATAATTAGACCCGAAAAAGATTTCGATGGGGGTGTAAACGTCTGTTGTTATTTGTACCTTGGTTGCGAATTCCGTTTTAACTACACGGCAGTCAGTTCGGTTTATCGTAAGTTAGGGCAGTCTGACAGATGACTGTGATATGGTGTGGTAAAAGAATGTTTTTAAATCTTATTGTACACGTTATATAGTAGAATAGATATTCAGAGTTTAAAATCGTGAAGCAGCGTTCGGAAAAACTTTAGAAATAAAAACGGCTGGTGCATAGGGGGATTTACCCAAAAATGTCATTAAATTTTTATTATACGTATTCTACAGTAGAATAGATATTCGGAATTTTAGGAAAAAATTTGAAGCAGATTTCGAGAAAATCTCAAATCCGGAAAGCGATAAATGTTAAGTACTCTTCCTAGAAGATTTAACCAAAATATTAAACTTTTATTATACATATTAGCCGGTGGAACAAAAAGATTAAATTCTATTTAAATTTATCAAAAGCATGGATAAAGGAATTAAGATGTCAATTCGCATAGTTCATACCTCCTCGAGTTTTCGAGAACACACGAGTTCTTAAATAAAACAGATGCGAATTCTGCAAATCCCTGTATAACACCCTGAATACCATTTTCTTAGAATTCATGCCCGCAAGTTTACAAATGTATAGGTAGGTTGTGGCATCCGTGAGGCTCTGTTGATGGTAAACTCCCTTGAAAATAAAAATCCAGTGAACTCATACCACTCATGTTGACAAAAATACATGGGTTCTTATGTAAAACACGTACAAAGTCGAGAAATCATAGGGCCCAATGTGAATAAGACCACCCTTGTGATAAGTGTTTAATACTCGGCCTGAACATAACCTAATAAAAAGCTATCTTTTTTATAATTTTGCCATTCTCTTGCAGATCCTTGTAAAGTAAGGTTATCATCTTCGTTGTTGCTAGCGTTCAGTGTGTGTACAGTCCTTCGAGATCTGTTATCTTGGATCTCCCACATAAAAGTACTAACTACGAGCGGTCTAATCTGGAGCTGAGAAGTCAACCTTTCTATCCCAAAGAGTGAAACAAGTCCAGGTATAAAAACAGCGGGGTTTGGGTCTTACGTGACAAATACTTTGGTATTCATGAAAATTTTCCAGAAATTTTTCATTTAAGTAACTACAACCGGAATTAGTCTAAAAATAGTAGCTTATGTCGAGCGTGTCGATAATTATAAATATTTATATATTTACAGTGTTCCAAGTCATAATGGAATATACATATGAACGAAATAATGTGCTTCATATGTAACGAGGCTGCGTGAAATTGTAAAAACCCTTGTATCTTATGGCAAACACGCACAAATTTTAAGACTTGAGGGCCTTTTGTTTACATTTTCAAGTGTTTAATTATCGGTCTTATTGTGACATAACAAATGTTACCTTCTAATAATTTTGCTCGTTCACTTGTAAAGTAATGTAGTAATAATAATAATAATAATAATAATAATAATAATAATAATAATAATAATAATAATAATAATAAAGAATCTTCTTTGTTACTAGCGTTCAGTGCATGTCCAGTCGTCGGAGGTTACTTTTCTTGGATCTCACACATAACACCACTAACTAAGGGCAGTATATTCTCGTAGAACTGAGAAATCGACCTTCCTTGCCCCAAAAGTGACGGCTGAGCGTAAGGAGGAGTTTGTCCCAGGTGGAGTACGCTTTGATCTTCCGAGGACAAATACAGGTACAAAAACCGCGGGTTTCGAGTGTTACATAACTAATACTTAGGTTTTCTTGAAATTTTCACGAGATTTCGAATTTAAGTAACTATAACTGGAATCAGTCTAAACATAGCGCCTTGTCTCAAGCTCGTCAATAATTATTAAAAACTTATATTTATAAAACCGTATCCTATATCATATAGAAAGATACAAACACACGAAATAGTGCTTTATTGATATAGTATGCTTTATGATACGTGGCAAGAGCGAAAAACCCTGGTTTCTTATGGCAAACACGAACAAATTTCAAGTTAGAGGGGGTCCTTTTGTTTAAATTTTTAAAAAGTGTTTAATATTTGGTCCGACCACTATGTAATAAAAATGACCTATTTTGATATTTTGTCATTCTTTTGTAGACCTTTGTCACGAAAGTTAGTTCTGCTTAATCATCATCGACAATGGAAAAGTGCTTGATTGTCAAAGATTCCATCAAGACCGTTCGTCAATATGGAGTTCAGGGTCGTATCCTGGAGTTTAAAATCCGCCCGATTCCTGAAAAGGCGAACCCAGTGAAATGGGTGAAAGATGCCATCGAGGAGGTAGTGGTAAGCGGTACGGAGAACTTGAACCCCACCGACCTTGTAGGGTTTAGTTTTTGCTCTAAAGATTTTGCCAGAGGCGAGGGTTGGATACGTTTCAAACCGCTAAAAGAAGTTACTATGGAGGACGTGTGGAATACGATATCTTCAATTTACCAGTCGAATTCCATAGGACTTAATACAGAAACATTCTGTTTGAGAATAACGTCAGTAAAATTACCAGCAGGGCGTGGAAAAGGAAAGAATTATAACAGTTTCTATGAAGAGTGTAGTCGAAGACGGGGCATCGTAGTTATTAAGAATACGGACAAAATGTGTTTACCTCGAGCTCTCGTTGTCGCAAAAGCTTTTAAAGATAAAGATTTCCTTTATAATCAAGTTCGAAACAACGTGGGAAAGATTCAGGACGAAAGGGCTTCGGCATTGGTAAAGGACGTCAATATAGTTATCCCTGAAGAAGGAGCAGGGATTCCCGAACTTGTAGCTTTTCAGCATTACCTTTCCAACTATAAAATAGTTGTATACCAGTATGGAACTAAAGGTCGTAACATTATTTTTGAGGGTAAATGTAATGGATATCCCTCATTGAATTTATTATATCATGAAGGGCATTACAACGTAATCACTTCTCTTACTGCCGCCTTTTGCTGCACATACTATTGCGAAGAATGTCACGTACCGTATAATGATAAAAAGAAACATAAATGTGGAGGAACTTGTTTTGGGTGTCAGCAGTCTCCTGCATGCTCCAAAATGGAACCAAAAATGAAGTGTGGGGAATGTAAAAGATTTTTTTATGGGAAAGTGTGTTATGTCAATCATATCGAACACCGTATATGTAATGTGATCAGACTTTGCGAGGAATGCTTTAAGGTAGTTCGAGTTAACAGACAACATATCTGTGGCGAGGTATATTGCAGAATTTGTCAAAAGTATCAACCTTCTGGACACTTATGCTACATTCAACCAGACACAAGAACTCCTCACTGTGATGACCTCCTATTTGTTTTTTATGATTTGGAGACGAGACAAGAGAAAAAGTTAGAAGACGGATCGAGTTTACACGAACCTAATCTGTGTGTGTTAAATCAACGTTGTCATCGTTGCATGAATGAGTCTTTATTGTATTTCTGCCAATCTTGCGGCTTTCGACAAAAAGTATTAGTGGGTAATGTTATTAATAAGTTAATGGAACATGTTTTAACTTTACGTAAAAAATTCAAAAAAGTGGTAGTCTTAGCTCACAATGGAGGAGGCTATGATCACCAGTTTATCCTAAATTATATTTTAATAAACACCGATTTACAACCTGAGCTGATAATGAGAGGTACGAAAGTTATTATAATGGAGTTAGGAAATGTAAAATTTCTAGATTCCCTTAATTATTTTCCAATGGCTTTGTCTAAGCTACCGAAGGCTTTTGGATTAACGGAATTGAAGAAAGGTTACTTCCCTCATTTATTCAATATAACGGAAAATCAAAATTATGTGGGAAAAATACCTAGTATAGAGTATTATGACCCAGATAACCTGAAAGAAGACAACAGAAAAGATTTGGTTAAATGGTACACTGAGAAAGAGAACGAAGGATATATTTTTGATTTCCAGAAAGAAATTAAAGAATACTGCATTTCAGACGTTGACATTCTAACTCAGGCTTGTCTTAAATTTCGCGAACTTTTACTGAGAGAAGGATATGTCTGTCCCTTTACGGAAGCTTCCACCATTGCATCTGCATGTAATAAAGTTTTTCGTCGAAACTTCCTAAATCCTAACACCATTGGGATAATACCTAAAAATGGGTATAGATGGAAAGATAACCAAAGCAGGATTGCTACCCAATGGTTAGTATGGGAAGAAAATCAGCGAAACTGCAACATTATTCACGCCGCTAAACAATCAGAGGTAACTGTGGCAGGATTGAAAGTTGATGGAATTTGTTACGATAACAATACAATTTTTGAATTTCATGGCTGTTACTACCACGGGTGTCCCGATTGCTTTAAACATCAAAGAGATGTCCCATTGCAGGAGAATCCTTCTGAAAACCTTATATTCCGTTATGAAAACACACAAGCTAAAACCATAAGGTTAAAGAAATTAGGTTACCAAGTAATAGAAATGTGGGAGTGCACATTTCGTCGACAGCTTAAAAATAAGGAAATAGAAGCGTTCACAAACACTCATCCTCTGCTATCCTTGTCGCCCCTTAATCCCAGAGACGCTTTTTATGGAGGTCGGACTGGAAATGTAGTAAAATATTATAAAATCAGTGACAACGAAAAGATTAAATATGTCGATGTTTGTTCGCTATATCCATGGGTATGTAAATATGGAAAGTTTCCTGTAGGACATCCTAGGGTACTCGTAGGTAGTGAATGCTCTACCGATCACCTTACATCCGGACTTGTTAAATGTAAAATACTTCCACCTCAGGATTTATTTCACCCACTACTGCCACAAAAAATGAACGGAAAATTAATGTTTGTTCTATGTAATACTTGTGGATTAAGTTCCTCTACTGAAACATGCCACCACACAGCTGATGAACGCGCATTAATTGGAACATGGGTAATCGAGGAAGTATTGAATGCGCTGGAGGTAGGGTACACATTTTTGGACATCTATGAAATTTGGCAGTATGATACCATACAATTTAATGAAAATGTCCCTGGTCTTTTCACCGAAATGATGAATAAGTTTATTAAAATTAAACAAGAATCTTCGGATTGGCCTAAAAACTGTAAAAATCCCGAAGAAAGGGAACATTATATAAAAGAATATTTTCAACGAGAGAATGTCCATTTGGATATTGATAGAATCGAGGATAACCCCGGTTTACGTTCTTTAGCTAAGTTAATGTTAAATTCATTTTGGGGAAAATTTGGTCAACGCGAAAATCAATCTAAAACTGTTATTATAAATAAACCTTCGGAATTCTTTAACACCATGACTAACCCCTCTCTTATCATCAATTCCATTTTGCCTATTAATGAAAATACTATAATTGTCACTTACGAAAAAAGAGATGAAACATACTCGGAGCTGTCTACAGTTAATGTGGCCATAGCAGCTTATGTGACATCTCAAGCTCGTATTAAGTTGTATAGTTATTTAGAAAAATTGGGAGAGAGAGTTTTATATTACGACACCGATTCGGTTATTTACATTTCACGCCCTGAAGAATTTGACGTCCCTACCGGTTCGTTTCTAGGTGAGTTGACTGACGAATTAGAAACCTTCGGCCCTGGGTCCTTTATTTCTGAGTTTGTTAGTGGCGGACCTAAGAATTACGCATACCGAGTATATTCTCCCACTAAAAAAGAAGAATATATCATCTGTAAGGTAAAGGGGTTATCACTTAATTTTATGGTTTCCAAATTGATTAACTTCGAAACAATTAAGAAAATGGTGTTGGAGAAGACTGAATCAATTTACGTGTCCTCCATTCAAATTAAACGAACCGAAGAGCATGAAGTTGTTTCCCAATATTGCTCCAAAATATATCGACCTCATTCTACGAAGAGAATGTTTTAAAGTGATCATTCTTCCACACCTTTCGGTTATAAGAAGATAAAAATGTAACTTTATATTAATGAATATGTTGTTATTATATATGCAGTCAATCAAATTTTTGTAAAATGAGATATAAACTGTACTTTTTCATTTTTGTATTTCATCTCTGTGTACATTTTTAACTACATCTCTATTGTTAATTTTAATAACTGTATTTATATACCTAAATATCTGTAGAGGTGCTTTTAAATTTCGAAAATATAACACATATCGATATAGGTAGGCGTTTCATTCTCAGTACCATTTTCCCCCTGCTGTGTCATCCAACGATTATTGTGGTTTTAGGTATTTGTAAAATGTTGAACGTTCTTTATTACTTTGCACTCTGTTACTATAAGCACATGTATTAAATTAAACCCCACTACCAAAATTTCAATCTAGCAGAATTTTTCTCTTACTTCTAAAAATGTAACAAATTCGGCCTCTGTAAAGTCTTATTTTGCATTTGCTTTAAATAAAATGCATATCCTAAAAATGTGTTACACAACACGACAGCCCTTCCCCTCCCCCCCCCCCATTCCCGTTCCTATTCAGAACCAAGAACTGATGTCACCGTCCCTCCTTCAATTAATTCGAAATGAGTTCATCGCATTTTAGAACACCAAGATTACTGATCCTGGTGATGAGTTCAGCATTTGTTGGAACTATTTTAATTTTGCTATTCTAATAAACATTTTATGAAGAGGAAAAACGGTAACCTATATAAGAACTGGATTTGGTATTAAATTAGTAAATGTGGTTCAGTCAGTAAGTCTCATTAAAAATGCTTATTAATAAGAATGTTATTCAAAATATTGATGCTTTCGCTAAGACGTGAGTAGATGCATTCTGTATGCACTATATATTGTCTGGTTTCAAATTCATTATCATTTTTATCTAAGATTCGTAATTTAAAAGGTATTTTTTACTCTTCCCTAATAATGCCGACAATGATGTCAATCCCCGAGACAAATATTAATATTTTTCGTACGTTTTCAGTATGTTTGATTGTGTACTTCTATATAATCTAGCACATCAACAAATGAATAAGAATTTTCAGTTTCAAAAAGCATTCTTATCCGTCTGGTATAATCAATTCCCTACTAATTTTAATACTCACACTAGAAATATGTACGTTAAGCTGTAAATAGGGATCTTATATTTGTAAGCAGGGTCTGATAATGTACGATACTCATGTATAAAAGTGTTAAATTACACTACTTCGAGTTTTCCCATTTGCATTAATAATAATAATAATGATAAAAATCGCAATTGTAATATATTACTGAATGCTTATTTAATTCAACTTTAAAATAGCTTACAGCTATGTAGACTTACGTTAAAAAGTAAGTGTATAAATGTATATAATACGTTAAATAACCGATATAAGTTGATTTTAATTCACTTTCTGCAATGATGAGTCAAATAAAAAATAATTAATACAATCTTAAAACCCTAATTATTATTTTGGACGAAAAAAGATCTCGTACGAAAGTGGGTGACCTTGAACCACGTGCATATTAAGCGACAATTCTTGCATGAGCGCGTTAACCAGATGCTCGCAGTTGACCGTCATAAGAGTGAATATCCCGTTCTCCGAAGATGCTGCTCCAGGTGTCCCGTGACATCTGATGTTCCGTGACCTTGAGCTTACATGACCATCTGCGGCGGGCGGTGACCTTGAAATCACCTGCAATTAACACCTGCGTGGGCGGCAAATATCAAAGGGATAAAAATTCCCACGGTCATCAAAATTTTCCCACGCTCAAGTGACCCCCCTTCTACTTGTGTGTGTAAAAAGGAGAGAGAGAGAGAGAGAGAGAGAGAGAGAGAGAGAGTCGTAAGAAAATGAAGATTAAAAATGTTCTTAAAAAATGCACTGATCTTATCGAGAAATTAAAAAATTACAAGGATAAATATTGGAATGTTTGGGTTAAACCAATTCGTAGACACATCAGGTTATGTAACATTGCGTTATGTGATGGGAAACATGTTCTAACTATTGCTGAAAGGCGCAAAATACAAACGATATTGGGTCATTTAAAATCTTTTCAAAAATTATTTTTGCACAAAATACATGTGAGTAGAGAAGCAAAGCGGGTATCAGACCACTTGTCGTCGTAGAAGGCCCCCAGGTGGTCCGAGCGACCCCAAAGTGGAGGTGTGGGTTGTTGATGACGTACCGGTCTTGTAGACGTCCCCCAGGTCTCAGTAGGTGTCCGCGTACCCCACCGGGGGGCCTATGCGGGTTTCGGACCACTCCTCGTCGTAGAAGGCCCCCAGGTGATCCGAGCGACTCCAAAGTGGAGGTGTGGGTTGTTGATGACGTACCGGTCTTGTAGACGTCCCCCGCGTACCCCCCCGGGGGGCCTATGCGTGTTTCGGACCACTCCTCCTCGGCCCCCCAGGTGTTCCGAGCGACTCCAAAGTGGAGGTGGGGGGTTGTTGATGACGTACGGGGATTGCGTGCGGGTATCACACCTCGTTGTAGATGATCCCCCAGGTGGTTCGAGCGGAGGTCGGACGCCTATAGGTCCTCGAGGTACCGATCGCGCCATCTACGTTCGCGCTCGTGAACGTCACATGTTCGAGATAAACAATCCTGCGCGATTTGTACCGTCTTGCCCCTCCCTATCAGACCGCGAAACTTTACGATGAAGATCTCTAGGTATCGAAGAGGTTCGTGTGCCGAGAGAGAGAGAGAGAGAGAGAGAGAGAGAGAGAGTGAGAGAGAGTCCGATGTAGAAGGTGTCGTGGTGCGACTCGTAGGTGGGGGAACTGCGTACGCGTTCTCGCTCAGCTCTCTAGCGAGAGGGGGGAGAGGGGGAGAGAGAGAGGTTTTTACCTGACTGCCGTCGTATCTGAATATTTAATCAGTTATAAATTAAGGTGCGATCGCGAGTAAAACGTGGAATTTTTGGTGTCTGATGTAAGTTAATTAAGGTAATTGGATACTAAATTATGCAGGTAGGTAGGTAGATGCATTCCTTTGAATTAATTTCGATTGCATTTTTTGCAAGTCCCAATCTCTGAGACATTAATTTCGTTGACATATGTTGGGATCTGATATAAAGGTTTTAATGCAGATGCATTTTCCCATCCTTTATACTAATGGTGTGATTTGCATTTTTTTGTAAGTCGTAATCTCTAGGTCATTAATTTCGATGGCATATAAAGGAATTTTTGCATGTCCCAAAATCGCAGGTAATATATTTTTGTGAAATGTAATTAATTTGACCTGTTGCATTTTGAAACAAATAAATGTAATCTCTTGCCATCCCATTAATTTCCAAGGAATTTTTCTGTGTTCAAAAAATCGCAGGTATATTTATTTAATTTGCATATAATTTTGAAACAAAGGATCCTCCAGGTATAAGTTTTGATTCTAATTTCACAAAGTCATTCTATCGCCAAAATGTCGTCGAACACCTTCGAAAGTTCTCCTACTGGTATGTGTGTTAATTGTGTTTTTTCATTGTGTGTGTATGTGTGTTTTTTTAGAATTAGATTATTTTACACACGCCCGGCAATATTTACCGGTACATTTAAGGGTGAGTAATTATATTTTAATATTCCCAACCAAAATTTGTAATAATCCTCGTTTTTAGTCAAAAACTATTGTTCTGATCTCTAGGAGTGTGGTGATTGACATCACACATCCAAATATTTTAGAACTGCCACCGTTTGCGGGGAGGCAGTTGCTTTACCAGGACTTCGAGCCATTCGTGGTCCTATGGATACTAAATAATTAGTAAGTTTGTGTTTATTTAAAAATAAATTTCAACTAATTCAGTTAATTTCGTAGGGACTCTTATGGAATACAAACAATAATAATAAATATTTTAAAAAGTCCCAATCTTTGCTCTCTCCCTCTCGTTACTTAGGTTTTTTAGAAGCGAAATCCCATTTTTCGAGAAAAAAAAAGTTATTTTTTCCAAAAATTAAAACACTTTTAATTTGAGTCTGAGAGAAAAATGTTACTAAGGTTTTTTAATTTACCTTATAGATGCGAACAACTTTTGTTAAAACACTCGTTCGAGAAACAAAACGTTTAATTTTCGGCAAAATTTGATTGTACTCCTTTAGTTTCTTCTACACAACCTGCCTGTCGCTTATTATTTGTTATAGTCTTTCATTGATAGTATATTCGGTAGGGAGTAGAGTTTAGACTGATTGTTTTTCAGGTTTAACACTTTCAGATAGATAAATTTTAAGCAACATTTGTTGTTAAAATTTCCAGAATAAATAAAATTGTGAAATAACTGATCGTTACTGGAAAAGGTAACAAGTGTCAAATACAATACAGAAAATAATTTTACAGATGTGAGTAGAGAAATAGTTCTGGAACGCGTTCCGGTTACTCAAAAAAAAGTTCCTGAACGGCGTACCGGTGCATTCTGATCCTCCAATACTCAAAAGTAAGTTATGTTGTAAAAAGAGTTTTATGATATTTAGCTAACATTTTTTAAAGAATCATAATGAAATTTGATCAGTTGACCCAAACTCTCAGTATAGTTCGTTAATGTACCAAATCGGTCTAGCGGTTTCAAAATGGTTGCTTATTTATTTTCAAAAATCAAAAAACTTTTATTTCGTGTCTGAGAGAAAAATGTTACTTAGGTTTTTTTGTTGCTCTTATAAAAGCGAATTACATTTGAATGAAACATTTTTCGAGAAATGTACAGAAAAAAGTTTTTTTCTAAAAAAAAAAAAAATTAAAACATTTTTATTTCACGTCTGAGAGATAAATGTTACTTAGGTTTTTTTATTAACCTTATAGAGGCGAACAACTTTTGTATAAAACACTCTTTCTAGAAATGTACAAAGTTATTTTTGTCAAAAAATAAAAAAAAAATATTTCGCGTCTGAGAGAAAAATGTTAAATGTTTTGTTACCCTTATAGAGACGAACAACTCTTGTATAAAACATATCTTTGAGAAATGTACAGAGAAAAAGTGATTTGCAAATATTTCAAAATTTTATCTTTTGTATTTTTTCATGTCACACATTCATAAAAGTACCTCAAACGTAAATTCACAATATATGCGTGTACTCTCGATGTGTGTTTTTTGTCGAAGGATAAGACAGCTCTGTTAGGTAAGTGGAAGGGGAGCATGCGTGTGAGTGAATGTGTGGGGGTACGACTTATATATAAGTAACTCCAGGTGAATATATTTTAGTTCCAAGCGTTTTTGCCATCTACAGTGATCTTCCACTTTTACATGTGAGTAATTTGGTTAAATAATTTTATACGTTTAAGGTTTTATTTTTGTACATACATACATACATACCGACATACATACATACGTACGTACAAACATACATACATACATATACGCATATCGACATACATACATACATACGTACGTACGTACGTACATGCAAATAAATTTTAATTTCTTTAATAATTTTAAACATTTTGAAGGAAAGGGCAGGTGTATAGTTTAAACATTATTATCCCAACATATTTCAAAAGTATTATCACACTTTACCTAATAAATTTTTACTTTTAATTAAGGAAGACTGATTGTATTTTAAATTTTGATACATTTCTATTTAAAGAATCTAAACATGTTCTATTAACGTCATTTCTACGATTTCAGTTGCAATCGTATATCTCGACCAACCCGAGCGTCCTATATATGTGAGTAAATTTATTTTGATACATTTCTATTTAAAGAATCTGAACGTGTTCTATTGACGTCATTTCTACAATTTCAGTTGCAATCGTATATCTCGACCAGCCCGAGCGTCCTATATATGTGAGTAAATTTTAATTTGTTTAATAATTTCAAACATTTTGAAGGAAAGGGGAGGTGCTTAGTTTAAACATATATTTGATATTATCCCAACATATTTCAAAAGTATTATCACACTTCACACAATAAATTTTTACTTTTAATTAAGGAAGACTGATTGTTTTTAAATTTTGCTACATTTCTATAAGCATCTATTTAAAGAATCTGAACATGTTCTAAAATCGTTAATGTATTTTATAGAAATGGATCTGCAGAGTTTGAACAAAGTCGCCAATGTGGATCAAAAACCAAAATTGAAATTAATCTCTCTAGAACTGGACAGACCGTATCCAATCCTATCGGTGCGAGTGGTGCAAGGAAAATTCGGGGAAACCATATTAGCTGAACTTGATGAAAATGTCGTCTTCCTACCATCACGGGTAACTGCATGTTTCAAGGAAAACCTCGACAAGTTTCAACCGCATAAATATGCTATTTTATGCAAATCTAGGGAAATCTTCGGCAAGAACGAAACGATGAATTTCAACATCGTGCCTACTACTGGAACTCAATAAATAAAGGTTAGTGCATTTCAAAGGTGTGTTGTGCGTGTTGATTTCATAGCAAATGTTTCTTTTGCAGATTTCCAATATTTTATTATTAATATTAAGTGTTCATTTTATTTTAAGTTATGTCTAATGTACACTACTAGGTAGCTCGATTTCATAGTAAAGTCTCCACGGTAGAAAGTATTCAAAATGAATGAACTCGATAGTACAAGTGAAAATATTATAAAAATTTTTGAAAAAGTGTGTGGTCAAGTTAACCTTTTAAATTTGCAAGACATTGAAAAATGGGTTAAAAATGTGAAATTAAATTTACGTCTGTTCACTAAATATATGAAAAATGCTGATTCAGTTGGCCTCAAACGGAAAATGTTTACAAGTATCGGTCACCTTAGAAGATTTTTAATTATTTTAAATAATGAAATCATACGAAAACGGTATGTAGGTGGAGGTATTATTAAAAATAAACGTAGTGATAGAATTCGATGGGTTGATTTACAATCGGCTTTTTCAAGTAGGATTCGTTCAGGTCTGATTATAAATTTAAAACATAAAGATATATTGCAATTTTTAGGAGATTCATTGTTTTTGTTAAGGATTAGATTGAAGAAAATTTTAAGAATACATCAAACCATTAAAATTAATGTCTGTTTTTGTGGTGAATTCATTAAAAATTCCGTTGATGATGATCAACTCATTGATTTAAAATATTTCAATACACCTAACGTCGTTGTCGATGTGGGTACTGATATCAGCGAATGGTTTCAAGATAATGTGGTGGAAAAATTATTACGTAAATTAGAAGAATTTGCAGAAATGCATTCAGGTTGGTCGCTTTTGAGGCTAATCTCTCTAGAAATAAATATTAATAAGTTTGAGCAAGGAAATGGTTCGTCATACATCAAATTACCTGAAAAAATTGAGAAAAAGCGAGCTTGTGTAAATGTGAAAAATTTTGATAGTTTTTGTTTTTGTTGGGCGTTAATTTCAGCCCTATACCCAGTCGAGAAGCACTCTGATCGAACTACATCTTATCCTCATTTTAGTCAAGTATTAAATTTGCGAGATATCTCGTTTCCAATAAAAATTAGTGATGTTTCAAAATTCGAAAAATTAAATGGTTTGTCAGTAAATATATTCGGTTTGGAATTGGATGTGAAGAAAAGTTTTCAAGTAGTACCCGTACGATTAACGAAAGAAAAACGAGATAGACATGTAAATTTGTTAATTATTCAAAATAAATATTTCCCTAAAACTCAAAATTATTGTGAGGATGATGATGATGATGGTGGTGATGATGAAAGTGATACTCTTATATATCATTATTGTTGGATTAAAGATCTATCACGTTTAATATCATCTCAAATAGGGAAGCATAAGGGTAAAGTGTTTGTATGTGACAGGTGTCTAAATTATTTCAGCACACAAGAAAAATTAACCCTTCACACTACTAATTGTCAAAACAAAAATCATTGTAAAATTTCATTTTCACATGAAAAATTTATAGAATTTAAACATCATGCATATAAAGAAAAGGTTCCGTTTGTACTATATGCAGATTTTGAATCGATATTAAAGCCATATGTAGATTCACAATCTAAAACTGCAACAAAAAAATATCAAAAACATGAAGCGTTTAGTGTCGGATACTATTTTAAATGTGCTTTTAATAATTCATTATCCTTTTACAAAAGTTACCAAGGTCTCGACTGCATTACTTGGTTTACTAATCAGTTAGATGAAATTGCAGCATTTGTGCACTCGAAATTAAAAAATGTGGAACCTTTAAACACTAGAGTAAATTTAAAAGATGCTACGGATCATTGTCATATATGTGAGAAAAAATTTCTTAAAACTGATAAAATTATAAGGGAACATTGTCACCTTACTGGTAACTTCCGGGGCTTTTCTCACAATAACTGCAACCTTCTATACAAAAACTCATTCCTCATACCAATTTATTTTCATAATTTAAGTGGATATGACGCGCATCACATAATAAAAGACATAGCTAAAAATAGTCGGGTATCACTTTTACCAATCAATCACGAAAAGTACATTAGTTTTACTAAATACGATGAAAAAACCAAAATTAAATTTCGATTTACAGATTCGCTACGATTTTTAAGTTTTTCTCTAGATAAGTTAGATTCCTTTCTAAATGTCTCCGATTTGATTCATTTAAAGGATGAATTTAAAAATGTAAACGAGACACAGTTCAAATTATTGACTAGAAAAGGCATTTTCCCATACGACTACATCGATAGTTATGAGAAATTGTTGGAAACTAAATTACCTCCTATCGAGTGTTTTTACAGTAAATTGAATTGTGAAATTATGAATGATGTCGATTATGAACATGCCGAAAAAGTTTGGAAAGAATTTGATTGCCAAAATTTGCTTTCATATTCAGATCTGTACATGAAAGTTGATGTCATGCTTCTATGTGATGTGATGGAAAACTTTCGTGAGCTTTCCCACAAAACCTATGGTTTAGATCCGAGTCATTACATAACACTACCTGGATACACTTGGGATGCGATGTTGAAATATACAGGATGTCAATTGGAAACTATACAAGATGTCGATATTCTAATGTTTGTCGAGAAAGGTATACGAGGTGGCATAAGTCATTGTTGTAATAGACAATCGATCGCTAACAATAAATATATGCCAAATTTCGATCCTTCAAAACAATCAAAATTTATAATGTATCTAGATGTCTGTAATTTATATGGCTGGGCCATGTCACAGCAGTTGCCATACAAAGATTTTCAATGGATTAATGACGTAGATTCTTTTGATGTAACTAATGTGCCCGATGACTCACCCCTCGGATATTGTCTAGAGGTAGATTTAGAATACCCTACAAACATTCATGATGCCCATCGTGATCTCCCAATGTGTCCGGTACATCAAACCCCACCAAATTCTAAATTACCAAAGTTATTAACGACATTGGAAAACAAAGAAAAATATGTCCTGTATTATAAAAATTTAAAACAGTGCCTAAAGCATGGAATTAAACTTAAAAAGATTCATCGAATATTAGCATTCCAACAATCTTCATGGCTTAAATCATACATTGATTTAAACACTAAATTGCGAAAGGAAAGTAAAACAGATTTTGGCAAACAAATTTACAAATTTATGATTAACGCAGTCTACGGTAAAACCATGGAAAACATTCGAAAATATCGTATAGTAAAACTTGTAAATAAATGGGGAGGGAGGTACGGTGCTAAAAATTTACTATCTTCACCAAATTTCAAAAATAGAACTATTTTTGCTGATAATCTAGTTGCAATCGAATTAAATAAAACAAATCTCATATTCGATAAACCTTTGTACATTGGCATGGTGATCTTAGATATATCAAAAACTTGTGTTTATGATTTCCACTACGGATACATGTTGCAAAAATTTAATGAAAACCGTTGCAAATTACTCTACACTGACACTGATAGTCTAATATATGAAATATGTTGTAATGACATCTATGAGGAGATGATTAAGGTCGATCTAAGTAAATTTGATACTAGCGACTATAGTCCCGACAATAGGTATGGCATACCACTCGTTAATAAGAAAGTTGCGGGTTTGTGGAAGGATGAGTGTAATGGTAAAATTTTAACACACTTTATAGGACTTCGCTCAAAAATGTATTCATATCAGACTGATGGAGGTGAGACTTGTATAAAAAAATCAAAAGGGGTCCGACCGAATGTAGTTAAACAAAAAATTACTTTCCAAGATTACATTGATTGTTTGGAGAATTTTAGTAGAAAAATCGAAACACAACAGTGTATTCGATCGTATGCTCATGACATATTTTCAATACAACAAACTAAAATTGTACTGAGTGCGTTCGATGATAAACGGTACATTCTACCTGACTCTCACGACACGAAACCGTGGGGCCATTACTCTATTATGGAGATAGATTAAAGTGTGTGTGTGTGTTCGACCAATGTCAAAAATAAAATTATAACTATTTCAAGAAAGTTTCAACCACATAAATATGTAATTTTATGCAAATCTAAAGAAAAAACATGTTTGTACAAGTTTGAGATGAGTAATAATCAAGTTTCAGCATGAATATTATCCACAGTGACGTATGCAAGTTCCAACAAGTTTCATCTCGAGTTCCACAAACACGTTCTATAGCGAATTCATTTTGCTGTATTTTATAAATCAAAATGGTTCGCAGTAGATTTGAGCATGTGTTCACGAATTGTAAAAGATTTCAAAATTTGTGTAATGTAACTTGTAGTAGTAGAAGAATTGTCCCAATTAGCCTGGACACAACATAGTTGCCGAGAAGTGTTGGAAGAGGAGGAGGAGTAGGAGACGTCATCATGAACCCGGAGCAGCAGCTGCAGGAGGAGGATAAGGAGCAGGAGGACGAGGAGGAGGAGGAGGAGGAGGAGGACGAGGAGAAGGAGGATGAATTGAAAATAAACTGTAACAATTATGGAAAATAAAATATTGGAATATCTGTTTTTTTTTTTAATTTACTTCGATTCATATTTGCAAAACCTGACTCTCATTACGAAATCTCTCTCTCTCTCTTTCAAGAGTTTAGAAAGTAAAATAATACACAAATAAATATTTTACAATTTATTTAAATCATTCAATACTTTAACCTTATTATAATACAATGTTTCCTTAATACATAAACTTTCTATACTACTAGTTATATCACAATATGCAATAATTGCATCTTCACTATTCGAAATCTTCCTCAACTTACTAATTAAATTTAAAACATTTTTATAATATTGTAAAAAATTAATTTTTCTTAAACTATCCACTTGATTATTAATAAATTTTTGATCTAAAGCACACAATTCCCGTACATTGTTTTCCGTTAAATACAACGATATTGAATGTTTACAAACAACAATCATACGCACTTCGTTATATTGTTGATTCATAATTACAATATTCTCACCGCATATGTATCTCAGATGTGAAATTTCATCTGAACTTCTGAAATATCCATCGAGAAGCCAAGCTAGTTGATTAATAAACATTTTCCACTCATTAACGTTAAATTGTAGAGTGGTCCCATCGTTAATTTGTATGTTGATGGTGGGATTGAAATCTTGTGAAATACTTAGACCGACGTTCACGTTGAATCCACTGTTCACACATGAAAAACAAGTGTTGAGTAAGAGGCTGGTTTCGACTTGTTCAGATGCTGCTGCTGCTGTTACCGCAACCGATTCATCTTCTTGTTCACTTTTTGAAATACTTTCATATAGAGCAACTAATTCACTTAAATCAGCTGATTTCTCCATGTCGTCGTCGTCGTACACTTGATGCTTTGACAATTACCACTCATAGACTGAAGTCAACATAGCTGAACGTTGTTGAAATTCGAAGGAGTGGGGGGGTGTAACCTACTAGGGTCCTCCCTCCCTCCCTCCCCCCCCCCATCATAAGTTGAGAATGTAAAATACGAACACATTCTACAAGCGATTCGAAGCATCGATCCAAGAATCGTGTGTATTATCGAAACCGAGCCAACGCACGAGTACTTTGTTACCTTTTCGCCTTAAAACTTTTTCAACTAAATATACGTCTGGAGTTTTAGTTTTTTGCAATTCTTCCGTATAGAAACCACCTTTGATGGGTCGTCCATGGAGATCCTCCAACAAATACGTTATAGGGTTGGTTATTTGAACTTTTTTAATTTTAAATAATTCAGTGCTCCAATTTGGAGTGTAAGCTTTCTCGAAGACGTGCTTAACCTTGCTAATACGTACGAGGTCACCCACCTTAAACTTGCGTGAGCCTGTCGCAACCTTGAGGTGGGTATACACTGTTTTTATTAAATGTTTCTCATTTTTTGCGCTCAGAGCGTCGGAAGGTCGCATTTTAGTAACGGAATGTGTTTGATTATTATAAGTCTCCACGATCGTCGGTATGATATCGATCCATTTGAAGGTGCCATTCAAACTAAAGTATTTAAACAGTTTTTCTTTAATCGTTCGTATGGCTCGTTCAGCCATCGCAGCCTTCATATGAGTATAGGAATTGTAATGATTGATTCCATAACGTTCCATCAAGCTTCGAAAATGGGCATTGTAGAAATCATTCCTTGATCAGATTGTAGATTACGTGGTGATATTTTCGCTCGTTGTAGAATATCTCGAAAAGCTTTAGTCACTTCCACACCAGATTTCGATTTTAGTGCTCTAACCCACACGTACTTAGAGAAGCAATCTATGACTAGTAAAAAATATTTGAAATTTTTATTTACTTTCGCATGCATGTCTAGTTGTCCGAGATCTGCTTGCCACAAGTCGTGTAAACCTTTAATTATCGTGCGACGTCGAGGATACAGTTTCCTGGCCGGTTTGTGTAACTCGTTAACTAATTGAATTTTTTCAGCTGACATTATCAGGTTGTTAACGGATCTCCTTTTTTTCTTTTTGCCGATTTACCTTGCGAACTTGATTCTTGAATACTAGGATCGATACTGCTAGGAGAAGATGGTAGAGGAGTCGCAGGTCGCTTCGGAGCGTTACTACTAGTAGTAGTAGAAGTAGTAGTAGTAGGTGACGTTGTAGGTAGCGGTACTATGTTGAGCTTGTCTTGTAATAAATCGATTCTTTTGCTAAGAGTGTGTATCTCGACAGCATAAGGAGTTGTATCGAATGTTGCGAGAAATTTATTTTGAGCCGATTCTAATTTCTTAGAAAATGAATCCGCAACGAGTTGAATCTCGCTTCGAAGTAGGGCGATGGTATTTTTGATAGAGTCATCCACGTACTTTTTCAGCCTCGAATGTGAGGTGACGCCATGTGCGATGGCAGCTTTAGTTAAATTGATTCGTATATCGATATCATGAGTTTTTTCGGCAATGATTCGATCCACATAACCTTTAGTACAAGCGTCGGTATCTTCCGTAGGACTTTTCAGAATACTGATCTTAACGTGTTCGATATTAATATCACCCTCGGACGTACGAGATAAAATCGAATGACTGGAGAACGATGCCGCTTTACTCTGGGTGACATTGTGCACACCTCCCGAGCGACGACCGAATTTATCCAAACTCATCGTAAAACTGGGACGCAGATCACGTACGAACGCTTAATATATAACATTCGCCTCTCGGAGTTCTTCGATGATCGAAAGAATTTCATTATCATGTGATATGGTATTACCAGCTTCTTTGGATGCATACAAAAGTCTTAACCTGTCCACTAACTCATTAAAATTATCAAAGTAGACGTATTCGGTAGACTTTGTATTATAATGCATTTTGGGTAAAAGACCTCCACGTTTCTTACGAAAATTATATGGCGTTTCTGCAACTCTCGGTTTATTTACTTTTTTAGAGTCTCCTTTCGTGGAGTCGATTAAGTCTTTCTTGTTGGCAACTTTCTTGGAGGCTATGGTAGTGTCTTCTGCTTCAGCGTCAGTAAAATCATCTGTTTCATCATCATCAGCATCTTCTTTGTCAGACATCTGTGTACCGACGTTCGCAACAGGAAGCTCTCGAAAGTTTAAGCGTTTCCTTGGGATCACGTGTGGAGTTGAAGTTTTCATGGGACTTATCCATTCATTTTTAGGTTGTAATAGTGGTGGTGGAGGTGACGACTTCTCCAGTTTTGTCTTAACAGACTGTAGAGTAGGCTCAACAGGCGGTTTTTTTGTAGCTTCCACTAGTTCAGTCAAAGGTTTCGTTATCGGGGCAAACAATTTCCGCAACGTTGCATCATCTTCGGATCGTCCTAGTTTGATAGACAAAAATTTTTTTC
Source organism: Cryptocephalus moraei (assembly GCA_946251905.1). Lineage (NCBI taxonomy): Eukaryota > Metazoa > Arthropoda > Insecta > Coleoptera > Chrysomelidae > Cryptocephalus > Cryptocephalus moraei. Next base: position 411,947 of record OX276453.1, read on the forward strand.
GTACGGACCGAGACAGTTCCCGAACTTTTTTCGCTCGCGCCGCCTCAGCATCGCTAAACGGTGGCCTCATGATTGTTATCGATTAATGAGGAGCATCCACCTTTATATATTGATCGAACCCTCTGCGATACCGACCAGCATTCAAATCGAAATCTTTTACGATAACGAGAGGAGTGAATTTTCTACTCCAACATTCAGAACACAATCGTTTAAAGTGCTCATAGCTCATATCTGGAGATACGTGCTCATCGAAAGCATGCCTCAAATTAACATCATCCTGTTTGAATAATACTATAACATTACAATTGTCCCGTATAAGTTGTTTTGGAACTTTTGAATATGTTTGACAGAGGTATGCCACATCAATATTCTGATGCCTACCCATAGAGAAATACGCACGTATCTTGTCTTGTTTTTCGCAGGCCACATCGTCAAATAAAAAGATTGAATTTCGATGTGCTTTCTCGGGATCCATGATAATTTCATTGTCATTGTACGCGAAATAGCCCATACCTTTAACTTTCTTTAACACTTCCTGTAACAGCCGATATTTTGGTTGATACAATGATCTCGAATATACGTATACGTTACGAAACTTTAAACCATTCTTATTGAAAAGTAATGTTAGAATGGCGTTCGTCTTGCCACAACCAGATGGACCCGAGAAAATAGCTCGAAAACAATTCGGAAGTAGTTCACTATGTTTTATCGGTGGCTCATCTTCTTCTCCTACAAAGTCTAAGTTGTCTATTGGTAGCGCGTGTGCTTGTTGAACTGCCCTCATTCTTGCAACTGACAGCGCGGTACATGACCACCACCTATAAATAGGGTGACACGATCGCAGTTATTATCACTTGTGATGCTAGTATACAAAGGTGATGGTGTTTTGAATACTCTCATCAATAAGTTACCCTTCGAATTACACATACCGGGTTATAAATTTTGTGGACCCGGTACAAAATTAGACAAACGATTGGCTAGAGGTGACCTTGGTGTCAATGCCCTCGACTCTGCATGCAAAGCGCACGACATTAGTTATTCGAAAAGTTCTTCTTTGGACGACAGACATACGGCAGATCGAGAATTGGAGCATCGTGCTTGGGAACGCGTGAAAAGCAAAGACGCATCTTTGGGTGAGAAGACTGCAGCGTGGTTCGTTACGACCGGCATGAAGGCGAAAAGGAAGCTAGGGATGGGACACCGTCCGGTTTCGTTTAGACGAAACGTTCTGAAACATATCACCCGCATTTTAAAAACAACCATGAAAACCAACCCACGTATCAGCGCATCCGGTTTGAAACCGTCTGCTTCGATCGCATTACGAGCTGCTCGAGCGGCGGTTAGAAAGGCGGGAGGTCGGAAACGAATTCGTATTCCACGCATTATACCATATGAAAGTAAATCTGGGGGAATTTTACCTTTACTACCAATCTTCGCAGCATTGGGGGCACTAGGAAGTTTGGCCGGAGGCGTTGCAACGGTAGCGAAGACCACCGTCGATGCGAAAAACGCACAAAAGAAAATGGAAGAGCAACAACGTCACAATAAAGCCATGGAGGAGATCGGCAAGACCGGATCAGGCTTGTTTATACGCAAGTCCACCAGAGGATTCGGTTTGTACATCAAAAAGCAGCAGCAGCATGGACGCGGATTGTACTTGAAGAAGCAGACAAAAAACTTTTAAAGCTACCCAATAGAGCACTATACGATCGTGAAATCATTAAATATGCAAATAAATTAAAAATTCCCTACTTTAGAGGAGTTTTTATGCGTGATTCTCTCCCAAAAACATCTAGACATAACGAGAGTGCCATCATCAATTTAGATACAAAAAATCATTCTGGGACACATTGGGTAGCGTACAAGAAACGGGGAAATGTCATCGAGTATTTCGATAGTTTCGGTAATCTGAAACCACCACAAGAACTCGTCCGATACTTTGGTGGTGGTAGGAAGTCTGTGGAAATTTTCTATAACAGAGACCGTTATCAAAAATTTACTGCGAGTAACTGCGGTCGTCTATGTCTCGAATTTCTCTATAAAACGTGAGTATGGAGCGGTTCACTATTTAATCATGTCCGAGACATTCACGTTAAAGAGTCGTACATCAACGCTCTCCATAGATTTCCAAACGCCGATCTACTTAGGGAAACATTCCGCATACGGATTAGCTTTACTTGGATTCTATTCATATAACACCATTCCAAATATAGAGGACGGTACGAAATTCAAGTATTATTCCAAAGGGAACGTCGATACACCACATTTCATTACCATTCCGACAGGTACTTACGATATCGCCGATATCGAGAATTACCTTAAAAAGTTCCTGATACCTGAAAATAGAGTAGGCGACAGCGACGTCGACGAAGATATATTCTTTTTGAGACCCAACAATAATACGTTAAGGAGTGAAATATTTCTGCGAGATTACGATATCGATTTTCGAGCAGGGTATACCAGGATCGCCAAACTTCTCGGATTCACTCCTGGACTTTTAGAAGCAGGAAAAGTGCACCAGTCGGATTTACCTGTGGACATTGTGAAAGTTCGAACCATACACATCGATTGTAATATTATCGGTGGTTCTTATTACCACGATCGACCGTCACACACTTTATACGAGTTTCCCATTAGCGCAGACCCGGGGTTCGCTATCGACGAAGTTCCTCGAAATCTGGTATATTCAAAAGTTACTCCAAGTGAGATAAGTAACCTCACATTATCGGTTCTCGATCAAAATTTTGAACTTGTCAATTTTCGTGGTGAAGAGATTCTCATTAGATTGGAATTAAAAAGGTTGTATTAAAAATAAAAGATGGTCTTAGTCTTGAGTGATTACTATAAAAGAGGTAGTGTGAAGAGTACAACTACAGTAAGAAAAAAACGTTCGAGGCGGTTGAAGCAGCAGCAGCAGCAGCGATTATCCCGATTAAACGCTACTTTCCTCAAAGCCATAGGATATGTTGTCCAGCCAGATTTTCGACCTGTATCCAAAACTTCAAAACGATGATACGATCACGAGTATAAAACGTCACACGTACTATCCATTCGTGAAATCCTATCTCAAGAATGATATACTCGAAATTACGGTGACGCGAAATGACGCTTTTCTCAACCTCTACGATTCCAAACTAAAAATCTATGGGAAATTAGAGAAGAAATCCGGCGATGGAGAGGTGACATTCGTAAATAACGCAGTCGGGTTTCTGTTCGATTCCATGTCATATCTCTTGAACGGCATAGAAGTGGAACATGTGAAACAACCAGGTCTAGTGAGTTTGATTCGAGGTTATCTCTGCTATAATGACGATGATAGCAAACATTTGGATAAAGGTAGTTGGGTTTTTCCCGAAAAACCTACCGTTAACGCAGATGGAACCTTCATTTGGATCATTCCACTGTCACATTTTTTCAGCATATTCAACGATCATAAAAAGGTAATGTTCGGAAGGCACACTATTCGAGTAGTTAGAGCTCGTAACGATGACAATTGTGTTATGGTTACCGGAGCAAATACTACCTATGACATTACTATAACTGAGATGTTATTGAAAATCCCACACGTCGTTCCCAATGTTGAAATGAAACTGGAACTGTTGAAATCCATAAAAAATGATACTCCGCTCATAATCGCATTTCGCACTTGGCAACTCCACGAGTTACCAGCTCTCAATGTGGGTTCAACTAATGCCGTTTGGTCGATCCAAACGATGAACAACCAACATCCACCTCGATTCGCAATCATCGCATTCCAGACAGATAGACGTGATAAGAAAACGGCAGACATTACAAAATTCGATAATCTTAACATATCAGATATATGTGTGAATTTGTCCGAGCGATATCCATACGAACCTCTAAATTTAAATTTCGAAACTAATGATTACGGTGAGATTCATGATAGTTATGTGGATTTTAATAATACCTACAAGGGTGACTATTTCGGTTCGAAGAAACCATTACTCGATATGAAAAAATTTAAAGATATGACACTCTTCGTGGTCGATTGCTCACGTCAAGATGAGCAAATTAAATCATCGATCGTGGACGTCTCCGTCGATTTTCAGGCAAGGACCGGATTCCCTGCCAACACAAAAGCTTATTGCATCATTATTTACGAAAGTATGTACGAAGCTACACCACTTAGTGAGATGGTGAGAAGCATCTATTAGTCTTAATCAGATCATCGAACATGAAGGTACTCCTAGTCGACATTCAAGGTTTTACGCTCACGAAGAATTCTTCACCGGAATTTTTCGTGAAAGAAATGGCAATTTATGATGGAACCCGCATGAATCATTACTTGTTCGAGGAACCTATACCCTACGATGACTTATCTAGCTATGATAAGAAGCAAGTTCAATATTGTACCAGACACATACATGGACTCCGATATACTTCAGGTTATGTACCATACGAAAAACTCAATGACATAATCATGGCTGACATTTATGATGCTGATATGGTTTACGTAAGAGGACATCAAAAGAAATATTTACTCGACGCTCACCTATACAATCGAGAGGATGAGAAGAAGAAGAAGAAGAAGATGTCGAATATCGCCGTCGTCAACATCGAACACCTTCCAGACAGTCCTGATACATCCAAATTTCAATGTGACATTCCATTGTGTATGAATCATCAATCGAATTGTTTTTATATGTGTAGTATACAAAATTGTTATACATTATACGCTTGGTTTTTAAACTGTGTTCCACAATAAATAAATATATTGAAAATATTAGTTTCATTCCACAGTATTCATTCAAACGCCACTTGGCCTGAAAACTGGGTGAAGATGGAATCCTTCACATACAACCGACACACATCAACTTTAATGGTGAAATTACCTGGTAATGCTACAGGCTACAAAATACGTGTCGTCTACCAAAATCGCACGTTTGAAGATTCGACATGGGTGAATCTAACTAACGTACACCCAACTCCAGTTTCGAACAATATATATTTTTTGACTTGGTACATCGCAGTCAGTGTGTCAGTGCTGCTCAGCATAGCTGGATCAACATTCGTCTACCTGTGCTACAAACATGGATCTTAAAGAATTTTTAATCGAATACGACGATGTACTTCTTTCTAGACATAAAGCTCAGCTTTACTATTTACAACGATCCCTAAATGCAGAATTGGAAAAGATGCAGACATCTATCCACGGACGTCATTACGTGAGCTGTCCTTGGGCATTGAACTGTAGCACGGATGGTCCGGATACTTGTTTGTGTACAGATCGACTACTTCACCGCGACGATATTAAAAAGGCTATGCAAAAAATTATGAAATTGTATGTTGACCTATATGGAAATACACGCAATTAAATTTTGACTTTGTTTTTTTATTTTAATGTAAACTGTCTGACAAGTTCCAACGGTTGAGTCGAATAATCCTATCCCACAAACCTGTTGAAACTTGAATGACGGTAGGTCAAGTCAAGACTTGACCTACCGTCCTTCAAGTTCCAACTGCTGAGTTGAATATTTCTATCCAACGAACATGTCGACACTTGAATGACGACAGGTCAAGTCAGTTCACTGACTTATTTTGATGTGAAAGCGTTGATGGTATAAACTGCAAGTTTCGACAAGTTCCAACAGCTGGGTCGAATATTTCCATCCGACAAACTTGTCGAAACTTGAATGAGGACAGGTCAAGTCAGTTTACTGACTTCTATTACCACCACCACCACCATTGCCACCATCACCACATGAACCTTCTTCTTCATTCTCTTAAAAGTGCTCCTACTATTCACATCTACTACCAGTAAAATATGGAAGTGAAAAGTTTTTTGTTTGAATTCGTTTACTATGTAACACCTGCACATACGAAAGAACTCCTAGAGCTACACACTAAAGTTGCAACCAGAGAAGCAGAAGAAAAACGAAAATCGACGCATGGTGAACATTTTGTGAGCTGCCCCTGGTCCAGAGACACCACCATAGAGGGTCCAGATACCTGCTCGTGCACTTCCTGGAGATGGGAACGTGAGAGAATCGAGAAACACGTGAGGTCGATTATCGATATGTATTTGTACATCATTTCAAAAGCTGAAAATAAAAATTATTCTTGAAATGTTATTCATTTTTTATTATTTCTCTCTCTCTCTCTCTCTCTCTCTCTCTCCCTCTTAGGACCGCGATCATTTGGTGCCTCTTGCGGGCAGATGAAGTGCATTCACCTTTAAAATGTGTATTAGAACATATTTCGATATAACCGAAATAGCTCAGTTGGGAGAGCGGAAGATTGAAACTCTTTGTGTCTCGGGATCGAGACCCGGTTTCGGTAGCTGTATTACATTAAATATTGCAAAAATATTTAATGTAATACATAATTTTGATACTGAAATAATGGCTGACGATCGGACTCTCTCTCTCTCTCTCTCTCTCTCTCTCTCTCGGCACACGAACCTCTTCGATACCTAGAGATCTTCATCGTAAAGTTTCGCGGTCTGATAGGGAGGGGCAAGACGGTACAAATCGCGCAGGATTGTTTATCTCGAACATGTGACGTTCACGAGCGCGAACGTAGATGGCGCGATCGGTACCTCGAGGACCTATAGGCGTCCGACCTCCGCTCGAACCACCTGGGGGATCATCTACAACGAGGTGTGATACCCGCACGCAATCCCCGTACGTCATCAACAACCCCCCACCTCCACTTTGGAGTCGCTCGGAACACCTGGGGGGCCGAGGAGGAGTGGTCCGAAACACGCATAGGCCCCCCGGGGGGGTACGCGGGGGACGTCTACAAGACCGGTACGTCATCAACAACCCACACCTCCACTTTGGAGTCGCTCGGATCACCTGGGGGCCTTCTACGACGAGGAGTGGTCCGAAACCCGCATAGGCCCCCCGGTGGGGTACGCGGACACCTACTGAGACCTGGGGGACGTCTACAAGACCGGTACGTCATCAACAACCCACACCTCCACTTTGGGGTCGCTCGGACCACCTGGGGGCCTTCTACGACGACAAGTGGTCTGATACCCGCTTTGCTTCTCTACTCATGTGGGTGCAGGTTTTGAATCAAAATTGAAACATAGGGTTAAATGGACAGATCTAAATTCTTGTTTTGATAGTAGAATTAGGACAAGTGTTATAATTAATTTATCGCATGTGTTTAGTTCAATTTTTGGCTGATGCAGAAATACTATTTAGAAAAAAAATCAAAATTATTTTACGAAAGTTGAGGATGGTTAAAGTAAATGCTAATTTTTGTGGGGAATTTATTATAAAGCGATCGGATGGTGAAGATATTTTAGAATATAAATATTTTAATACTAAAAATGGAGTGATTGACCGAGGAACAGATTTACATTCCTGGTTTATGGAACACATACAAGATAAAATTTCTAATAAAATGACAGACTTTCAAGAACATTTGTCTGGTTGGGCATTAAATCGTATTGTGTATTTAGAGATTAATATTAACAAATACGAAATGGGTAATGGTTCGTCTTTTATGAAGCTACCGGTGGAAATAGAAAGAAAACATGCAGTTATCAATGTTCGCAACACTAACGATAATGCATGTTTCTACTGGTCAATTTTTTGTGGTCTTTTTCCTGTAAATAATCATAAAAATTTGACATCTTCATACCCGTACTATAAACTAGTTTTGAATACGGAAAATATTGATTCACCGATGCCTTTATCTCAAATTTCAAAATTCGAAATGGCTAATGCCATATCTGTGAACGTATATGGTCTAGAAATGCAAAAGAAAAACAGTTATACAGTACTTCCGGTTAGATTAACAAAAAATAAATTAGAGAGACATGTAAATTTATTGTTAATTCAAAATAAATATTATTTAAAATTAAATGAGTGGGATTTCGAAGTTGATGATGATGACGGTGACGAATCTGAATTGAAATACCATTACTGTTACATTAAAAATTTGTCTAGATTAGTTTCGTCACAGTTAAATAAGAATAGTCATAAGAAGTTCATATAAGTAGTGTGTATTGCCGGTGCTGGACCAAGGGGTAGTTTTTCCCCCTCCACCGCCCGAATAGGGGTGGAAACCCTTATGGAGGGGTTGTTACCCCTAATAGGGGTGAAAACCCTTAAGAAGGGGTTGTAGGCGTGCGCAATGGGTGGGGGGAGGGTTCCTGAGGGAGGGGGTGCTATCCCGAGGGATGGAAGGGTGGGTTACCCCCAGGGGTGAACTACCCCTATTTAGGGGATGATTGCGACATGGAAAAATCAGCGAAAAAAACTAAATTTTTTTGTTCGGAGGGGAGGAGGGTGAGGGAGGATTTTAAAGGAAATTTATTCGGGAAAAAGTTGGGTGGATCGGTGTGGGATACGATCTCCGGACCTCTAGAATACGAAGCCGGCGCGGAATGCATGTGCCGACGGTACATGTGAGGTAGAGTATGGAGATGTGTATAAGTACTTGTCATACGCTAGAGGATAGATCGGTTCGGAGTGAAATAAAAAATACTAAAAAATAGTTTACAGTTTATTTAAATCGTGCAATACCTTATCTTTATTAAAATACAATATTTCCTTAAGACACAAACTAGCTACACTATTAGTAAGATCACAATAGGCGAGAAGGCCTTCCTCGCTAGTCGAAACAGTTCTCAACTTACGAATTAAATCTAAAACGCCTCTATAATATTGCAAAAAATCGAGTTTTCCTAAACTAATTACTTGATTAGTGACAAACTTTTGATTTACAGCACATAGTTCGCGTACATTATTTTCGGTTAAATACAAGGAAACGGAGTGTTTAGAAACGACAATCATGCGTACGTCATTACATTGCTGGGTCATAAGTACGATGTTGTCATTGCATATATAGCGGAGATGAGTAATGTCATCGCCGCTGGTAAAATATCCGACGAGAAGCCAAGCCAACTGCTTCATTAACATATTCCAGTCATTAACGTTAAATTGTAGAGTTGTTCCACTGCTAATGTGTATGGCGATAGCCGGTTCGAAATTGTGAGAAATTCGGAGGCCCACGCTCACATCGAGGCCGCTGCTTGGACACGGGAAACAGGTGTGGAGTAATAGATGCGTATCTGGTGGGTCGGGCGCCGGCGGCGTTTCCTCTTCGCAGTGCGAAACATTTGCATAAAACGTCGCCAAGTCACAATCAGCGGCGGCGGCGGCGTTTTCCATCTCGTTCGCTTGCTGTCGTTACAATTGTCGCGCGTAGACTGAAGTAGGCGGCGGGGGGAAACTGGTCGAAAAGGGGTGGGTGGTAGGGGGTGATGCGGACCACCAGGGCCCTCTAAATCGAGGAAGTTGTGCGTGTTTTCCATAAGAAACAATGTTATTCGACACTCGAACACCGGTTTGTCACTGGTTTCAATGGAAAATGCGAACAGAGTCTACAAGCGATTTGAGGCGTCGATCCAAGAATCGTGTGTACTATCGAAACCTAACCAACGAACGAGCACTTTGTCACCTTTTCGTCTCAAAACTTTTTCCACTAAATATACGTCGGGAGTTTTTGTTTTTTGCAATTCCTCTGTATAGAAACCACCTTTGATGGGTCTCCCCTCGAGATCTTCCAGCAAATACGTTACAGGGTTGGTTATTTGAACCTTTTTAACTTTAAATAGTTCACTCGTCCAGTTCGGCGTGTAGCTCTTCTCAAAGACATGCTTGGCCTTGCTAATACGTACTAGATCGCCCGCCTTAAACTTGCGTGAGCCTGTCGCGACCTTGAGGTGTGTATACACCGTTTCCAATAGATGTTTCTCATTTTTTGCGTTCAGAGCGTCGGAAGGTCGCATTTTAGTTACGGAATGCGTTGTATTATTATAAGTGTGCACGATTCGTGGTAGGACATCCACCCAGGCGTATGTACCGTTCAAACTAAAATATTTAAACAGTTTTTCTTTAATCGTGCGGATGGCGCGTTCAGCCATAGCAGCTTTGATATGAGTATAGGACGTGTAATGATTGATGCCGTGACGTTCCATTAAACGTCGAAAGTACAAATTGAAAAATTCGCTCCCCCGATCGGATTGAAGATTACGTGGTCTTGCTTCTCGTAGGATATCTTCGAAAGCGCTTGTCACCTCCTCGCCAGATTTCGATTTTAACGCTCTCACCCAGATGTATTTTGAGAAACACTCGATGACGAGTAAAAAATATTTGAACTGTTTATTTACTTTGGCATACAGATCGAGTTGCCCAAGGTCGGCCTGCCACAAGTCGTGTAAACCTTTAATTATCGTGCGACGGCGGGGATAGAGTTTCCTGGCCGGTTTGTGTAACTCGTTAACTAATTGAATTTTTTCAGCTGACATTATCAGGTTTTTAACGGATCGCCTTTCTTCTTTGTCGATTTGCTAGGTGTACTGCCGGACGGATGTTGCGTACTGGGGTTGATATTGCTTTGAGAAGAGGGTAGAGGAATCGCGGGCCGCTTCGGAGCTTTTTTACTAGTAGTAGTAGGAGTAGTAGTGGGAGGAGGCGATGCTGTTGGTAGCAGTACAATGTTGAGTTTGTCTTGTAATAAATCGATTCGCTTGCTAAGAGTGTGCATCTCAATAGCATAGGGAGTCGTGTCGAATGTTGCGAGAAATTTATTTTGAGAAGATTCTAGTTTTCTAGAAAAGGAATCTGCTACAAGTTGAATCTCGCTGCGAAGTAAGGCGATGGATTTTTTGGTAGAGTCATCTATATACTGTTTACACGTTGAAATGGAGACGAGACCCTCTGCGAGGGCAGCTGCAGTTTCACTAACTCTTTTCTCTATAGTACCCGTTTTTTCGCTAAGAACACCTACTAAGGCAGCTTCCAGTTCACGAAAGCGTCTATCGAAGTCAGTTTGTGCTTCGAGAATCACACGATCCACATAACCTTTAGTACTAGCGTCGGCATCTTCCGTAGGACTTTTCAGATTACTGATCTTAACGTGTTCGATATTAAGATCTCCCTCGGACGTACGAGAAAAAATCGAATGACTGGTGAACGATGCCGCTTTACTGTGGGCGACGGTGTGAAGACCTCCCGAGCGACGACCGAATTTATCCAAACTCATCGTAAGACTGATGCAGATCGCGTACTAACCACCAATATATATATATAACAGTATCCTAATAGGACGTCGACTTATCTAATGTGGTGTGTGAGAGATAATTTGTCTAAGCAATACTTTAAGTTGGTCATACAAGCTTAGATTGGGACAGGGAATATTGAAGATATCTAATGTAAACTTTCCAGATCGCGCTAAACTATTAGTAAATTCGCTATATTCATAATAAAAATCATCCTGCAGGAAATACAAAAATCCGTTAGTATATCGAAACACTGAATCTATATCGGAGGGTACGCCTCGAAAATCTTTGGAAATAAATCCATATCTGCTAGGGATGAAACTAGTCTCGTCCAATTCCAAATAAAAATCCTGTTCATAAAAGAGAAACGTTTTACCCCTGTAAGTGTTTACGACGGCGATTAATTTTCGGTCAAACTGATTGTAGATATCCGTATATTTTACACTGCGTTTGAACCTAAGTTTAGGTAGTACTTCGAATATTATTATGTTATCCTCTAAGAATAACACGATTTCATCATTAGGTCTCTGATACACCGCGGTGATTTCGCTAAAGCGTTCCGGGATGAAATGTAGAAACTTGTTAAGATCCAATGCTTTAGAGGACATATTTCCAGATCTGAGATCTAGAATCCACACCCAATTTTCATAAATACTATATAATTCCTCATTCAAGACCAAAAACGAAAGTTTGTCATAGCTGTTTATGGTGCAAATTTCGGGTTCGGCCGCCGGCATTGGTGTCATCCGTGTCGTAGGTCTAGGTGATGTCGACGTTGTAGCCTTCTTCGTCGTCGTCGTGGTGGTGGTGGTGGTGGTCGTAGTCGGCGGGGGCGGACCGTATAACAATTGAATTCCCTCTATATCATCAGTATGAAAGTGTAGTGCTTCCCCCTGATAGTAGGGAAACATTACAGCGGAGGTATTAGTCGAATGGTCTAGCCCCAACGTATGACCAATCTCATGAAGTAATATAGGGAACAGGGAGGGTTTCTTTTTGTTCGCAGAAACTCCTTGTATATCCATACTCCAATTTAAAGCAGCATTTACATGAATTTCGGCAGGTGCCGCTCCCGGATTGGGAGAATATGCGTGCGCATAAACTTCTGTCCTCAATTTCATGGGGCATGAATGATTTCTAGCATCCATATCATGAGTTTTATCTTTAAATGTAATGGAAATATTTGCGGCGTGTAAATCAGAGACGAATAGAAATTTTAAATTTGTTATCTTCTCCCACGCCTTGAAAGCCTTCTGACTAACAAGTTTGCATTTATAAAAGTCTCGCGGTGTTCGTAGTGTCCACTTTAGGGTACTACCCCGTGGCCATGCTGTGGGATATACCGCAAATTCGCTGAGATCGGGCATCCCGCATCTGGGTGTTTCGAGTAATTCGCTAGTTTGGTTGTTTACTTCTCCGTCCTGCGGTAATTGGTAGCGTTCTTGAAATAAGGACAATGCTTCCGAAACATTCCCATCACCATTTCCTATCAAGTAACCATACTCTCGAAGATATTCATCTGGGCTCTCCGCACACACTGCTGACACTAACCCCACCACCGACACAACTAGCAGCTGCAGCAACATGGTGGGAATACTTCCGGAGCGACGTCCTAATACATCCAAACTCATCGTACAACTGAAGGCAGATCACTTACGAACACTTAATATATAACGTTCGCCTCGCGAAGTTCTTCGAGGATCGAAAGAATTTCATTATCATGTGATATGGTATTACCAGCTTCTTTGGATGCGTACAAAAGTCTTAATCTGTCTACTAACTCATTAAAATTATCAAAGTAGACGTATTCGGTAGACTTGGTATTATAATGCATATTGGGTAAAATACCTCCACGCTTACGGAAATTATATGGGGGTGGTTCTTCACGTCTCGGTTTAAGTACTTTTCTATATGTAGAGACTCCTTTCGAGGAGGAGGAGGAGGAGTCGAGAAAAGCATTCGTGGAGGCGCTTTTCTTGGAGGCTATGGTAGCATCTTCTGCTTCAGCATCACTAAAATCATCTGTTTCATCATCATCATCATCATCACCACCACCATCTTCCTTATCGGGCATCTCTGCATCGACGCTAGCAGCAGGAAGCTCTCGAAAGTGTAAGCGTTGCCTTGGGATGTGTGGAGTTGAAGCGTTTACCGGACTTATCCATTCGGTTTTAGGATGTAACAATGGGGGTGGTGTTGGCGGCGACGACTTCTCACGCTTTCTCTTAACAGACTGTAAAGTAGGCTCAGTAGGCTTTTTCGTAGCTTCAACTAGTTCAGTCAAAGGTTTCGTTATCGGGGCAAACAGTTTCTTCAGTGTGGCATCATCCTCAGATCGTCCTAGTTTGATAGCCATAAACTTTTTTCGTACGGAGCGAGACAGTTCGCGAACTTTTTTCGCTCGCGCCGCCTCGGCATTGCTAAACGGTGGTCGCATGATTACTAACGATTACTGTGCATCCACCCGTATATATTGATCGAACCCTCTGCGATATCGACCGGCATTCAAATCGAACTCCTTTACGATGACGAGAGGAGTAAACGTGCGACTCCAACATGCAGAACACAATCGTTTAAAGTGCTCAAAGCTCATATCTGGAGATACGTGCTCATCGAAAACATGTCTTAAATTAATATCGTCCTGTTTGAATAAGACAAGAACATTACAATTATCACGTACCAGCTGTTTTGGCACTTTGGAATATGTTTGACATAGGTATGCTACATCCACGTTCCGATGCCTCCCCATCGAGAAATAGGCCCTTACCATGTGTTGCTTTTCGCATGCCACATCGTCGAATAAAAATATTGAATTTCGACGTGCTTTGTCGGGATCCATGACGCTTTCATTGTCCGAATACGCGAAATAGCCCATACCTTTCACGTTCTGCAACACTTCCTGTAACAGCTGATATTTGGGCTGATACAATGATCTCGAATACACGTAGACGTTACGAAACTTTAATCCATTCTTATGGAACAGTAGCGATAACATGGCATTCGTTTTACCACATGCTGATGGGCCGGCGAAAACAGCTCGAAAACAATTCGGAAGTAGTTCACTGTGTTTAATCGACGGCTTGCTTGCGTCTACAAAGTCCAAGTTGTCGATAGGCAGTGCGGGTGCTTGTTGTACCGCCCGCATTCTTGCAACTGACAGTCAGGTATGGGTCTACCGCCTATAAATAGGGTGAGACAGCCGAGGTTAGTATCATTTGGGATGATAGTGTACAAAGGTGAGGGTGTGTTGAATACTCTAATCAGTAAGTTGCCCTTCGAATTACACATCCCTGGGTACGAATTTTGTGGTCCAAATACCCAATTAGACAAGCGATTGGCTAGGGGTGACCGCGGGGTGAATGCCCTCGACGCTGCCTGTAAATCGCACGATATTAGTTATGCGAAAAGTTCCTCTTTGAAGGATAGACAGAAAGCCGATCGGGAATTGGAGCATCGTGCGTGGGAACGCGTGAAAAGCAAAGACGCATCTGTGGGAGAGAAGACAGCGGCGTGGGTTGTGACGACCGCCATGAAAGCGAAACGGAAGATCGGCATGGGGCATCGCCCGATATCGTTTAGAAGAAGCGTTGTGAAACCCGTCGCGCGCCTTGTAAAAACCTCAATGAAAACAACAAACACGCCGATAAGCGCGACCGGTCTGAAGCCGTCTGCTTCGATCGCATTACGCGCGGCTCGCGCCGCTGTGAGAAAGGCGGGCGGCCGGAAGCGAATTCGCGTTCCTCGCATTTTACCGTATGAAAGTAAATCTGGAGGAATTTTACCCTTACTACCCCTCTTCGCAGGATTGAGTGCTTTAGGGACAATTACAGGGGGTAGTGCGGCCGTTGCGAAGACAGTCGTCGATGCGAAGAATGCACAAAAAAAAATGGAAGAGCAAAAACGACACAATAAAGCCATGGAGGAAATCGGAGCCAGGGGGTCCGGATTGTATATACGGAAGTCACCTCGAGGATTTGGTGTGTATATTAAAAAGCAGCAGGGACGTGGATTGTACGTGAAGAAGCAGACAAAAAACCTTTAAAGCTACCCAATAGAGCTCTATACGATCGTGAAATCATTAAATATGTCGATAAATTGAGAATCCCCTACTTTAGAGGGGTTTATATGCGTGATTCCCTACCAGAAAAACCGAGACACAACGAGAGCGCCATCGTCAATTTAGATACAGCGAAACATCCGGGAACGCATTGGGTAGCATACAAGAAACGGGGTAATGTCATCGAATATTTCGATAGTTTCGGTAACCTGAAACCGCCGCAGGAACTCGTCCGATACTTTGGTGGGAAGTCAGTGGAAATTTTCTATAATAGAGACCGTTATCAAAAGTTTTCCGCGAGTAACTGCGGCCGTCTATGTCTCGAATTTCTCTATAAAAACGTGAGTAGGGACCGGTTCGCTGTTTAATCATGTCCGAGACGTTCACGTTAAAGAGTCGAACATCAACTCTCTCCATAGATTTCCAAACACCCATCCACTTAGAGAAGCATTCTGCGTACGGGTTGGCTTTACTCGGCTTCTATTCATACAACACTATTCCGAATATAGAGGACGGTACGAAATTTAAGTATTATTCGAAAGGGAACGTCGACACACCGCACTTCATTAGCATTCCGACAGGTACTTACGACATTGTCGATATCGAGAAGTACCTTAAAACGTTTCTAATACCGGAAAACAGAGCAGGTGACAGTGCCGACGACGACGACGACATATTCTTTTTGAGAGCAAACAATAATACGTTAAGGTGTGAAATATTTCTGCGAGATTACGATATTGACTTTCGAGCCGGGTATACCAGGATCGCGAAACTTCTGGGATTCACTCCTAGGCTATTGGAAGCCGGAAAAGTGCACCAGTCTGACTTACCCGTCAACATTGTGAAAGTCCGCACCATACACATCGATTGTAATATAATCGGTGGTTCGTATTACAACGATCGCCCGTCGCATACCTTATACGAGTTTCCCACTAGCTCCGACCCAGGGTTCGCTATCGACGAAGTTCCTCGCAATCTAGTATATTCCACAGTGATTCCACGTGAGATAAGTAATATCACATTAACGGTTCTGGATCAAAATTTTGAACCTATCAATTTTCGCGGTGAAGAGATTCTCATTAGATTGGAATTAAAAAGATTGTAGATTGGAAGTAAAGAAGATGGTCTTAGTCTTGGGTGAGTACTATAAAAGAGGTGTGGTGCGGAGTGTAACAGCAGTAGCAAAAAACCGTTCGAGGCGGCGGCATCAGAGATTGTCCCGAGCGAACGCTACATTTCTCCACGCCATCGGATATGTTGTCCAGCCGGATTTTCGACCTATATCCGAAGCTTCAAAACGATGACACGATAACGAGTATAAAACGCCACACGTACCATCCATTCGTGAAATCCTATCTCAAGAATGATATTCTCGAAATTACGGTGACGCGAAACGACGCTTTTCTCAACCTCTACGACTCCACACTAAAAATCTATGGGAAATTAGAGAAGAAATCCGGCGATGGAGAGGTTACATTCTTAAATAACGCAGTCGGGTTTCTATTCGATAGCATGGCATATCTCCTGAATGGTATCGAAGTAGAGCACGTAAAACAGCCGGGTCTAGTGAGTTTGCTTCGCGGTTATCTCTGTTACAATGCCAATGAGAGCAAATATTTGGATAAAGGTAGTTGGGTGTTTCCCGAGAAACCCCGCGTGAACGCAGACGGGACTTTCATTTGGCTCATCCCCCTCGCACATTTCTTCAGCATATTCAACGATCACAAAAAGGTAATGTTCGGAAGACACACCATTCGCGTTGTTCGCGCTCGTAACGATGACAATTGCGTTCTGGTTACAGGGACAAATACCACCTATGACATAACGATAACTGACATGTTATTGAAAATACCACACGTCGTTCCCAACGTTGAAACGAAGCTGGAACTGTTGAAATCCATAAAAAATGATAGACCGTTCATAATCGCATTTCGAACGTGGCAGTTACACCAGCTACCCGCTCTGAATGTGGGTTCCACTAATGCCGTTTGGTCGATCCAAACGATGAACAACCAACATCCACCCCGATACGCAATCATCGCATTCCAGACAGATAGACAAGATAAAAAAACAGCGGATAATACAAAATTCGATAATCTGAACATATCCGATATATGTGTGAATTTATCTGAGCGATATCCATACGAACCACTAAATTTAAATTTCGAAACCGGCGACTATGGTGAGATTCATGATAGTTATGTAGATTTTAACACTAGCTACAAAGGGGACTATTTCGGCGCGAAGCAACCATTACTCGATATGAAACAATTTAAAGATACGACGCTCTTCGTCGTCGATTGTTCGCGCCAAGACGAGCAGATTAAATCCTCTATCGTCGACGTCTCCATCGAGTTTCAAGCGCGGACCGGATTTCCTGCGAATACCAAAGCGTATTGTATCATTATTTACGAAAGCGTGTACGAAGCCACGCCCCTTAGTGAGATGGTGAGAAGCATCTATTAGTCGCAATCACACACTCGACCATGAAGGTACTCCTAGCCGACATTCAGGGGTTTACGCTCACGAAGAATTCTTCGCCGGAATTTTTTGCAAAAGAATTGGCAATTTATGATGGAACTCGCATGAATCATTACGTGTTTGAGGAACCTATCCCATACACTAACCTCTCGAACTATGATAAGAAACAAGTTCAGTATTGCACCAGACATATCCACGGACTCCGCTATACTTCCGGTTATGTACCCTACGAAAAACTCGACGCCATCCTTTTGACCGACATTCGTGATGCTGACATCGTCTACGTACGAGGACATCAAAAAAAATGCTTATTCGACGCTCACCTACACAATCGAGAGACGACGACGACGACGGCGACGGCGGCGACGAAGACGATGCAAGCGAAAGTTGTCAACACCGAACACCTTTCAGACAGCTCCCCGGATACATTCAAATTTCACCGTGACCTTCCGCTGTGTATGAATCATCACTCGCATTCTTTTTCTATGTGTGCTATACGAAATTGTTATACATTATATTCTTGGTTCTTACAATGTGTTCCGCAATAAATAAATATATAGATAAGAATGAATTTTGTTTCATTTCTCAGTAGTCCTCCAAACCTGATCGCGTCCAGGTCCCCCTCCTCCTCCTCCTCCTCCTCCTCCTCCACCGGTTTACTACTGCTACTCTCGGCAGTACTGAATAATATCCTCTATATTTCCACGCCGCACGCTGCAAAGGATGTGTTTATATGTTTCGATAGACATGCCATTTGGCCGGAAAATTGGGTGCAGATGGAATCCTTCACATACAACCGGTACACACCGACATTGATGACGAAATTACCGGGCAATGCTACAAGCTACAAAATACGTGTCGTCTACCAAAATCGCACGTTTGAAGATTCGACATGGTGGAACCTAACTAGCGTGCGCCCTACTCCTACTAATACTACTAATACTACTACGCCCTCGACGACGACGACCACCCAACAATCGAACACTATATATTTTTTGGCGTGCTACATCGCTTTCAGTGTATCAGTGCTGCTTCTTATCGCTGGAACAAGAACATTCGTCTGTCTGTGCTCGAAATATGGAGCTGAACGAATTTTTTATTAAATACGAGGACGTACTTCTACCGCGACATAGAGCACAACTTTTCTATTTGCAACGAGCTCTAAATGTCGAATTGGAAAGGATGCAGACGTCCGCGCGCGGACGCCATTATGTGAGCTGCCCTCGGGCGCTGAATTGCAGCAAGGAATGTCCAGAGAAGTGTTTGTGTACCGATCGACTATTTCACCGGGACGACATTAAAACCGCCATGAAAAAAATTATGAAATTGTATAGCGACCTATATGGAAATACACGCGATTAAATGTCGTCGCTCTTTTCTTTTTGTTCCGTTTCCTTGAAAGCCTCGAGTTTCAGGCTTCGTACACACACACACACACACACACACACACACACACACACACACACACACACACACACACACACACACACGCACGCACACACACATGCATGCATGCAAGTTCTGACAAGTCCTCGCCGGCGACGAACTTTTTTTCGCGTAAGTTCACCGACTCGCACCACCCTTCACCCCCCAGCGGCACGCAATTCCTCATCGCTCTCGACTTGTTGAAACTTGCGCGCGAGGGATAAGTTAGTCTGTCGGCCGCCGCCCCCACCACCAGCTCAACCCTCGGATTCAGTCTTCAGTAACGGTGTTCAGAATACACACGCACGCACCTCTCTCACACTTTCCAAACAACAACAGCAACAACAACGAGATGGAAGTTACCGAATTTTTGCGTCAATACGCTAGCTATGTCACGGAAGAGCACAAGAAAGAACTCCTAGACCTTCAGCATCTCCTAGACAACCGAGAAGCACAAGAACGACGTGATTCCAAATATGGGAGACATTTTGTGAGCTGTCCTTGGTCCAGCGATGCTAGCACAGAGGGGCCAGACACGTGCGACTGCGTCTCATGGAACTGGGAACGTCGGAGAATCGAGAAGCATATCCAGACGATTATTGACATGTATTTCCAACTTCTATCGAGAGTCGAAAATAAAACGTTTTCTTAAACTCGTTCGTTCGTTTTCTTTATTTCTAGCTACAAGATGAAAGGAAACACACACACACACATAATTCGAAGGTATTTCGTTTATTATACGCAAACAGTGCGTCACAGCGCCTACACCTATATATTATACTTTTTTTTTTTTTTTTGTGTATTTTTTGTTTTGTTCCACACACACACACACACACACACACACACACACACACACACACACACACACACACACACACACACACACACACATCGAGAGTCGAAAATAAAACGTTTTCTTAAACTCGTTCGTTCGTTTTCTTTATTTCTAGCTACAAGATGAAAGGAAACACACACACACATAATTCGAAGGTATTTCGTTTATTATACGCAAACAGTGCGTCACAGCGCCTACACCTATATATTATACATTTTTTTTGTGTATTTTTTGTTTTGTTCCACACACACACACACACACACACACACACACACACACACACACACACACACACACACACAGGGTGCTAGCGGAGTAGCAAGCATGACATTCATACAAGTTCTTACAGTACAAGTACAAAACATTCTTGATTACTGCTACAGTTTTTACTATCAAATATAGAGTACACACACAATATATATTCGAGTACAAAATGGTAGAGCGTTACGCTTGTGTTTTTTCTTATGTTGGAACACGCATAGGACTGTGACTATTCGCCCGAACCGCTTAAACATGCTAACCGCCTTTGTGTTTTTTTGATGGGCCTTCGTCCGAAATGAGTCGTTTAAGCGGTTTAGTCGAAAGGCTTTCCCGTTCCACACGTTCTAGGGAATAGTGTCCGAGAGCCAGCGTTGCAATCCCATCGTCGCAAACATGACGTTTATCATCACTCGCATCTAAAGCTATTTTATTTTGCTCCAGCGTGAAAACGTTATGTTTGATCGATCGTATTAACGTTTGCGTTTTTCTTAGTGGTCCCCTGCCTAACAAACAAGTTTTGTAATCATCGATCGAAAGGGTTTTTGTAATCGCTTTGACGAGGCCTTTCGCCTTACAAATTTCCTTTGCAGTCTTATGGACTTTCAAAGCATACATCTTTGCTCTCAAACCGACGAATTCCTCCAAAATTTCCCCTTTCAATTCATCTTTAATTAAGCCAATTTTTTTCTTATTTACCAACGGGTAGCCATACGGGTTATCTTCGGCATAATCAGAAGTATCAAACCACGTGTGGACGTCGTTTCTTAAATCCGCGTATAAATCTTCCGTGATAATTTTGTAAATGAGTGAATCGGTATCGGTGTATAACAGGCGAATGCGTTCCAAAGGGAATTTAGATTTAATAAATTCGTAATGAAATTTATATAGTTGCGTCTTAGCAACATCCAAAATTGCAAAGCCTACTGCGATCGGTTTATTAAATAGAATTTTGCATTTTCTCATCTCAACTGCTATGCAGTCTTCGTCGAAGATGACGCGATCGTGAAAATTTGGTTTCGACATGTAATAGTTCGCGCCGTAAGCACCATCAAATGCCGAAACCAATTTAATATCGCGTCTCTTCCGGAGATTCTGCATAGAATTACCGAAAACACTATTATTTAATAATTTATAGTTGTCTTGTTCGAACGTGGTCGTGGCCTGCGCACGCATCTTCGTATTTAACTGGATGTATGTAGTCATCCACGGAGCTTGGACAAATCTTAAGACTCTATGTATTTTGGTTAGTTTCAGACCGAATTTAACGCATTGCTGTAGAGTGCGGTAATGAATCACATACTTTTGTTTGTTGTGCAAAGTAGCAAGCAGTTTTTTGCATTTACTACTAGAGGTTGCTTGTTTCTCGGGGCAAAACGGTAAATCTGAATGTTCGTCGTGCAGGGCATGTGGATACTGCAAATCTACTTCTAAAATATACCCGACAGGAGAAGTATGCGAAATTTGTTGAATATCCATCAGATCGATTTCCTCTGGAGATAGCCATTCAAACTTTGAGTGTGGCAAGTACTCGCCCATCGCGAATCCGTATAAATTTATTATGTCTAAATACAGGAGATAGGACTGTTCCTCTTCCGGATTAAACGTCTCCATGTACTTGTTATTTGCTCGAGCATGCCGAAATATACAACCCGTAAAGCCCCCTCTAATCCCTTTCTCGATCATATGAAGCATGTCGACATCTGTTAATAATTCCAGCGTTACATTTGTGATTTTTAGCATTGCATCCCACCCCAATGAGGGGGTGGTAATGTATCGAGCCGCATCCAAACCGTACGTCTGTAAACAGACAGCTCGAAATTTTTGAAATATATCTGCCAGGAGTAAAATGTCCGTTTTTAAATATACGTCAGAATACTCGCCTAGTGTTTTACACTTTAGCGTTTTCCACACGGTTTGTGCGTGGTTATAATCTAAGTCTGAAATGTGCTCGTTGCGGAGTTTATTAAAAAAGTTACTTTTACATGGTAGAGCTGTCTCGTCTAGACTTTCAAACGAAGTTACATAATTATAGGGGAATACTCCTTTCCTCACCAATAATTTGAGGTGTTCCTCCCGAGGAATACACTGCTTTGACACAGGATACTCGCTGAGAGTGGATGCGAGCTCAGCTAACGGTCGCGATAAAAAATTAAATGAATCGATAAAGCGTAAAAATATACTTTTTATGCAGAACTTGTCATCGCTACCGCCTTCCACATCAACCAGAATCTGTTTGGTAAAGGATTTGTACTTCTCCTTGTTGTGCGGAATGATAGTCATTTTCCCGTCTACTTGGGTGCATAGTTTTTGTATGATAAAATGACTATCATACCCGCTCAAACAATGGCTGACCACTGGAATAAAATTCGGAGTTCTCGCCCTGAGATTGCAGGAGTTGCACAGGGGGTATTTGTACAAACCCGTCAGATGCTCGTGATGCTTTACCTTAGGGTTGTCATTGCTAAATGGATTTCTGCACATATGACAAACGGTCGCGCGTGCGAAATCTAACTTTTGATTTTCGGTTAGCGGCAACATGACAAATCCTTGTGAATAAATTTTTGCGACGCGTTCCGCGATGTCTTTTAATTCGGTAATAAACCAGTCGATACAATCGCGCCCCCGGTAAAACTGGTACCCACACAAATTTTGGTCGAATTCACAATGTAGGTAATAACCAACGCTATATGGGATATGTTTGTCGGCTATGCATGTATATGATTGAGCGGACGAGGGCGCGGCGGTGTGCACAGGCGCTAAATAGGCCTCTAGGTCGAAATATATTATGAATGGCAGCGGCTCTGTGTGATTATAATTTTGAAAATGTATTTTATTTCGCTCTGGAGAGGGTAACAGCGTTTTTACCCCCTTAAAAGCTGCACAATCTACACCGTGCACATCTAGAGCATCTTGCGTATAAAAATAGCATAAACATCTCGAGCAAATATACATTTTCTTTTCATGTTTATTAATTTGTGAATTTAGTAAGGCCGAGAGCTTTTTAATATATACGTAATGATAGTTCGTAGCCGCGTTCTCAAGAGGTCGATCACTCTGAATCATCAACAAATTTACATGCCTCTCCTTGATTTGATTAGCGATTCGAACCGGTAAAATTTCGTACGCGTCTTTGGAAGTGGGGCGCGATGACGTAGCCCCCACCTCCTCCTCCACCTCCTCCTCCTCCTCCGTTTCCGACAGCGCTTCGAGAACAACTGGTTTCCCGACGTACCAGCTGTTCGCTCGCTGTTTCCGTTTTAGTCCAAAAATATTTACGGAAATTTCGTTTTGATTTTCGAATTTTGACACCTGCTTTAAGGACATCGGGAACGTGAGTCCGTCCAGGTTTAGGAGTTCCGAAAAGTGTCGATATGAAGATGGTCGCGTGACATGTCGGGTAACGTCGGGTTGTAGATAGCAATTTACAGCCCAGCAGAAACAATAATCGTCTGCCGATTTTACGTTGATACACGCCTTTTTGTTTTTAATTTCTTTCGGTAAATCGATAAACGAAGCACCCCCTCTAGAAAATAGGCCACATTTATTAATTTTGATTTCGAGTCTTAAAATTTCTCTTAAACTCCACCCGGAATTTCTCTCAGCGAACTCAGAGAGAAGTTTTAAAAGTTTGTCGCGGACATTATGGACATACCACTCAGACACGTCAGACGTCTCATAAAATTCCACGTTTTTAGTGTTTAAATACTTCACGTCTGCCAACTCATCCTCCGCGCTACCCCCTTTCGGCACTATAAATTTCCCTACAAACGTGGTGTTGATTTTGCAGGGAAATATGTTAATTTTGTTGAGAATCGTCGGGAAAATTTTGAGAATATCGTCTAAAAAGCGTTTAGGATCTTTATAATTTAGATTGTTATTCAGGGAAACAGTTAATATGCGAGATTGAAACGCTGACTCACTAATTACAATATCCATTACACGCTCTACCATTTCGTTTACACTAGCTCTCGTTAATAATACTAATACCTATTTCTATCGCTACACCTGTGTAGACACACACACACACTCAGTACGTACTCACGCCTCAATAAACTCCACCTCGGAAAACTCCACGGAGCTGTCAGCCGATTTCTTTTTCCCTTTATACACCAGCCGGATCGAGGGGTTGCTGCTGATCGCCTGTAGGTCCGCGTCACTTAGAGACTTAAACCGTTCCGGCAGGAACACGTGGGGATGCTCCACTTCCGGCAGCTCCACCAGGATACGTCTGCCGTATCGGGTAGGAACTGCAGCGGCGTTAGCGATGCGGTACGGTGTGTTTGGGATCAGCTCCGTTAGCCGGGTGGTAGAGTACTTGCCGGCTCCCAGCTCATTCAGACGCTGTAAAGTGGACATCTAGACACGGAGAAAATCATGTTGCAATCAGACCATTTATACATGTTAACCATTCATGCGTACTCAAACATGCTACTTCTATGCAGTACATTCACTACCTACTAACAAAAATTCTTACCTTCTCAATTTGGCGGCGTTCTGGGCGTCTGTACACTACTAAACTCGTATGATGTGTATATTACGTGCAGCGAGCAGCACCCTTAAATACATTTTCTCTCAGGCGACCCCCTCCCCCCATCTGTACGCTTTGCATTATTCCTCTTCTTCTGCTTCGTCACCCACCGTCCTTCGCCACACACACACTCACACACACACACACACACACACACACACACACACACACACACACACACACACACACACACACACACACACACGCACGCACACACACACACACACGCACGCACACACACACACACACACACACACACACACACACACGCACGCACGCACGCACGCACGCACACACACACACACACACACACACACACACACACACACACACACACACACGCACACACACACACACACACACACACACACAAACACACACGCACACACACACACACACACACACACACACACACACACACCTCCTCTTTGTTCCTTTGTCTACGTATCTAGACACGATTACACATGACCATCGCAGCAGTCGAGCGGATACATTTCTGTGCCCTACGACAATATTTTATCCCTTTCCATAACTACACTCATCTGGATCTATGCGAAATGACTTGCATAAATGGGATCCTAATCTGCCTTTCGCTTAGGTTTTACTTCCTTCTTCTTTTTTACCCAGGTGCGTGTGTTGTCAGCATACCAAGCCCATCTTGACAGATGTATACACCGAATTTATTTTGTGCCAGCGAGAGCGTGAATAGACATTTCTTTGCTCATAGCTACTTTTCTATTCTTCTTCTTCCCATTCATCATAAGTCGTCCACGCACACAGACACGCCGGCCGTGAGGTGTCGTCTCGTTCATCTACCTTTCCCACCGGCTGCGAGTTGAGACAAGTATTCCGTTCGCCGGTTCCCGACCTCGCTCAACCTTGTTGTTTCCATATCCTCGTCTTTGTATACAATGCTATCTCGCGCCGGCTTTCGTTTCGATTTTTAATCTGGTTTTCTTCGTTTTTCCACCTGTGCACGTCGTTTTCGTATCG
Organism: Cryptocephalus moraei; assembly: GCA_946251905.1. Classification (NCBI taxonomy): domain Eukaryota; kingdom Metazoa; phylum Arthropoda; class Insecta; order Coleoptera; family Chrysomelidae; genus Cryptocephalus; species Cryptocephalus moraei. The sequence goes on from OX276453.1 coordinate 437,568, forward strand.
CGCTCACCTTGACTTTTGCATAAGTTGTCTGAGGTTGCGATTTCTTTGTACACGGCTTCGTTCCTCTTCTTCTTCTTCTTTGTACTTCCTACACATCTTCAGCAGTCTACACGCACGCACACCTGATGACCTTGTGGTACCGTCTCGTATTCCCTTTCTGCGAGTATCGACAAGTTTACCACCGAGGTTCGCCGCGACCTCGGCCGGTATTTTTTATTTACATACTGCACTCATCTTTGTATGTGCATTATCTCGGGTAAATGGAATCGTCTTACGGCTTTCGCTTCGTGTTTTACTTTTTTTTTTTTTTTTCCCATGTGTATGTCCGCGTACCGAGATCACCTTGGCAAACCTCTGGTCTGCAGTTGAGGGGGGTCGAAGCGCACAAAGCATTTCTTCTCTCATAAAATGCTAGCCTTTCTTTCGCTTTTTACAGTTGGGGTCGTCATCGCACGCGAATCATGTATTGTTATAAGTTTTGCTATGCGTTGATTCGCCTCGATTTTCATCGTCGGCTACTGGACGGGCGTTCTATCGCCGCTCGCGAGTTGGGGTCGGTGTTTCAGAGCCAGAAGCGACTCGTCGAATTGTGTATGTCGTGTGCTCCACACGACGACCGTTTATATGAATATTGTAAGGGTCACGTACAGGTCGCAGAAGTATGGCGGGAACTACCGAAACGCTGCTTCAAGTGCGATGATCTTCTGGATGGGTAAGTTTTTCTTTCTCTCCCTTCGCCTGTTTGTCCGTTTATTCCTTAGCGTACCATACGCTCTTGCATTTGTGCCCCTCCCATTTTTCTTTGGTTTCTTCCCACCTTCCTCTCACCCAGTTTTTACTTCTCGCTCTGATTCACACTTCCTGTTACAGATGTGAACCTCGTATGACATGCTTCGACTGCGACCCCCATTTGTTTCGCCGCCAACATCCGATGAGGTGTACGCGGTGTGAAGCTAGTATCCCAGTAGCCGTGTTTTGGAGGACGCCTGGAATGCAGGACAGGATCTGCGAGGTCTGTAAAGAGGGTAGGGACGACGTTCGCAGCGTGGACGGGCGCGTCACACCTGAAATTACCGTCTCCGAAGATGGAGCGGTGGTGCGGTACTCTGTACCACCACTGTTAGACCTCGCAGCGAATATGGTCGCGCACCACCACGGCCCACCCTTTTGGGATGGGTCAATCCCCCTCGCGTGTGATGTGGTGATTCGCAAACATTGGTACAACCAGCGTAGTTGGTGGGGGGGACCTTAGGTGCTAGTTTTAGGACTCTGCTTTACTTACTCTTTTATTATTTACTTTTTCTTTCCTAATCTTATTATTATTATTATTATTATTATTATTATTATTATTATTATTATTCTTACTATTTATTATATGCCTTTTTACTATTTCCCGCGTATTATCTTTCCTCTCACACACACTTCGACAGTCGTGCCATGCGTCTCTTGACGATTTTTTCACTATATCGTCTTCCGCTACTACATGCCACTTTCACATGTGTACGACATAATCTTTCGCAAAATGCAGTGACTGACACCCATAATACCGCCGAAATTCCATCTATTACATCACACCTGTTTTGCATTTGTAAACACTCGGTTCCCTGTGGTCTTCGTTCTACACACACACACACACACATTTCACATGTCGTCGACCTTGATCTCCACATACACTTTCGCGGTGGACGCGTCCCAATTTCATATTAATACGAAGAATATGATAATGAACCGGTTCGTTCTCGGAGGAGAGTTTCCGTCTTCTCGATCTTGGCTTATCTTTACACGAAAATAATGTACGCGAACTATGTGCTCTAAATCAAAAGTTTGTCACTAATCAAGTAATTAGTTTAGGAAAACTCGATTTTTTGCAATATTATAGAGGCGTTTTAGATTTAATTCGTAAGTTGAGAACTGTTTCGACTAGCGAGGAAGGCCTTCTCGCCTATTGTGATCTTACTAATAGTGTAGCTAGTTTGTGTCTTAAGGAAATATTGTATTTTAATAAAGATAAGGTATTGCACGATTTAAATAAACTGTAAACTATTTTTTAGTATTTTTTATTTCACTCCGAACCGATCTATCCTCTAGCGTATGACAAGTACTTATACACATCTCCATACTCTACCTCACATGTACCGTCGGCACATGCATTCCGCGCCGGCTTCGTATTCTAGAGGTCCGGAGATCGTATCCCACACCGATCCACCCAACTTTTTCCCGAATAAATTTCCTTTAAAATCCTCCCTCACCCTCCTCCCCTCCGAACAAAAAAATTTAGTTTTTTTCGCTGATTTTTCCATGTCGCAATCATCCCCTAAATAGGGGTAGTTCACCCCTGGGGGTAACCCACCCTTCCATCCCTCGGGATAGCACCCCCTCCCTCAGGAACCCTCCCCCCACCCATTGCGCACGCCTACAACCCCTTCTTAAGGGTTTTCACCCCTATTAGGGGTAACAACCCCTCCATAAGGGTTTCCACCCCTATTCGGGCGGTGGAGGGGGAAAAACTACCCCTTGGTCCAGCACCGGCAATACACACTACTCATATATCACATTTGTTTAAATTATTATCAAAAACAACAGAAGTTTGATGAGCACAAAAAACTTTGTGCGAATAGAAACAAATATAAAATTTCTTTCCCCAACTATAAATACGTTGAGTTCAGAAACTTCATTCACAAACAAACGGCGCCTTTCATAATTTACGCAGATTTTGAAAGCCTTTTGGAAGTACTCGACGACACGCCCACTCATGTTACAAGGAAATATCAAAAGCACACGGTTTATTCTGCGGGTTACTATTTAAAATGTACTTATGACGATTCTCAGTCCTTCTATAATAGCTATAGAGCTACAGATTACATAGAGTGGTTTAGAATGGAACTAAAAAAGCTGGCTAAATTTATAGAGTCGAAAATGAAGAAAGTTATTCCTGTAGATATCAAATCTAGTTTAAAATTACGAAAAGATAACTGCCACATTTGTGAGAAACCATTTACGTCCAAGGATAAGGTCGTCTTGGATCATAATCACTTTACTGGAGAAGCTCGTGGGTACGCACATGCGCAATGTAACCTATTATTTAAAAAGCTCTTTGTGGTGCCTATTGTGTTCCATAATTTGATGGGGTACGATAGTCACTTTTTAATTCGAGATTTAGCCAAATGTGAGCGAATGTACATACTTCCTAACAATAAAGAACGATACATTTCCTTTACACAATACGACCAAGACACGAAAATTAAATTTCGATTTATCGATTCTTTGAGGTTTCTGAGTGCATCTCTTGATGAATTGGTTTCCATTATGGAGAAGCAAAATCTTGTAATTATAAAACGTGAATTTCAGTGTGATGATGATGAGGATGATGAAAAATTTAATTTATTAACGAAAAAAGGGGTCTTTTGTTACGATTACATTTCACACATTGATAAGTTAGAAGAAACGGAATTACCTAAAATTGAACATTTTTATAATAAATTGTCAGATGAAAGCATTAGTCTTGAGAAGTATGATCACGCTCAAAAGGTGTGGAAAACGTTTGAAATTCAAAATTTAGGACAATATTCGGACATATACCTGAAAACCGACATCCTACTTTTGGCAGACGTGTTTGAAAACTTTAGAAAAAATTGCATTGCGACTCATCACTTAGCCCCAGCATGGTATCATACAATGCCCGGTTTTACATGGGACTGTATGCTTAAATTCACAAAATGTAAATTGGAATTGTTACGTGATATTGACCAAATAATGTTTATTGAGGAAGCCATCCGTGGAGGCATCTCTACCTGTATTAATCGCTTTTCTGAAGCAAACAACAAGTATATGTCTGAAAAATATGATCCAAGTGCTCCATCCAAATATATTCTTTATTTAGATATTAATAATCTTTATGGGAAAGCCATGATGGAACCTTTGCCGTATGGAGGCTTCGAATGGGTGGATGATACAGAAAATTTTGATATAACATCCATTCCAGACGATAATCCAGAAGGATATATAGTTCAAGTGGACTTGCAATATCCCAGGGAACTACATGACACCCATAAAGACTTTCCGTTTGCGGCTGAACACCGTACACCTCCACACTCAAAATTACCCAAATTAATGGCCACTTTGCATGATAAGAAAGGGTACATTGTGCATTATCGGAATTTAAAACAGGCTCTGGCCAACGGTTTGGTAGTTACAAGAATATACAAAATTTTAAAATTTAAACAGAGCTCCTGGTTAAAATCATATATCGATCTAAATAGCAACTTGAGAGCTACTGCAACGACTTCCTTCCTAAAGAATCTCTATAAACTTTTTAACAATGCGGTATTCGGTAAAACTATGAAAAATATACGCAAATACCGTGTTTTGAAAATTGCTAAAACCTGGGGAGGGCGTTACGGAGCCAAAAATTTCATTGCTTCTCCACTATTTCATAGTAGACTGATTTTGGATAACGAGTTATCGATTATTGAATTAAAAAAGGCTGAATTGATATTTAATAAACCTTTATATGTAGGTATGTCGATTTTAGACATTTCAAAATTATTCATGTATGATTTTCATTATCAGTACATGTTACCAAAAATGGGCATTGAAAAGTGTAAGCTCCTCTATTCCGATACGGATAGCTTTATTTACGAGATACGGTGTGAAGATGTCTACGAAGAAGTTATTAAATCAGATTTATCAAAATTCGATACTAGTGACTACCCACAAAACAACCCATACAATATACCTTTGGTGAATAAAAAAAAGCCTGGCTTGATGAAGGACGAGGCAAACAGCCAAATTATCACACATTTTATCGGACTCTGATCAAAAATGTACACATATAAACTTTTGGGTGGGAAAGTTACCAAAAAATCCAAAGGGGTAAAGTACAATGTAGTTAGAAATAAATTGACTTTTAATGATTATGAGAAATGTCTAAAAAATTTTAAAAAGGTGATGGTCACGCAATGCAGCATTCGGTCCTTCGCCCATAATGTATACAGCATCGAACAAACAAAAATCGGTCTAAGTCCTCATGAAGATAAACGCTATTTGCTACCAAATAGTTATGACACGCTTCCTTATGGACACTATAAAATTAATATGTGATTTTTTCCAGGCGGTCTTTTTTATAAAACACACACACACACACACACACACACACACACACACACACACACACACACACACACACACACACACACACACACACACACCCATCCACTTACTCAGTTACTCACTCACTCACTTAGAAAAACAAAAATGCCTTCTGTAAAATCACTACAGCAGATCTGTCTAAAGACCGTATGTGAAAATATAAGCACTCTTTCAGACTTAGTTTTTTATACTAACTATCCGTGGATATTAAAATTAGAAATTATTCAAAATTTCAAGAATGCGAAATGGGATTATCTTCTTAAAGAAGCGCATAATGATGAATCACGCCATTTAATATGCTTAGAGTATCCGGCTATTAACGGTTATATAGGAACATCCCCAATTCGAAACGCAATACTTGCCACTTTCAATTGGAAAAATGGCTTCAAAGAAGACAAGTACTGTTTGTGGGTTCGTTACTATATGATTACAGAATATAATTTACTAGTTTGCGAAATGTGTTTTTTCACGTTACAATTAGCACATAGTTACTGGGGAAAAAGTATGATAGCAGTTAAAGAACATGATTACTAATGTATTTGAAATGTATATGAAATGATTACTAATGTATTTCAAAATCTAAATTACTGGTGTCAAAGTTGCTTTCGTAGACTATTGTTCTTGGTGAGAACTGAAAATTTTTGTGTTTATTCCCTACATGATGATAATTATGAAAGAGCTCATCGATTTGAATTTCCGAATCAAGATTGGAGGGATCGCTTTCCTAAATATTTTGATCACTAAGTGCATGTATACACGTATATGAATATTTAATAATAAAAACCATTAGTTTATATAAATATAAAATTAATATTTGATTTTTCAGGTAGTCTCTTTGGCTCTTTTACACACACACACACACACACACACACACACACACACACACACACACACACACACACACACACACACACACACACACACACACACACACACACACACACACACACACACACACACACACACACACACACACACACACACACACACACACACACACACACACACACACACACACACACACACACACACACACACACACACACACACACACACACACACACACACACACACACACACACACACACACACACACACACACACATACCTGTTCGCACATAATTGTGACACCCGTGCATTATCATCGATTGTGACAACATGGAACAATTGTACATTAAACGGTGTGGAAATTTGTTGGTAACACAGCAATATAATTAAAATTGTTTTACACTCCACCTATCCGGAGTTATAGTAACCTGCATGTACCTTAATTGTGACAGCGCTGTCACAGCAAATACATTTTGGTATGTGTGTATGAAGATGCCACAAGACATGCAATTTGGTGTGTGTGTATAAAGATGTCGTAACTAACAGATTTTGGTTGGCGTGTATTAAAGTGTAATTCAATTTGTTATGTATATAGGCGATGTTGTTGTAATTAGCTTTCATTAGCTCTTTTAAGAGACCTTTTTTATGGAAAAAACCTGAAAATTGGAAGTTGTAAAATTAACCATATTCACCTGTTAAAAAAATTAAAATTTATAGAAATTCAATTTACTCTTTAAATGTTCACTTAAATAGTTTTTCCGGTTGCCAATAAATTAAGCGGGTGCTAAACAATTATTATGGCCAAAAAACTTGCTTCAACCATAGAGGGTGATGAAAATTCATTATAATCATAAAAGGTATATATTTAATAAGTTTAGTCATACACTGTTTTGTTAAAATTTCCCGAAATGAATCTATTAGGATATGCCACAAAAAAAAGTGCCGCACTTTTTTATGGGGTAGCTAGAGCGTTGGTAAATTATAATATATTTACCATAATTTAAAGCCCCTCCTTTAAATTTTAAATTATTCATTAAATATTAATTCAAAATTGGGTATATCTACCAAATAGAAGTCAACAACATGATTCTAAATAACCAATATTTTCTAAAAAAAAAACTCTCCTACATGTGTCTTATCGCATACACATTCATTTCAGATGGTAAGGTTTGCGTATTGTATCATTTATTTTAAATTTTTAAACATTTTTATACAGTATGTGAATAGTTCGCGTTCGTGCCGGGAACGCCATTACAAAATTAAAAACATTACTTAGTTAATTTCCTCCGTGAACATTTATTACAATTGTATTGGTCCTGATTTATATTGTGGAATATTAAAACATATTATTTCCTAAAAATGTATACCACTCTTCTTATCGGATTATGGGAAATGAAGTAAATAGGTGTGGATAATTTAAATATTTTTAATAAAGAATGTCGCACCACAATTGTTTTTAAAAAAATTCAAAACAGATCTCTTAATCTTGACATATGAAAGAACATGGAAGCTAAGTTATAAATTCGTCTCTTAAAAACAAGTTTGATTTTAGTTTTAACTTATTCCTTTGATATTTTTTTCAAAAGTAATGTGGGGGAGGGCGTAGTGGATGTGTTCATCGTTTTGCTTTTTTAATTAAACTCATACCACCTACATTAACCGTTCATTTACCCCTTAATGAAGATTGTGAATGTAAATAAAAATACATCGATTAAAAAAGTGTCTTGAGGTTGATCTTGTATTTTTTAGAAGATTCAGGAAAAAATATATAAAAGTTCGGAATTTGTTTATAAATAAACAATGAAATTGTTCATATTTTCTTTCTTCATAACCTCATTGAGGAGTCATTTATGATTTAAAAAAAGTCCATAACCAATAATTTAAGCAAAGGAAATGTTAAAAAATGATTATAAACAATTAAACATTGATATTAAGAAAATTTTTTATTAAAAAATCATATTTTCAACAGAATAAAATTATATATTTTTTTTTGAATGGATTGTAATTGTCCATTTGTTTATATAAAAAATTATAAGGAAATGTCGATAATTTTTTCTAGTCAATAAATGTCTTTCATTAATACAAAAACAATTAAGCATTAATAAATTAATTTTTTTTTACTGACAATATTGGAATTTTACTTTTTTTCAAGTTAAAAAATTATTTTAAATAAAGTCTTAAGTAACCTTTTCTAGTGTGATCTTGTTAAGTATGCACATAAGAAATGCTCCACGAAGCGAAAAAATTATACGGCAACTATTTAAACATTTTGTTGTAATGTATAATAAAGATGGAAATTTGAGAAAATTTTGCTAACTTGCAATTTTCTAACTTCTTGAACAATTTATTTAAGTTAAATTTATAACGGGAGCAAATTCTCTGAAGTGTTCAGAATACACAATACATATTTTTTTAAGCTTCAAATAATATTTAGTACCTTAAAAATATATTCAATGTCAGGTTCTCGGTTTTGTCGCCGCGCGCGCTACCTAAAAATGCCGCGCGGAGGCCTTTTTTCAGCGTTAAATTAAAATGATAAACGATGGAAGTAGAGTTCCGGGTGTTGGTAGTTACTTTTTTAAATATCCTCTTAAAAATCTATTTTTAAAATATAAAAAATATAAACAGTTTATGAGATATCGGCGAAAAACGAAGTAGGTACTTACTACCTTTTTTGAAATTAATTTGTTAATAAATTTTACTATTTTTTTTTGTTCTAATGGACGATTTTGACACATTTTTCTACACGTTGTTCCGGGTCGAATGAGCGATCGTACGTATTTTTAGGGGTACTATCTCTATTTTTCACCATTTTGATTTATTGCTTAGACTTTAAGGGGCGTTGTCGTCTTTTCATCGTTACGATGAACGTTGAGTCATTGCATTTTATTAATGTACATCGGTGGTTATACCCCTGAAGATGGCATAATAAATAGGAAAATAACATTTTGGAGAAAAAGCTGAGAAATCAATCACAATCACAGATGGTTTTACCAAATACAAGGCAAGTTGTTGGCAACTGGAAGAGCCTATTGCTGCTTAAGCTGTGTGATATGGATAATTGGTAAATAATAAATTGCACAATGAATAATTAAGGAATATATAGACCACCACAGTATCATTCGTTTAATAATAAAATATTCCTAACAATAAATAGGATTTTGAAAAAATATCCATGGAATAAATATGACACGTTTTTAACCATTTCAATTTAAGAATAATTGATATCTCTCTTACCGCTTGACGACCGTGAGGGTTTATATTTTGTGCCACTTTATTAAACGTATTAGTATTCAGTTATTTAAAAAATAAATGGGGCGAACTTTTACAAAAATTTCAGTGCATTCAAATTTTTCTGTTTTCACCGTCTCGGAGGTAAAAGCGCAGTTTTCCTGATAATAATAATTGTTTAGCATCCGTTTAATCAATTAATAACGGCAAGTACTAGTTTGAGATAATTTTCACAGAATAAGTACCATAAAAATTTAATGGTACATGTTTTTATCATGGCCAAATTTATATCTTACCACCTATATTTCTATTGCGTTTTTATGGGTGGTATACTATTAATTGATTTAATTAGGAAATCATTTACGTGACAAAATTTTTTTAAAATTTTGCTCGTTCATTTTTCTCCCCCATTCCCACCACGACAATAAAAAATGGGAGTTTTTTTCATGCCACAATAATTGTTTATCGTCTGCTTAATCAATTGGAAACAAAATATTAGAAATAGGTATATAATTTGACCAATCAATAGACGGAAAAAAGGCATGATTTTGACCAAAATTCAGGGTGGAATGAGACCTATTTTGGGGTGTTAAGGGCAATGTAGGGATATACCCCATATGAAATACAACTCAAATTTGGTGTAGGGGCCTTTGGGAAGGGGTTAAAAGTTTGACAAAACATGTTTTTTAATTAAATAAATCAAGGTAAGCATTTTAAAAAAAACTGCACAAGCTAAAAGTTGTAGACAATAGAAAAACCTAAAATATGAGCCTTGGTACGATTAATTTCGTCAATAAATTATTTATTGCAAAACTGCTTTTTTTTATTCCTTGCATATAAGAGGAAGCCCTCATCACTCTGAACAAAAGGAGAACCTTTTAAAGCAAATCAGTTCAATCGTTGCTGAGATATTGTTAAAGGTTCATCCCAAGACGTATAATGTTTATGGCTATAACTTTTTTTGGGAGAACATTTCGTATTGCACAAAGTATTAATCTCTTCGTAAAGTTGAAATTTTATATTCAGTTAAGAGCATAATTAAAAATTAATTATCAACCTTTGAATATTAAGGGTGTTTTTTTCTTATAAAGAAATAGAGCTGCAGCCTCCTGTATTAATTAAAAACATATGTTTGATTTGAAAATTCGGGTTGTTGAGATGAAGATACAGGTTTTAAAAAGAGACACCCTTTCTGACCAACAGGAGCAGAGTTAGGATTTTTTTTAAGAAATTGTATTTTGAGAGCTTTCTTTCGATTTTAAAATGTAATGCCACCAACTCCATGGCAATGACGACGAAAGCGCATGTAAAACGATAATAAAAGGACTAGATTAAACCCTGCCATTGTCCAGTAAATATGTCCAGTAATTCAGTAATTTTCTAAGTATGGTAGGTAATTCTACTTCGCGTTTTCTGATCTTTATTCGGTGCAATTGGGGGCCTAAGTCATAACTAGGCATCATTTATTGTTTCTAACTGTGCGAATATACTGAATTAGTGAAGTATTTGAGAGCATTATTTATAACCGCACCTCGTTTTTAGTTTGTAGATGTATCGTAATTTTTGCATATCTTGATCCCCTTTTCCACCCATTCGTTAGGTAGAAGTGTTGATTTTTATTCTTTTTTAAGTAATACTGGGGCCTAAGTTTTAATCGGGCAGTGTCCTAAAATTTATACCTAGTCAACAAATACCTCGTAATAAATCCAACTGCAATAAATTCCATTCCAATTTTTCACCCTTCTTAAAGATAAATCTGAATTAAAGTATCAAAACTTTAAAATTAAAATTAACTTTTTTCAAAATGCATATATTTTAAACCTGTCAAGTTTTTTGAGCATATAAATAACACTAGTGTCAAAGATATTGTAGAGGGAAAACGATTCATTTCAATTTTGGTGGTAGTGGGGTTCATTTTACTGCTCATTTTTTCTTAAAAAAAATGTGTAGTAAATTTTTTTTCAAATTATCTCACTTAGTTTGAAAGCAATCGACATTTAGCAATGCTCATTTTAAAGATCTCTTTAAGCACTACATAAAGTGTTTTTAGCATTATACCAGTTAAATCTATTATTTTTCTGTTATTTCAAGTTGAATGCACTGATTCGAGCATATTCGAAGAAAAAAAAATTTTTTTTTTCACCTACCATATCTCCCTTTTAATTGCAACTAGTAGATTAAAAAAAACCCGTCTCTTTATTCATTTATAACCTACAAATGTTTCTTGCACTTTTTTTCGTTAAACGCATAGTTCTTAAGTTATTCGCAAAAAACTGTCCGAAAAAGTGTCATTTTTCCATGAAAATGGCAAGTTTTAATCACGAATAACTCAAAAACTGTTGAGTTTTCAAAAAAAATATACAACACTTTTTGCTTAGAAATACATCCTCTATCGACTTACGAAGTTATTTTGGCCAAAAAAATTTTCACCCCCGAGAAGGGGTGGCAACCACCCCCATAGTGAAAGCGGCGATCGGCTCAACGTCACTTTTGAAGTTAAGGGTTAGATAAGCCTAATTCCAAAATTTCATGCAAATCGGTTGATAGTCAAAGAATTTAGAGTCCGAAACTTTCCGAAAAAGTGTCATTTTTTCAAGAAAATGGCAAGATTTAATCACGAATAACTCAAAAACTGTTGAGTTTTCAAAAAAAATTATATAACACTTTTTGCTTAGAAATATATCCTCTATCGACTTCCGAGGTTATTTTGGCCAAAAAAATTTTCGCCCACGAGAAGGGGTGGCAACCACCCCCATAGTGAAAGCGGCGATCGGGTCAACGTCACTTTTGAAGTTAAGGGTTAGATAAGCCTAATTCCAAAATTTCATGCAAATCGGTTGATAGTCAAATAATTTAGAGTCCGAAACTCTCCGAAAAAGTGTCATTTTTCCATGAAAATGGCAAGATTTAATCACGAATAACTCAAAAACTGTTGAGTTTTCAAAAAAAATTATACAACACTTTTTGCTTAGAAATATATCCTCTATCGACTTCCGAGGTTATTTTGGCCAAAAAAATTTACACCCCCGAGAGGGGTGGCAACCACCCCCATAGTGAAAGCGGCGATCGGGTCAACGTCACTTTTGAAGTTAAGGGTTAGATAAGCCTAATTCCAAAATTTCAGGCAAATCGGTTGATAGTCAAAGAATTTAGAGGTGTATCGCTTCAATAACTGGACTACCGGTAAAAACGTTCGAAGCGGTCGATACACAATTTTTGAAAAGTGTATCAACCAGAGGGCGCCATCATACAGGATGTCACAATTAATGCTGATTCCTGTTGACATCATTATGGATTGTGGCATCATACACAAAGATCACCCCGGAAGATATGCAATCTACTATATGAGTATATCATCATCCTAAACCGTGTCCCGTCAAATAAAAAGGCGGGCCAACTACTATATTTTAAATAATCTGGTTTCTGTATGAAGATGGAGCCTGTTTAGTTGTGACATCGCAGTGTAAGATGCCACAAGTAGAACAGATGTAACAGTTCAGGAACTGGTACACACAAGATGTCACAGCAAATACAGTACATGAACACACACACACACACACACACACACACACACACACACACACACACACACACACACACACACACACACACACACACACACACACACACACACACACACACACACACACACACACACACACACACACACACACACACACACACACACACACACACACACACACACACACACACACACACACACACACACACACACACACACACACACACACACACACACACACACACACACACACACACACACACACACACACACACACACACACACACACACACACACACACACACACACACACACACACACACACACACACACACACACACACACACACACACACACACACACACACACACACACACACACACACACACACACACACACACACACACACACACACACACACACACACACACACACACACACACACACACACACACACACACACACACACACACACACACACACACACACACACACACACACACACACACACACACACACACACACACACACACACACACACACACACACACACACACACACACACACACACACACACACACACACACACACACACACACACACACACACACACACACACACACACACACACACACACACACACACACACACACACACACACACACACACACACACACACACACACACACACACACACACACACACACACACACACACACACACACACACACACACACACACACACACACACACACACACACACACACACACACACACACACACTAATAATTAACATATCTCCACCACTTCTGGCTACTTTTTATTGAACAAATAATCATCTCAAGTTATGCTCATTCAAGTATGTACATTTTGTTTGAAAGTGATGTGTTCGTTCGAAGATATATTTCAAGGCAGGCTCGTGGTTATAAACCACCCCAATTGCTGCATCGTGTGCGACCATTTACCGACAGGTTTACTGGGCGAAGCACTGACGGTGAGAATAATGTACTGTCCAGAAAACGAGGACATGATTATTTTCCAAATACATCCGAAATTTCCTGCTATCAATCTATGACTATAAACTCTGACGATACAGATATTATTCCTGATTCAGATTGTAGTAAATGTAATAAGGTTTTTTGTTTTTGCTTTATAGACCCTCCATCGTGATAATTATTATGATAGAGCTCATCAAGTGCATGTATACATGTATATGAAATATACATATAACTATAAAATTAATAGGTGATTTTTCAGGTAGTCTCTCTCTCGCTCTCTTACACACACACACACACACACACACACACACACACACACACACACACACACACACACACACTGCTCCAACAATAACAACATCAATGAATCTTCCACCGGAGAATCTGTCTTCTCTGACGCCGGTGCGAACGCACCATGAGAGGATGGTGGCGGCGGCCAATCATACTGATGATCCGAACGAGCAAATATTAAGCTGTCCGTTTAACCGCTTCCATCGGGTACTAGGGAAACGCATGCGTCTTCACAAACGGAGATGCCCCGACCGTAAGAAGGAGGAGGAGGAGGAGGAGGAGAAGGAGAAAGGGACACATAAAATCACCACCAACGTGAATTCAGAAGGTCCACTCATAGGTCCGCCCGTGGTGTTACTGGACATCCCATGTGATGAAATGTGGGACTAGATGAACAAAGGCATGTAGATCCTCCATTGTGATAATTATGATAGAGCTCAAAGATTTGAATTTCAGAAACAAGATTGGATGGAGAGAGATTTCATAAATATTTTAATCATTAAATGGATGTATACACGTATATGAATATTTAATATTAAAAACCATTAATTGATGTAACTATAAAATTAATAGGTGATTTTTTAAGGTAGTCCCTCCCGCTCGAGATGTCCAGATCGTATGAAGGAGGAGGAGGAGGAGGATCACAGAAAATCACCACGAGGAGGAGGAAGGTTCACAGAAAATCACCACGAGTAGGAGGAGGAGGAGGAGGAGGAGGATCACAGAAAATCACCAACGTGGATTCAGAAGGTTTACCCATCGGACCACCTGTTTGCTGGACATCTCATGTGATGAAAAGTGGGGCTAAACCAATACAGGTAAACCTCGTTTTACGCCGGTTCGATTAGCGTTGATTCGCTGGCGTCTCTCGGAACGGAACCAAGGCGTAAAACGAGGTTTACCAGTATTTTTTTTATATTAACGACACACACACACACACACGAGTGGACTTTATTAAATTTTGCTTATTTAATAATACTATTGTAATTCAATTTTAAATTTTTTATATTGGTCTATGTGTACCTCTGTACGTGCTACTTTTTTAATAATACAGCATTCTAAATAATACACACACATTTTTTAATAATTCTTTATTTTGTTAAAATCTGTCAATAATGTATTTTTATCGTAATACATACATTCTCTGATACAGTAACTTTCAATAGAATTTGAGGCGTCACAAAAAGCAAAAATTACCGCATCAGCATTATAACTACTAGTAGTAATGAGCTTCGATATAATATTTAAAAAATTTCTATAATATTTTACAAAGTCTAACATTTTCAAATGTTCGATTTTCTTTGCTACAAACGATTCGTACATTCGACATATTTCCCTTACATTATTCACAGTTAAATACAATTCTACAGCATCTTTCACTATGGAAATCATTTTGATGTCTGTATTGACAACATTAGAAATCACGATGGTGTTCGCGCACACGAATCTCAAATCGGATATTTCACACTCGAAATATTTCGCCAACCAACACAAATGGTCTATAAACTTCCCCCACTCGTCACAGGTGAAAATCATGAAAGTCGTATCATTTATCCTTATTTTAATGTGAACATCGAAATTTCTCGAAGGCAACAATCCCACCTCCAGGGAAAATCCGCCCTCGTCACAAGAAAATGTGGAATTCAAACAAAACCTTCTCATCGGATCATGTGTGCCTGGGTGGATGGTGATGGGTGATTGGATCGAAGTATTAGCAGCTTCCATTAAAATTTTTTCCAATTCCGCCTCCTCCTCATCTATGGATGGAAGTTGATATTCTGCGGGGGGCGGCGGCGGCGGTGGGGGCGGGGGCGGTAGATCTTCTCTCTTCTTCTTCTTATTCTTTGTGTTGAGCGAAGAGGGGGACGGTTTACGTTTAGGAGGTTTATTCATTCTTTACTCGTCGATGACTTCTGAGGCACTGATAGAATTTGATTTTCTACTATAGAAGGAGAAGAGGGGGAAGTGTCGGTGGTGGTGGTAGTGGTAGGGGAATCTGTTTCGATTTCTCCATCCTTCATCGATTTTCTTCCAACTACAATGGTACATACATCTAATAGAATACCTTCCAGGTCTTTTACCGCAAACATGTGAGGCGGTGAGAGTTTCGACGTCGTCGTCCTGCTCCTCTTCTTTTTAGCGCTTGACGGCGACGATGTCGGTGCCACAGTTTCATGATTCATTTGTGGCACATCCTGTAATACACCGCGATCAGTAGTGGTATCGGACACGTGACGCTTCATTTTTACGGTAAAACTGAAGGTGAAAATCACACAGTCATCAAATTTATACTTGTTGTTATAATCGATTCGAGGCATCTATCCAACTATTGTACGAGTTATCGAAACCGAGCTATTTCACATAGACTTTATTTCCCTTTTTTCGTAAAACTTTTTCGACAAGATAAACGTCAGGTTGTTTTGTTTTCTGCAGCTCCTGCTCGTAAAATCCCCCCTCTATTGGTCGGCCTTCCATATCTTCCAAGAGATATGTGGTTGGATTAGTTATTCGGATCTTGGAAATTTTAAAATGTTCTGTGGTCCAATTCGCTGTGTAACCCTTTTCAAACACATGTTTTACTTTACTTATTCGAACCACATCGCCAACATTAAATTTTCGTGGAGTCGTGCTCTTAATATGACTATACACACCACTAAGCAATTTCTTTTCTTTGTCTACGCTCACGTCACAGGGTCTCATGCGAGTAGTACGATGTTGTCGTTCATTGTAATTTTTCATGATAACAGGTAAAATGTCGATCCATCTATAGGTTCCGTTTAAGCTAAAATATTTGTATAGCTTCTCTTTTAGGGTGCGAATCATTCGTTCGGCAATGGCGGCCTTCAGATGAGTATAAGTGTGATAGTGATTAATGGTGTACTTTTTCATTAACTGTCGAAAATGTGAATTGAAAATTTCTTTTCCTTGATCCGTTTGAAGGTTTTTCGGGCGTCTACCCCCACTACCGCTGAGAATGTCAGCAAAAGCACCGCTAACTTCTTGCCCAGATTTCGTTTTCAACGCTCGAGCCCATACGAATTTGGAAAAACAATCGATCACAACCAATATGTATTTAATCTTTTTGTTTTGACTCGCATACATATCCAATTGACCGAGATCGGCTTGCCATAAATCATCTATTCCTTTCAAGATGGTACGTCGTCGAGGGAAATGTTTTCTTATCGGTTTGTGTAATTAATTGACGAGCTGTATTTTCTCTTTGGACTGCTGCTGCTGCTGATGCATCTTCAGATTTGTCTAACCTCTAATGTATAACTTGAGACTCGCGAAGTTCTTCTATAATTGAAGATATCTCGTTGTCTTGCGATGTATTTCCGGCTTGTTTCGATGCTACCAATAATCTCAATCTATCGACTAATTCATTGACATCATTCTAATATACATATTCGATTGGTTTAGTATTATATATCTTTCCACCACTGTGTTCAAGTGCTGAATCGGAGAAATCGAGCAACTTTCTTGTACTCGTACTTAATAAAGGTTTAACAATATGTGTATATTTAATACTTCCACTGGCTGCTATTTTACCAATTTTGCTGTAACCCCTTCGGAATAAATTTGATGCATTCAAAATTCGTCTAAAATTTTCAAGATCGTTTTGTGAATAGTTTTCTGGCGCTCTGTGAAAAATAAGACTGTATAGACCGTCGGAACCGTTATACCGCTCTCCGTCCACTATAATGTCCCCAGTAAGCTTATCGAAATCTAGGGTAGCCTTTCCTAGGCACCATTTTGATTTAGCAGGGTCATACTTTGGACCACGTGCTTCGTCTAAATGTGGAGAACCATTAAAATAACTTATAATATACCGTTGGCTGATTTCGGGATACTGAGATATGTAATCCTGTATCACATTAATATCACCTGTGTCCTTAATCTCACGTTGAATCTCATCAATGGACATCTCATTATAATTTTTGGAAATCTCATCATAAAGTTCATCTTCTTCTCCCTCCTCCTCATTATAGGTTTGTGTGATTTCATGAAGTGGTAAAAATTGTGTTTCGTCTAATTTCGATGTAGGTGATGGTAATTCCACGTCTTCCTTCTTTATTTGCAGCAGTTCTTTCTTTTCTGGTTTTAGTTGTTGTTGTTGTTTTTGTTGCTGTTGTGTGACTAATTGTGCGAGTGGTTTGACGATTGGAGTGAAAAGTTTATTTAAAGTTTCATCCTCTTCGAATCGACCCAACTTTAAAGCGAGATATTTTTTTCGCACATCTCTACTCAATCTTTGAATTTTTCGTTTAAGTCTCACCTCGGAGCTACTTAATGGCGGCTTCATGATGATGGTGGGTTATGTACTTATCGAAACCTTTGCGATACCTCCCCTTATTTATATCAAAATCTTTGGCTATCACCAACATTCCGAATTTATCCCGCCAACATTCTGCACACAAACGCTTAAAAGTATCATATGTCATGTCTGGGCTTACGTGCTCGTCATATGCGTGTTTTAAATTAATATCATCTTGTTTAAACAACACGATTACGTTACAGTTGTCGCGAACGAGTTGTTTAGGTATCTTACTATACGTCTGACACAAGTAGACGACATCGATTCCCTTGTGGCGACCCATGGAGAAATAAGCTCGAACTTTATCCTGTTTGTCACAAGCGATATCATCAAAGATAAATATAGAGTTTTTTCGAGCATCCTTCGGGTCTTCTATATCCACGCTGTCACTAAACGCAAAATAACCCATTCCTCGTACATTCCTCAATACTTTCTCCAACAAACGATATTTTGACTGGTACAGAGATTTGGAGTATACGTATACGTTCTCAAAACGTAGACCGTTTGGATTGAAGAGTAAAGCGAGTATAGCGTTTGTCTTTCCACATCCCGAGGGGCCACAAATGGCTGCGCGAAAACATGATGGTAACAATTCGCCATGTTTTGATGTCTCCCCCTCTCGCTCCCCCTCCTCGATAAGATCTAAATTTTCTATGGGCAGTGTAACATCTTGTACTATAACCCTCATTTTGATTAACAACTAAACGTATGCACGTGCGTATATATAGCGCAAGCGCCCTCTCTCCCCTCTCCTCAATAGTATGATGTTAACTTTCGAAAAGCATAGTGGCAGGGGAATTGTTAATACGCTCATTAATAAATTACCATTCGAGCTTCATATTCCGGGCTATGCATTTTGTGGACCAGGTACGAAGTTAGAAAAGCGTTTAGCTAGAGGTGACGTGGGTATAAACCCCTTAGACGAAGCCTGTAAGCAGCACGACATCGCTTACTCCAAATATTCCTCGTTGAAGGATAGACACAAAGCAGACTACGAGTTAGAGAATCGCGCTTGGGAAAGAGTGAAGGCGAAAGACGCTAAAATTGGTGAGAAAGTATCCGCTTGGTTTGTAACCACAGGGATGAAGGCGAAAAGAAAACTCGGGATGGGGTGTCGTTCGTTCACGGGAGCACTTGTAAGGCCCACGTCACGAGCCCTGAAGCGATCGTTAAAAATTTTACCGTTAGAGGGAAATAATAATAATAATGTGCGAAAACATTCTCTCTTTGCTTTACGCGCTGCTCGTGCAGCGCTCAAGAAAGCGGGTGGGCGTAAAAATATTCGAGTTCCACGGATCATTCCTATCCCCAAGTCGGGGGGATTTTTACCGCTCCTTCTTCCGATTCTAGCAGCATTGGGGTCCATAGGAGGCGTCGTGGGAGGAGTATCTGGCGTCGCTAAGACCATAATCGATGCGAGCAACGCAAAGAAAAAGTTGGAGGAAGATCGACGACATAATAAGGTCATGGAGGAGGAAATCGGTAAAAAGGGATCTGGGCTTTATCTCAAGAAGAATGTGAAAGGAGGATATGGATTGTATCTTAGACAAACAAAAAAAAACTTCCGTTGAAATTACTTAAGCGAGCTCTATACGATAACGAAATTGTTAAATACGTAAAAAAATTACATGTACCATACTTTCGGGGTGTTTTTATGCGAGACACTCTACCTAAAAGACCAAATCTGAACGAGAGTGCTATAGTTAATCTAGATTCGAATGTCAACGAGGGTACACATTGGGTCGCATACCGGAAGCGTGGCCGTCTAGTGCAGTATTTCGATAGTTTCGGCGATCTGAAACCGCCGCGTGAATTGGCCGAGGATTATTTCGGTAAAAACGTGCGAATCGTCTACAATCAAACACATCAAAATTTTAATTCCAATAACTGTGGACATCTCTGCATCGAATTTCTATATAAAAATTGGTGATTTGGGGGTGTGAAGTGCCAGTCATGAGTAACATTTTTACGTTAAAGGGTCGATCTTCCACACTCTCTATTGAGTTTACGAATCCCATTCCGCTGGACCCACAATCGCGATACGAACTCGCGCTAATCGGATTCCATTCCTACAACAGTATCACCAACGTCGAAGGAGGCACAAATTTTTATTATTTGGACAAGGGGCAATTACATTCCATCCCGATACCTCGAGGTGCTTATGATATAACCGATATTTACAGGTATCTCAAGGAGTTTCTAGATCCCCGCCAAGAAGGGAGTAAGAAATTTTTTCTGCGAGCTAATAATAACACGCTAAAGTGTGAGATTTACCATCGCGATTACGACATTGCTTTCACAGAGAAAGAATCCCTAGCCGAACTCTTGGGATTCTCAAATACACTTTTAACAGCCGGTACGGTACACAAATCAAATCTGCCTGTTAATATCGTTCAAGTGCGAACTATTCACGTAGACTGCAACATTACAGGAGGTTCATACTACAACGGAAATCCAGCTCACACCATTTACGAATTCGCCACCAAAGTGAATCCGGGTTATGCTATCGACGAAACACCTCAGAATTTGATATATCTACCGGTAATTGAAAATAACGCAATAACACATATTACTCTAGAAGTTTTAGATCAAGAGTTTAATTTAGTTGATTTTGGTGGCGAGGAAATTCTCATTCGATTAGAGCTCAAGAGATGCCCCTTGTGATCGATCAATACAGCGGCGGTGGCGCCACCTATAAAAGCACTAATCATTTGGGGGATGCGCCAGTCTCTAAGCGAGAGTTACGTGGTAAATTGACCATTCAAAATAGTGAATTTCTCAAATCGATCGGATATGTTGTCCAGCCGAATTTTCGATCTCTACAGAAAACCCATAGAAGATAATTCGATCATCGAAAAGGGAGTTCGAACATATCTGCCATATGTTAAATCGTTTGACAACAACGATGTCGTGGAGATCACCATCAATCGAACCGACGCTTGGCTCTTAATGGATGAGGCGGCATTAGTCATCAAAGGCAAACTAACAAACACCGGAGCCGGAAACGTCACTTTAGTACATAACGCGGGAACATTCCTCTTCGACTCAGTCTCTTATCAGTTAAACGGAATAGAAATGGAACATGTAAAGGACCCCGGTATAGTGAGTCTAATACGAGGTTATTTGTGTTACAACGATGACGACGTTAAGCATCTAATTATGGGGGGATGGTCCTTACGAAACACACCTCTACAATTCGATGGCCTGTTTTATCTGAGAATCCCCCTTTGGCATCTGTTCGGCATTTTTTGTGATTACCACAAGGTCATGTGCGGCAGGCAAAATATTCGCCTTACACGAGCTCGCAACGATAAGAATTGCATAATTGTTACGGGGGGAGATGCGACTACCCAAGTCACTCTTAACATCGACAGCATCGAATTAAAAGTACCGCATGTAACGCCCAATGATGGATTGAAACTCCAACTAACACAATCTATTCGTAACGATGTTCCTATACTTATCCCGTATAGAAAATGGGAGCTACACGAGTTGCCGATCCTCAATGCAGGCTCGACGAAAGAAATTTGGAGTGTAAAAACGAGTACTATGGTGGAATGCCCTCGTTATGTGCTTGTAGCCTTTCAGACAGATAGAAAAGATAAGGAGTCTGCAGACGTAACCCGCTTAGATCATTGTGATATCTCGAATATCATAGTGTTCTTAAACGGACAATATTATCCATACGAGCGTCCTAATCTCGATTTCCCGAAAAATGATTATTCGGAAGCTTACCACAACTACACGGAATTTTATCCGAAATTTAGCAATAGTCCCACATACCAAAAACAACCTTTATTAACATTTACCGAATTTAAAACGTACACCATATTCGTAGTGGATTGTGCAAATCGTGACGAAAGCATTAAATCGTCGACGGTGGATGTGAAATTGGAAATCGAAGCTAGAACGGGTTTTCCCGCCAACACCAGAGCATACTGCATCCTAGTTCACGATTGTATTATGGAACACCTGCCTCTTAGTGAAATTGTCAGAAAAATCTCTTAACTATATAAAAACACCTGTGTTCAATGCATGAACAACTTCGAGGGGATCCGGCCCTCTGGTACAGGAACAACCGCCAGCGCATCAGGACTTGGGAAGAGTTCCTAAAACTTTTTAGAACTTTCTACTTCCCAGTCAACTATAAGATTGACCTAGAAGCCGAGATCAGTCGCCGCATCCAGAGGGAAGACGAACCTGTGGCGAAGTATATCAACGAACTTCAGACTCTAATCCGGAGACACGGCCAGATGACTCCTGAACAAGAGCTACAATGGCTCTACCGAAACTTGAAGCCCTCATACAGGCAGCAGATCCGGCGCAGTGACTTCACTGACATTTCTTCATTCTGCGACGCCACCAGGGATTTCGAGTTACTCCGGGAGGAACTCAAAAGGGAGACGCCACTCAGACCGACGCCAACTCCTGCACCGAGGAAGTTGACGACCGATGGAGAGATACGAAGATCCGAAAGTTCGTACACACCGCCGTCACCGCCCCCGCCGAGGAGAGACCCACCTCCTGTAAGGTCCGACCCACTGCCATTACCGAGGAGAGATCCACCTCCTGTAAGGACCGACCCACCGCCGCCGTCGCCCTTCACAAGGGCGAACCCCCCGTTACATTCCAGGGCACCCGAGAGGAGCACCGTCTCTACCCTGTGTTGTTGGAGATATGAAGAATTAGGACACGCCCGGAACGAGTGCCGACGTCCTGCCAAGTTGTTCTGCTCTAGATGCGGCACCGAGGGGGTGTTATCCCGAGACTGTCCCTGTCCGGGAAACGAGTAACGCGCTGGCCTCGACCGAGAGAGGACCATCGGACTCCGCTAGTAACCTCGGACCGTATTTCCGTCGCCGAGAGTAACGATAACCGCCCGCACCTAGCAGTATCCATAGATGTGGTGAGTTACGTTGCTCTAATAGATACAGGAGGCAGTCGCTCCTAAGTAGATAGAATAGGCCGGTTCAGCCCCCTTTTTCCGTACATAACCTCACTTTTGCCGGTATTTGAAATTCCCGCATTTTTGCCGGTAATTTCGCGCTAGCCGGCCTCAAGGTCACCCGCCGCAGCCCGCCGGCCCTTCCACCGGGGTCTCCGCCCCCTGCCCCCGCGGAGGCATGGAACACAAAGATGGCGTGACAGATGTCACGGAGGCATGGAACACAAATTTGACAGACGTTGCAAAGATGGTCGCGCTCCCCCCTCCTCCCTAATCACGGGGAGGTGCGAGATTTTAGGGTGGGGGAGCGGGAACCCGATCGTAATTTCTTCTCTTGTTAATTAATTTTATATCAGACTAAGCTTTTACACCAAAAAAATATCGTAATTTCGACATGATAGATTACCTCAAAACGCTGGTCGTGACGTCACGCTGTTGTCGTTGGTGACTTTATAGTTGGTGGTGACACCGATAGGCGGCGTCTTCTTTCAAGATACAAAAATAAAAAACGGAATTCGAATTTGTTTTTATTTTTTATTACGTTACAAAAAAAAGGTGTTGACTCGCAGGCGGGATCCACCTCTTGAAGTTTAAAAGGAAAAATTAAAAAAAAAATCTAACGAAATTCATTTCCTAGCTTACCAATTCACCCCACCCAGACCGTTAGAAAACCTTCTTCGTATTTGTACACTACCCGCCTCCCTAAAAAGGGTGGCAGAATAATCATCCCTGGCGGCGCTGGTGTAGAGGCGGCCACGATGAACGGGGGTGGTCCCATTATTATTGCAGTAGGTTTATGCTATAAAAAGCGAATTGACTTAATTAAAATCAAAATAAAAAATCAGGATGGGAGGTGTCATAAATACGGTCGTAGGTTTCTGTTATAAAAGTGAATTGAAATCAGGGTGGGGCTATCACTATTGCCGTAGGTTTATGCTATAAAAAAGCAAATTAACTTAATCAAAATACAAAAATCAGGATGGGAGGTGTCATAAATATGGTCGTAGGTTTGTGTTATAAAAGCGAATTGACTTAATGAAAATCAAATAAGTAAAGGAATAACTACTGTATATTTAACTGAAATAATGTACGTGAATGGTGTAATATTACCAGTGATTGTATTAAAAATTGAGGATGTACAAAATAAACTTACTCTTAATTGGGGGGGCAACACCCGCCTCAAGTGAACAATCACGGCTCGTTCTGAAACAAACAAACACACACACAAAAATTTTTACACAACAATTTTGAAGTAATGTACCTTCTGCTTCCGTCGCCTGCATTTTGGAAATAAAGTAACGAACGTTTCTTTCCTCGGGAAACGGGAAAGTTTAGGTGAAAACTAGTACAACACACACGATTCGAAGACAATTACCAAGACTGTTAAGATAATGGTAATGGACGAGATAGGAGGCACTTTTGATTCCAAATATCGAGGACGGTAATTACTTGATTAATGAGTTTCGCAAATAATGAGGGTCACGGATTCGCTTTTAAATCTTTGATAATTACTGCAGCACATAATGTATGAACAATCACGGCTCGTTCTGAAACAAACACACACACACACACACACACACACACACAAAATTTTTACACAACAATTTTAAAGTAATGAACCTTCTGCTTCCGTCGCCTGCATTTTGGAAATAAGTAACGAACGTTTCTTTCCTCGGGAAACGGGAAAGTTTAGGTGAAAACTATTATAACACACACGATTCGAAAACAATTTCCAAGACTGTTAAGATAATGGTAATGGACGAGATAGGAGGCACTTTTATACAATTAGTAAAACACGCTAATTATTGCAAAATATGCACTTAGGAATCCGTTTTAATGATTAAAATTTCGTATATAAATCAGCCTACTTTTGCGGAATCAATCAGTTTGGTGTGTGTGTGCTACAAGGTAATTAATTCAAGTGTAAGTACATATTTTGTATTTCTTTAATTTATTTTGAAGACCTTTCATATTATCACATTAAAGTGTAGTAATTCTATAATACAGTCATTTTTGGAGAGTCAAAAAATAAAGTACTTTTAATTGTTTACAGTATTCAGATAAGAGGGTGATAGTCCAAATTTTCGCACGCTTCAACAGTTGATCTAAAAGTGAGTATGCATTTTGTTTTCCATTCTTTCATTTTTGTAA
The DNA here is from genome assembly GCA_946251905.1 of Cryptocephalus moraei. Taxonomy (NCBI): domain Eukaryota; kingdom Metazoa; phylum Arthropoda; class Insecta; order Coleoptera; family Chrysomelidae; genus Cryptocephalus; species Cryptocephalus moraei. Next base: position 462,998 of record OX276453.1, read on the forward strand.
AAATTTGGTTTTATTCTCACATGGATTTGAATAAATTTAATAAAATTGCAGAAGGTGATTTGAAGCCTACTGCAAAACTCTCAAATTTCCCCATTGATGTTCCGCAATATTTTGTATTTCTTTCATTTTGAAGACCTTTCATACACCATTAAAGTGTACGTTGGGTACTTGTTTTTGAATTTTTCAATAATTTTTTAATTCACGTGTAAGTACATATTTTGTATTTCTTTAATTTATTTTGAAGACCTTTCATATTATCACATTAAAGTGTAGTAATTCTATAATACAGTCATTTTTGGAGAGTCAAAAAATAAAGTACTTTTAATTGTTTACAGTATTCAGATAAGAGGGTAATATTCCAAATTTTCGCACTCTACAACAGTTGATCTAAAAGTGAGTATGCATTTTGTTTTCCATTCTTTAATTTTTTGTAAAATTTGGTTTTATTCTCACATGGATTTGAATAAATTCAATAAAATTGCAGAAGGCGATTTGAAGCCTACTGCAAAACTCTCAAATTTCCCCATTGATGTTCCGCAATATTTTGTATTTCTTTCATTTTAAAGACCTTTCATACACCATTAAAGTGTACGTTGGGTACTTGTTTTTGAATTTTTCAATAATTTTTTAATTCACGTGTAAGTACATATTTTGTATTTCTTTAATTTATTTTGATGACCTTTCATATTACCACATTAAAGTGTAGTAATTCTATAATACAGTCATTTTGGAGAGTCAAAAAATAAAGTACTTTTAATTGTTTACAGTATTCAGATTAGAGGGTGATATTCCAAATTTTCGCACGCTTCATCAGTTGATCTAAAAGTGAGTATGCATTTTGTTTTCAATTCTTTCATTTTTGTAAAATTTTGTTTTATTCTCACATGGATTTGAATAAATTCAATAAAATTGCAGAAGGCGATTTGAAGCCTACTGCAAAACTCTCAAATTTCCCCATTGATGTTCCGCAATATTTTGTATTTCTTTCATTTTGAAGACCTTTCATACACCATCAAAGTGTACGTTGGGTACTTTGTCTTTTTTTTTCTTTTTCTTTTTCTTTCATATCCAGATAGCCAACGTTTCTCAATAATATTTTGTACTTCTTTCATTTTGAAGACCTTTCATACACCATCAAAGTGTACGTTGGGTACTTTGTCATTTTTTTTTCTTTCATATCCAGATATCCAACGTTTCTCAATAATATTTTGTATTTCTTTCATTTTGAAGACCTTTCATACACCATCAAAGTGTACGTTGGGTACTTTGGCCATTTTTTTTTCCATAGCCAGATATCCAACGTTTCTGAGGATCAGTTTTCACTGGGTGTTCAGTACAGTATTCAGATAAGGGTGATATTCCAAATTTTCGCACGCTTCAACAGTTGATCTAAAAGTGAGTATGCATTTTGTTTTCCATTCTTTCATTTTTTGAAAAATTTGTTTTTTATTCTCAGATGGATTTGAATAAATTCAATAAAATTGCAGAAGACGATTTGAAGCCTACTGCAAAACTGTGCGATTTCCCCGTTGACGTTCCGCAAAGGATTATATCGGCCAGAGTGGTGGACACTAAATTTGGAAAGAGCGTGTTACTAGAGCTGGAGGAATCTCAAGTGTTTCTTCCAAAGAGAGCGACCGGAGAATTGGAGGGAAATATTGAGGAATTTAAGAAGGCGACGTACGGAGTAATTTATAAAGGGCAGAAGGAGGTCGGGAAAGGGAACCCCATGATATTATTTAATATTGCAAAAATTTAGAGGTGAGTGTGTGTATGTGTATATTTTGTAAAGAGGGAGAAGATGAGAGTGAACAAAGTTACTAAGAAATGCACTGAGTTAATTGGAAAATTAAAAAAATATAAGGATGGACATTTTAATATTTGGATTAAACCTATTCAAAGGCATATCAGGTTATGTAACATTGTATTACGTGATGAGAAAGATAATTTATCTATTGGGAAAATACGTAAGTTACAAACGCTGATACATCACTTAGTCTTTTCAAAAATTATTTTTGCGAAAAATTCATGCGATTAGTGCAGGATCAAAATTAAATCAACGTATTAAGTGGGAAGATGTGATTTCTTGTTTTCGGAGTGGAATTAGGACAAGTGTCATAATTAATCTATCGCATAAGTGTTTAGTCTCATTTTTGGAAGATGCTGAAATACTATTCCGAAAGAAAATCAAAATTATTTAAAAAAAGTTTAGGATGATTAAAGTAAATGCTAATTTTTGTGGAGAGTTCATTAGACAATCAAAAGGTGAGGATATTTTGGAATATAAATATTTTAATACTAAAAATGGAGTGATTGACGAAGGAACGGATTTGCAAAGTTGGTTCATGGAGCAAATTAAAGATAAAATTAGTAACAAAATGTCAGAATTTCAGGAACGTGATTCAGGATGGACACTAAATCGAATTATCTTTTTAGAAATTAATATTAATAAATACGAAATGGGTAATGGGTCGTCATTTATAAAGCTACCGGTGGAAATAGAGAGGAAACATGCAGTTATTAATGTTCGGAATAGTGATGATAAGGCATGTTTCTATTGGTCTGTTGTATGCGGTATATTTCCTTCAAAGAGTCATAAAAACAATTTAATATCTTCATATCCTTACTATAAGACAGTTTTGGTAACGGAAAATTTAGAAGCACCTATGCCGTTACAACAAATTTCAAAATTCGAAATTGCTAATAGCATATCTGTTAATGTTTATGGTTTAGAATTACAAAAGAAAAACTGCTATACAGTAGTTCCGATTAGATTAACGAAAAATAAATTAGATACTCACGTTAATTTATTATTAATTCAAAATAAATATTATCCCAAAGAAGCTAATTTTGATCATGTCGAAGATAATGAAGAAATTAAATATCATTACTGCTACATCCAAAATTTGTCTAGATTAGTTTCGTCACAGCTAAATAAGAACATTCACAAAAAATGCATTTGTGACAGATGTTTGAATTACTTTCAAAAACAAGAGAAGTTCAATGAGCATATAAAACTTTGTGCTAGTAGAAACGATTATAAAATTTCATTTTCCAATTATGAGTATGTTGAATTTCGAAATTTCGTTTTTAAGCAAACGGCACCTTTTATTATCTATGCAGATTTTGAAAGCCTTTTGGATGCTTTCGACGACGCCTCTGCTACTTCTGCTGCTACAAGAAAATATCAAAAACCTAAAGCTTATTCTGCAGGTTACTATTTAAAATGTGCTTATGACGAGTCCATATCATATTATGATAGCTATCGTGGTACAGATTGCATATAATGGTTTAGAATGGAACTAAAAAAAGTTAGCTAAATTAATTGAGTCAAAAATGAAAATTATCATACCTGTCACCAGCAAACCTACCAGCAAAGCGAAAATTTGCCATATTTGTGAGAAACCGTTTAAAGCTGAGGATAAAGTAGTCTTGGACCATAATCACTTTAATGGAGAAGTAAGGGGTTGGGCGCATGCGCAGTGCAATCTCTCGTTTAAAAAGCTCTTTGTGGTGCCTATAGTTTTTCATAATTTGACAGGAGACGATAGTCATTTTTTAATAAGAGATCTAGCTAAATCGGGGAGCTTGACCATACTTCCCAACAACAAAGAAAGATACATATCATTTACGCAATATGATGACGAGACGAAAATAAAGTTCCGATTTATAGATTCAATTAGATTTTTGGGCGCATCTCTCGATGAATTGGTGTCGATCATGGAAAGGGAAAATCTCATAGTTGTGAAAAATTTGGGTGTGCTGCTGATGATGATGAAAAATTTAATTTATTAACCAGAAAAGGTGTCTTTTGTTATGATTACATTTCGCACATCGATAAGTTAGAGGAAACAAAATTACCATCGATTGAACATTTCTACAACAAATTAACTGATGAAAGTATTAGTTTCGAGAAGTATGCTCACGCTCAAAAGGTTTGGAAAAAGTTTGAAATTCAAAATTTGGGGGAATATTCGGACATATACTTGAAAACTGATGTCCTACTTTTGGCGGATGTGTTTGAAAATTTTAGAAAAAATTGCATTGCAACTCACAAGTTAGATCCAGCATGGTATTACACAATGCCAGGTTATACATGGGACTGTATGCTTAAATATACAAAATGTAAATTATAATTGTTACGCGATGTTGATCAAATAATATTTATAGAGCAAGCTATCCGTGGCGGCATTTCCGTATGTTCCAATCGCTATTCCGAAGCGAATAACAAGTACATGTCTTCATATAATCCTTGTAATCCATCCAAATATATCCTTTATTTGGACGTTAATAACCTCTATGGGAAAAGTATGATGGAGCCTCTTCCACATGGTGGGTTCGAATGGGTCGATGATGTTGATAATTTTGACGTAATGTCCATTCCAGACGACAATCCGGAAGGATATATACTTCAGGTTGACTTGGAATACCCCAAGAGATTACATGACATTCATAAAGATTTTCCATTTGCTGCCGAACACCGCGTACCTCCCCGTTCGAAATGCTCTAAATTAATGACCACTTTGTACGATAAGAAAGAGTACGTTTTGCATTATCGAAATTTAAAACAGGCTCTGGCGAACGGTTTAGTCTTAAATAAAATATACAAAATTTTAAAATTCCAGCAGAGCACCTGGTTAAAACCATATATCGATCTGAATAGCAACCTTAGAGCTGCTGCAACGACCTCTTTCTTAAAAAATCTTTATAAACTTTTTAATAATGTCGTATTTGGTAAAACTATGGAGAATATACGCAAACATCGTGTACTTAAAATTGCTAAAACCTGGGGAGGGCGTCACGGAGCTAAAAATTTCATTGCTTCCCCACTATTTCACAGCAGACTGATTTTAGATGACAATTTAACAATTATTGAATTAAGAAAAGCAGAATTGATGTTTAATAAGCCTTTGTATGTAGGTATGTCCATTTTAGACTTGTCAAAATTGTATATGTACGATTTCCATTACCAATACATGTTACCGAAATTGGGAGAAAACTGTAAACTTCTTTACACCGACACCGATAGCTTTATCTATGAGTTGTGGTGTGATGATGCGTACATGGAAATTATTAAATCAAATTTGTCAAAATTCGATACTTCTGATTATGAAGAAGGTAACCCATACGACATACCATTGGTAAATAAAAAAGTTCCAGGGCTTATGAAAGATGAGACAAATGGCAAAATAATAACACATTTCGTTGGACTGAGATCAAAAATGTATACATTTAAAGTGTTGGGAGGGAAAGTAACCAAAAAATCTAAGGGGGTAAGGTATAACGTAGTTAAAAATACGTTAACCTTTAAGGACTATGAGAGATGTTTAAAACATTTTAAAGAGGTTATGATCACCCAACGTGGCATTCGTTCCTTCGCCCATAACGTATTCAGCATCGAACAAACCAAAATTGGGCTAAGCCCTTTTGACGATAAACGCTATTTGATACCAAATAGCTATGACACTTTGCCTTATGGTCATTACCAAATTAATAGTTGATTTTTTTTTCAGGTGGTCTCACACACACACACACACACACACACACACACACACACACACACACACACACACACACACACACACACACACACACACACACACGTGAAATGTATTCCGTTAAATCACTGCAGCAATTCTGTGTAAATGTCATATGTGTAAATATAACGTGTTTGGCAGACTTCATTGAATTTCCATATCCATGGATATTAAAATTACAAATTATCCAATCGTTTAAGGATGCAAAATGGAATGTTATTCTTAAAGAAGCATATAATGACGAATTACGCCATTTAATATGCTTAGAGAATCAGGTTACTAATAGCTTTATACAAACATCATCTACACGAAACGCTATACTCGCCACGTCTGATTGGCGGAATTGTTTCAAAGACCCCAGATACTGTTTATGGGTTAGTTATTATAGGATCGATGAATATAATTTAGTGGTGTGCGATATTTGTTTTTGCATATTAAAATGTGCGCATGAATTCATCAACAAAAATTTTATAGCTATTAAGGACCACTATCATGATGTATGTAGAACTGATCAATTAATTAGCAATGTATTTCAGAATCGAAATTACTGGTGTCAAAGTTGTTATCGGAAATTATTGTTCGATTTACGAACTGAAAAACTTTGTGTTTTTGCCCTTCATTACGATTGGTATAGAGCCCACAGATTTGAATTCAGATATATGTCAGATATGTTGGATGGTTTTAATACATATTTAAATCATTAATGTGTGTGTGTATACATTGTATTTAATAAAAACGATTTTCAAATAAAATTTGCTTTATTTATATTTTCGAAATCCGCAAGTATTTTATTAAAATTATACCACATTAGTTCTCTTAAACATAAACTTTGAGTGGAGGAAGTAACATCACAAAATGCGTTTACAATATCTTTTACATTCAACAAAGACTTGGTACTGTTCACGAGCTCTGACATTATATTTAAAAAGATCTTATATGTTAAAAAATCTATTTTCATTAAATCGTTAATTTTTTTATCAACACAATCACTGGTTATAGAGCACAATTCACGTACGTTATTTTCCGTTAAATATATTGTAGTTAATCCTTTAGTTATCGTAATCATCTTTGGTGAAGGAGTTGGTACACCCAATGTCTCATTACTCGAAGAGTAGAAAGAGAAGGATGTATCCATGATGACAATGTTTCCACAGCTGATTAAACGAAGATGTGAGCTCTCTGAACTTCTGAAATATCCGTCTACGATCCAATCGAAATTATTAACAAGTTCCTTCCACTCGAGAACTCCGAAAGACATATGTGTCACTTGGTTCATGAAGACTAATGGTAGGTTAAAAATTTTCAGATATACGAAGACCCACATTTAAAATAAATCCACTTTTAGCGCACGGGAAAGTCGTATTAAGAAGGAGTAGAGTTGATTAGTCTTCTAATTGCTGTGAACTATGTTGCCCTTCATTGTCGTAGAATCGAAGAAATTCATCCAAGTCACCTAATTCGGATTCCATATTTACTTGGCTCGTCGTCATCGGCGGCGGTGGTGATAATGGTGAGTCTGGTAACGGTGGTTCAACCCTCATTTTCTTGTTTGGTACTGATGATGATGATACAGTTTCTTGATAACTATTTAACACATCCAATACACACTGATCAACAGCAGCACTACTTTTCGATTTCGTTGCGCGACGCTTCATTTCTACGTTGAAACTAAATTTGAAAGTTGTAATATTTCTTTATATAATACTGTCAACTACACGATGAAAAGGCCCTCCGAGTCATCAAATTTGTGCTTGTTTTCCATAAGAAACAATGCTATTTTAGTCGATTTGAGGTATCTTTTATGATATCTTGCTGAAAAGGCCCCACTGAGTCATCAAATTTGTTCGTGTTTTCCATAAGAATCAATGTTATTATAGTCGATTTGAGGCATCGATCCAACTGTTGTGGGAATTATCAAACCCCAACCATTTAACGTACACCTTCTTCCCTTTCTTTCGTAAAACTTTTTCGACGAGGTAAATGTCGGGATTTTTCGTTTTCTGCAATTCCTGTTCATAAAATGCTCCACTAATTGGTCGACCGTGCAAATCTTCCAACAGATACGTTATAGGGTCGGAGATTTTTACTCGAGAAATTTTAAATAATTCCGTTGTCCAATTTGGAGTATAACTTTTTTCAAAAACATGTTTAGACTTGCTAATGCGTACTACGTCACCAACCTTATACTTTCGTCGGCCCGTCGCTATTTTCAAGCGACTATACACCGTATGCGACAATTCCTTCTCATTGTCTGTCGTTACGTCACGAGGTTTCACATGAGTTACACTATGTTTTCGTTCATTATAGGTTTCTACAATAGTAGGTAAAATATCCAGCCATTTGTAGGTGCCATTCAAACTGAAATATTTAAAGAGTTTCTCTTTTATCGTTCGAATGGACCGTTCTGCGATTGCTGCTTTCGTCTTACAGTATGTACTATAATGATTAATTCCATACTTCTTCATAAGTCGTTGAAAATGTGAATTATAAAACTCTTTTCCTTGATCCGTTTGCAAGTTTTTCGGATAACGTCCACCCTCTTTTAGAATTTCCCCAAAGGCATGTGTTACAACATCTCTCGATTTCGATTTTAGTGGTTTAGCCCAAATGAATTTGGAGAAGCCGTCGACTACGAGCAGAAAGTATTTGTATTTTTTATTGGAGTTTGCGTAGAGATCCATCTGTCCCAAGTCGGCTTGCCATAAATCATCCAATCCTTTGATTATAGTTTTTCGTCTAGGAAAGTTTTTTCTTAGCGGTCTGTGTAACTCGTCAACGAGTTGAATTTTTTCCTGGGTGTGTTGCTTCATCACTGAGGTTTACTTACTTGCTTGGCAAGCGAATTTATACGATAGAACTGCTCATCCATTAATGACTGTAATGTGGTTATGGACGTTTCTAATTCTGAAATCCGCCTGTCGATGGTGCTGGTGAACCCATAATGAAGATAATTAACATATGTCTTTGTTGACATAGGGACTTCTGTGGTCACCAAAGCTTTCATTTTGTTAAAGATCTCTCTCAATATCTCAGTTTTCCGAGCCATATCCTCTTTATGTTTCCTAATTTCCCTGTCAACATATCCCTTATTAGCAGGATCTTGACTATCTGTGGGTGTGTTAGAAATTTTTAGAATGTTAACATGTTTCCTAATTTCCTCGTCAACATATTCCTTATTAGCAGCATCTTGTTTATTTGTGGGTGCGCGTAGGTTAGAAATTTTTTCATTTTCAAAGTTGAAATTTCCATCTGCAGTTCGTGGTAGAGGAAAAATATATGGCCTGGTTCCCACCCTCTCTGTATGGCGTCCAAAATTATCGACACTCATGATACTGCAATCAGTTTACACTAAAAGTCTGGAAAAGTTTTTTCTTAGCGCGTCAACGAGTTTAATTGTGTCCTGGGTGTGTGTTGCTTCATCACTGAGGTTTGCTTACTTGCTTGGCAAGCGTATTTATACGAGTCGATTGCTCCTCTAATCTAGATTGTAATGCTGTTATGGATGTTTCAACTTTTGAAACCTTTTCGTTAAAATTGCGGACATAATCGGTTATGAGAATGACATTAATATTATTCTTCCGGTCCACATAGTTCTTTGTTACCTTAGGGATCTCTTTGGTTAACAAATTTTGTAGTTGATTGAATTTCGCTCGCTGTCGCTCATGTTCAATGGTTAACTATTTGATCATCAACATATTCCTTAGTTGCGACATCTTGTTTGTCCGTTGGTCTCTGTACGTTACAAAGTTTTACATTTTCAAAGTCAAAACTTCCCTCTGCTGTTCGCGGTACTATTGGAGGAGGATGAGGAGGAGGAGGTACCACCACCCTATTTGAATGACGACCAAATTTATCGAGACTCATTTTATTACAACTTGTTTCATACTAAAGTGGTAAAACATTGTCGTTAATATATAACTTGAGCTTCTCGAATTTCTTCGATAATGGAGGAAATTTCATTGTCATGGGACGTATTACCAGCTTCTTTTGAGGATATCAACAGCCTTAATCTGTTTACCAATTCATTCACGTCATCCCAGTACACATATTCAATGGGATAAGTATTGTATACCTTTCCGCTGCCACTGTGTTCAGGGGTTGACTCGGAGAAATCAATCAACTTTCGTGTATCTGTACTTAGTAGAGGTTTAACAATACGTGTATATTTCATACTCCCACTGGCTGCTAATCGACCAATATCGCTGTAACCCCTTCTGAATAAATTTGAGGCATCCAAAATTCGCGGCGGGCGAACTTTCGACGACAAATAGTGAGGGTACCTGCTCTAATGGAAGGGTCACATAAGCTTACAAGAAATTTCGACGACGGCTTAAGACAGGTAAGTAGGATCGGTTCAAGTGGGATTGGTTCTAAATTGGAATTTTTGAAGAGAATGGTACACCAATTTCAGTCACAACAAATAAGTAGGTTGAATTTTTTAAAATCTATATCGTATCATTCTTATACCAATTAAATTGTGTTGTGTTAGTAAATAAACGTTTTTTTTTTATATATAATAAGATGTAACATTTATGGTAATAGCTTGTATACGTATTATGTATTATTTAGATACTAATTCCTATTTTAAAATAATAAAAATTATAACACATACGCATTTTGAAAAAACTTTGGACAAGAAATGTCATATTGTTCCCAAACCTGGTAACAAATAAACTGTCTTGACGTATATGTCCCCTTGTTTTCATTCCTAATTCAACCCAATACACGGGCTTGTTAAATTCCTTTATCGTCGAAAATACCTGTACAATAAAACCACCTTTCGGTCATGTCGTCGAAAATGCCCATCAACCCATCGTAAAACACCTGGTCGCGTCGAAACTTCTTCCGCCCATTATTCGCGGCGGGCGAACTTTCGACGACAAATAGTGAGGGTACCTGCTCTAATGGAAGGGTCACATAAGCTTACAAGAAATTTCGACGACGGCTTAAGACTTAAAATTTGTTTATAATTTTCAAGGTCGTTTAGTGAATAATTGTCCGGTTCTTTGTGAAAAATCAGTCTGTAGAGACCCTCGGAACCGTGAAACTGCTCCCTGCTCACTATAACATCCCCACTAATCTTATCAAAATCCAAGGTAGCCTTTCCGAGGTACCATTTCGATGTAGCAGGATCATACTTTGGACCTCGGACATCGTCGAGATGTGGAGACTGATTAAAATAACTTATAATGTACCGTTGACTGATCTCCGGATACTGAGATATATACTCGTTTATCACACTACTATCACCGGTTTCATTAATTTCACTTTGAATCTCCTCAATGGACATCTCATTATAATTTTTGGAAATTTCATCATAATTTTCATCTTCCTCTTCGTTATAGGACTGTTTTATTTCATGAAGCGGTAAAAATTGCGTTTCTTCTAATTTTGGTGTAGGTGGTGGTGGTGAACGTTTCTTTATTTTTAGTAGTTCTGGTTGTTTTTCCTGCTTTATTTGCTGTCGTACTAGTAAATTTAAAGGTTTCGTCACAGGATTCAAAAGTTTATTCAATGTACTGTCTTCCTCCGATTGGCCTAACTTCAATGCTTGATACTTTTTTCTTACAATCCTTGCCAAGTTTTGTATTCGTTTCTTACGCGCAGCTTCCACATTACTTAATACTTTCATGGTGGTGTACTGAAGTCACACCACTAGTCTTGAACTTTTATATACGCATCGAATCCGTTGCGATACCGGCCATCGTTTAAATCACATTCTTTTACGATTACCAAAGTGCCAAATTTCTCATTATTCCAACAGTTAAAACATAACCGCTTAAACTCTTCATAGGACATGTCTGGTGAGACGTGTTCGTCGAATACATGCTTCAAATTAACATCATCCTGTTTAAATAGAACTATTACATTGCAATTGTCTCGAACGAGATGTTTGGGTATTTTCGAATAGGTTTGACAGAGGTAGGCCACATCCACTCCTTTATGACGACCCATCGAGAAATAGGAACGGATTTTGTCTTGTTTCTCACATGCTACATCATCGAATATGAATATTGAATTTTCTCTTGCTTCCTCGGGGTCCAATATCGTATCACTGTCCTTAAATGGGAAATAACGTACGCCTTTGACTTTCCGCAAAACCTCCTCCAACAATTGATATTTCGGTTGATATAACGATTTTGAATACAGGTAAACATTTTCGAAACGTAGACCATTTGCATTGAAGAGTAACGTTAAAATAGCATTAATTTTTCCGCAACCACTCGGTCCACAAAATATACCTCGAAAACAATTCGGTAACAATTTACTGTGTTTAGGTTGATCGGGAATTTTTTCGATGAAATCCAAATTTTCTATCGGTAACTCCATGTCTTGCTTGACGATATCCATTTTAAATACTAGACCTCCCGACTTTATATCCTGTATATAAATATCACATGATCACCTATAGAGATCTATTGTCATGTTAACGTTCAAACGACGAAGATGTGCCGGATTCTTAAATAGTTTGATTAATAAGTTACCAGTCGAGTTGCATATTTCAGGATTTCAGTTTTGTGGCCCAGGGACGAAAGTACACAAACGAATCGCACGTGGTGAGAGAGGGGTCAATCCGTTAGATAACGCCTGTATGAAACACGACTTGGCATATACCCAAAATTCATCTCTAGCCGATAGACATAAAGCTGATTGGGAATTGGAGAATCGTGCGTGGGAAAGAGTTAAAGCAAAGGATGCTTCATTCGGTGAAAAAACAGCCGCTTGGCTAGTAACGACAGGAATGAAGGCTAAAAGGAAATTAGGAATGGGTCGACGACTACGACGACGACGCCCCGTAGCTTCATTCCTAAACGCTTTGGTAAATCCGGTGTCTGCATCATTAAAAAAACTGCCGCTACCATTAACTGAACAAGATATCAGACGAAATTCGCTGCTGGGATTACGTGCTGCTCGAGCGGCGCTCAAAAATGTCGGAGGAAAACGTAAAATTAGAGTCCCTCGTGTAATACCTCTACCTAAATCTGGTGGCTTCGTACCTCTATTGATACCCATTTTGTCAGCACTGGGGGCCGTAGGTGGATTGGCGAGCGGAGCGTCGGCCGTCGCTAAAACCGTTATAGATGCGAAACACGTCAAGAAGAAACTAGAAGAAGATAATCGTCATAATAAGGCTATGGAAGAGATTGGAAAAAAAGGCTCCGGGCTATACCTAAGGAAGACACCACGAGGAGGATTCGGACTCTACTTAAAGAAAAAAAAACTGCCAATAAAGCTACCCAATAGAGCCCTCTACGATTATGAAATTGTTAAGTTTGCGAAACGATTACATATTCCATATTTTCGGGGTGTGTTCATGCGTGATACCCTACCGAAAACACCTAGACGTAATGAGAGTGCCATCGTTAATTTGGATACGAACCAGCATGAGGGTACGCATTGGGTAGCTTACAGGAAACGTGATGATTGTGTAAAATATTTCGATAGTTTTGGAGATTTGAAACCACCGAAAGAACTGGCTCGATATTTTGGAAAAGATGTAAAAATCATTTACAATGAAAGGCGATTTCAGAATTTTACAGCTAGCAATTGTGGAAAACTATGTCTCGAATTTCTATATAAAAATGAATAAAAAAGAGTTTCAATGCCAGTCATGTCTGTGATTTTCACATTAAAAAGTCGTACGTCGACGCTCTCCATTGACTTGGTAAATCCCATCATAATAGATCCCGAATACCAGTACGGTTTAGCACTAATCGGATTCCATTCATATCATACTATTCCGAACGTCGATGAGAATACGGAATTTCATTATAAGAAAGGGAATACTTCTCAATCTATCGCTATACCTTCCGGTTCTTATGAGATAACAGACATTAGTGATTTGATCACAAAAAAGTTCGTATCGGGAAATGCGATAAATAAGGGTGACGTGTTTTTCTTGAGACCCAATAACAATACGTTAAAGTGTGAGATATTCCACAGGGATTTCGATATAGATTTTACTAAGAAAAATTCGCTCGCACGTCTTTTGGGATTTTCACCACGAGTTTTAAAAGCTGGAACGGTACATATATCCGACCTACCTGTGGAAATTGTAAAAGTGAGAACTATTCACGTTGATAGTAACATTACAGGTGGTGCATATTACAATAATAGTCCCTCTCACACGTTGTACGAATTTCCGATCAGTGTCGATCCGGGTTTTGCTATAGACGAACTTCCCAGAAACATATTGTACCTGCCTGTGATTCGAAGCGAAATCAACAACATTACCTTAAGTATTTTAGATCAGAATTTTGAACCTGTTAATTTCCGTGGTGAGGAAATTCTCGTGCGACTAGAACTTAAGAGATGGTTTAATTAATAGGCAATATAAAAGATGCTCGGATGAATCGTAAGGTATTAGTAAGTAACCGGTCTCTGAGAGAGAAGTTATCTCCGTTAAGCGTCAGTTTTCTCCGATCGATTGGATATGTTGTCAAACCGCATTTTCGACCTCTACCAGAAACCGCTCCAAGACGAAACAATTATACACGATGAATTTCGAACGTATCTACCTTACATTAAATCGTTTGAAAACAATGACATCATCGAAATTACCATCAATAAAAATGACGTTTGGTTACTAATGTACGATGCTGCTCTAACGATAAAAGGGACCTTTAAGAAAACAAGTGCAACAGGATCTGCTCAGCTAAGTATTAATATGGGAGCGTTTCTCTTTGATTCAGCCACATACGAATTGAATGGTATCGAAGTGGAGCACGTTAAGGACCCAGGAATCGTAAGTCTCGTGCGGGGCTATTTATGTTATAGCGAAGACGATTCCAAACATCTTTTGCCGGCCAGTTGGACATACAAAAAGACACCGTCCATTTTTGATTCGGATGGTCGTTTCTACCTAAGGATACCGTTATCGCATTTTTTCGGAATCTTTAATGATTATCGAAGAGCAATAAGTGGGAAGCAGACGATTCGATTAGTGAGAGCTCGCAATGATAATAATTGCGTGATTTATACTGGCGAAAATACTACGGCCGATTTTACAATTGAAAATATCGATTGTATTATGGAGCACCTACCACTTAGTGAGACAGTCAGAAAATTAACTTAGTCGATAAGTAACCGTCGCAATGAAAGCAGTGACCGCAGACATACAAGGTTTTTACCTTTCCGCACCAGGTGGTGGCAAGGAGTTTTTCGCAAAAGAACTCGCCATCTGCAACGGTCATCAAACAAGTCACTACTTGTTCGAGTCGCCCATAGCCTACGAGTCATTATCGGATGTGGATAAGAAACAAGTGAATTTCGTAACGCGCAATATACATGGACTGGCTTTCACACCCGGTTTTGTGTCATACACTAAAATTCATGAAATTCTCGACCATCACCTTTTGGGAGCTGACATCGTTTACGTCCGTGGCCACCAAAAAGCAACTTTTCTGGAGCATAAGTTTTTCGAAATGAATAAGCCTTGTCGGCGAATCGTAAACGTCGAAACCTTGGATGCGTATTGGAATCCAACACCCCCTACTTTCGGCCCCAATTCACCTAAATGCATGGACCAATGTTCCATTAAATGATTTTATTCTTGTAGTTTAAGAAATTGTGTATTACTTTACGATTGGTTTTTTAATTGTATCCCGCGATCTAACTAATACATATATCATTATTTATGCATTGAGTTTTTTTTTTCTGTAGGTCTGCTCTCATTATTTTAGTGTACTCGAAATCATTTTACCATTAACCATGGGTTCGTTAGCATCGACTTATGTTTTATTAAGCGCTCTTGTTAACAGTGTATTTTACATTAACCATCCATCGGGTTCTAGTGATGTTTTCATTTGTTTCGATCGAAATAATGAGAGTTGGCCTGACGTTTGGGAGAGGATGGAAGTGTGTGTAATTTCTCATTTGCCTGCTCTTAAAATAGATGTACCTAAAAATGCTACACAATACAAATTGAGAATTATTTATGAGAATAATACGCATGGTGACAGCGCGTGGAAAAATTTTACACATCCCCCCACCATAACCCCAATCATTACCAATATCTACAGCAGTTCATCAGTAGGCATGTTAGTGTGGTACATTGCAGTCATCCTGTCACTACTTTGTATCATAAACGTAGTACAGCAAATAAAAAATGGCGTGTCATAACCTTTACAATTGGTTTAAAATCTACGACGGCGAATGTTTGCCATTAATTTTTTTGGAAACTATGGAAAAATTACGTGAGGAAATTGACATTATTTCAGAGGAGGCACGTTGCAGCAACTGTTTCTTTCGGATGCTCCAAGATCTCGACATTCCCACAGAATAGAGGATCCCACTGCCCGACAACCCATGTAGAGTAATGGAAAATGATCGACCCGAGAAACAGCGAGATGACATCTTAAAATTACCCGATTTAATGTATGAGATTAGTCGTAGGTTAAACTGTGAAAAATGCTACATGAAACTTTTAATTATGTTGGGATTACCGAAAGATTGGTCGTATGTACCTCTCCCATCTTGTGATGGTCATTTGTAGGTTATGATACTGTTGATTAATAAAAATGTTTGAACAATTGTTTCCTTTTTAATGCACTTATTAAAAAAAATATCTGGGCAGACCGAAATAGCTCAGTTGGAAGAGCGTGAGACTGTGGATCTTAAGGTCCTAGGTTCGATCCCTAGTTTCGGTAGTTGTATTACATTGAAGTATCTAAAAAATACTTCATGTAATACATAATTTTGGAATATTTTACCCAGCTCCATTTTCACAGTTCCCTACAACGCCGCCGCCGCCACTGTACGATAGGTGGCGCGACACGCAAGGTGGGTTGCCCGCTAACCTGACAGGTGTTCCGTGCCTACTGTCAAATTTTCCTTGTTCCATGCCAAATTTTTTGGTGTAAAAGCATAGTCTGATATAAAATTAATTAACAAGAAAAGAAATTACGATCGGGTTCCCGCTCCCCCACCCTAAAATCTCGCACCTCCCCGTGATTAGGGAGGAGGGGGGAGCGCGACCATCTTTGCAACGTCTGTCAAATTTGTGTTCCATGCCTCCGTGACATCTGTCACGCCATCTTTGTGTTCCATGCCTCCGCGGGGGCAGGGGGCGGAGACCCCGGTGGAAGGGCCGGCGGGCTGCGGCGGGTGACCTTGAGGCCGGCTAGCGCGAAATTACCGGCAAAAGTGCGGGAATTTCAAATACCGGCAAAAGTGAGGTTATGTACGGAAAAAGGGGGCTGAACCGGCCTATTCTATCTACTCTCCTATATTGGTGATCGAATCGCCAAACAATGTGCCGCCCTGAACGTCACATCCGCCAGAGAACATCGTTCCTATGCCCGAGTCGCTAGCGGGGAGCTAGTCGACGTGAACCAGGTTTTCGAGATCACGGTAGAACTGGGACACCGCCCAGTCATACACCGTTGGGTTACCAGTTTTGTTAATTTCGAAAATTCGTTATAAACAAAATAAACAAAATTTATGCAACTTTATGACGCCATCTTATTGAGTACACTCATAGAAAGGACTCCAGGAGGCGAAAAATTTGTAATGTGATTACTTAAACAATTATCCAGCTTTCAATGTAGATGGAGGTACGAAATAAAATAGGTAGAATTAACAATAGGCTAGCTTTACGAAAAACGCATTTAAATTTTTTTTCTCAACGGGACTTCCTTTCTGCAAATGTTGAAATGACACCATAAATTTTTCAAATTTTTAAATCAATTTTTATTGGTTTAATAACATTTTTTTAGGTGCGGCACTCAACTTTACGTCATCCCGAAAAGGCCGTGCGGAGCCACATTTTAACACCAAATTACCATTATAAATGTTAGAGCTAGAGATCCGGAAGCTAGGAGTTTTTTATAGGAAATTTCCTCCTCTTTAAAGATTTTTTTTGCAATTCCCGCTATCTTGTATAGTTTTTGAGTTATCATCCAAAAACAAAATGACTGTTTTATTTTTTCGTTTTTTGTTCACTTCTTGACTAGACTAACTGATTTGGTATCGATCCTGTATTCCTTCGTCCAGTTCGTCCTTCTAATTTAGTTTGAAAGTTAGAAATAGTAATAATTCTTGTTATGACTCTAAAAAATATGAGCAAGACCTCATTCCATTTGTAATGACGATAAACAATTGCAAAATATTAACAAAATAAGTAGAGTAAAACAAGAAAAAGGTTTAGTTTTTGAAAATTACTCGAAAAGTACTAATAATGAAGAAAATAAATAAAAATATTCTTAAAGAGGGGAATATTTCTCACAATAAATTTTGACTCTCGACATCGTGCGCTAGCGACGGTAAGTAATAAGTTTAGTAATAATTCTATTTTTTTTTTCAAAGTTTGAAAAACAAAGTATTAACTAGATTCGAGAGTCACCTAAAAAAAACATATTCTGTGGAATTGTTGATCATAATTTACAAGCGTTTTTTCTTGTAAATTAATGAAAAAATTGCAAGAGTTATAAAGGACAATCAGGACATTCGTAAATCATAAAGGATCATAAAGAGCAAAGAAAAAAGGACATTCAGTTTTCCGTGAATAACTCAGAAACCACAAGAGCTAATCGAAATCTGAAAAGAGATTCTAAAAGAGGAGAAAATTTCCAACAAAACTGTCCCACCTCCCGTAACTTTCCTCATTGCTACTTATTTTAAATTAACGCTGAAAATAGGCTTCCGCGTTGCTACTTTGGGAAGAGCGCGCAGTTTCTAAAGCGAGTACATGGCATAAAATAATGCTTTATAATTATCTAATGTAAATTAAAAAATTCAAATAAATTATGGTGTGTTCTCAACATCCGGAAAGAATATGGTCCCGTGGTAAAAATCGATCTAATTTAATTTTTCAACAAGTTACGCGATTGTAAATTAAATAATTTTTCTAAGACCACCGTGTCAATTGAAAGCAATAAAAATTATTTAAGTAATTGAAGAATTCAAGAAGATCACGTCAATTTTTTTAAATTGATCATTTCGTTTATAATATTATCTTTTTTAAGTTAACAACAATTAATAAATTGATACATATTGGGAATGAATTGAATTTTCCCACTGCTTCCTAGATTATGCGAGCGCCCGAGCGGAGAGCGAAGAAGCAGCGGATCGACAAATGACAGAGACAAGACTCTGTCTGAGTGAGACGTGACGATCACGATGTGAGTGTGGAGGTGGAGATGGTGTGTACTGGAGGTGGGAGGTGGGAGAGTGGGAGAAAGAAGAAAACCGTCTTTCTTTCTACTACGTTTTAATTCCCATATTCCCTCTCGCACTCACGGTGAGCCCTATACCCCGAACATTTTCATTCTCTCTGTATATTACAGATGTAATTGCACAGAAATATAATTTACCATCGAATGAAATATCAATTGAAGCAATAATACAAGTGTTTAATTTGGACCAATGCAATATTTTTAAACTTTGCCCTCGTCTAAAAAAAATGTCTTGAGCCCATCACATTTTGAAAAAATGAATGTGCGATTCAGTACGGCACTTCTAACAGCCGTATTCATAGTCGTTCTCCGGCGGCTCGCCAGGTTCCCTTCACTGGCGGCCCGTTGTTACGCATTTCATAGTCGGCGCCGCGCTAAAGATTACTTGCGCACAATGATGATATTGTGTGTTTCGCCGGCGTGCTGCCGGAGCGAGTAATAAGGTGCTCCAGCGACTCGCCACCGTTTAATAAACAGAATGAAACTGCTGGAAGTATTGTAAAATACATGAAAACTATTGAAAAATATGGAATGGTACTACAAAGTTCTATTGTAAATCACAAATGTTATATTTTAATTGTTTTATTTTGCATTGCGATCGATTTATTACAAGTTTTGTATAAATTTATTTGTTGTATTTGGAATACTAGGGGAGTACAGGTTCAAGTAACAGTTCTTTAATATTTTGTAAGTATTGGTTCCTCTCGTATTGTATATATTATTTTACTACGAAGTGCTTTTTACTGCAAACATTTTTGGGGATGGATACGGAAAACAACTTTGTTACAATAAACTTTTACTTTTCAAATGTCTTCTTTACTTTTCAAAAAATATAATTAGTTAAAGAGAAAATATGCATATTAGTTCGAGTAACTTGCACAAATAATGAATAAATACATATAATAATAGCAATAATGAATAAAATAGCGATATTAGGTAAAAACGTAGATATATAGAACAATAAAATAATAATAATAATAATAATAATAATAATAATAATAATAGTAATAATAATAATAATAATGATGATAATGATAATAATAATAATGATGATAATGATAATAATAATAATAATAATAATAATAATAATGATAATGATAATACTAATAATAATAATAATAATAATAATAATAATAATAATAGATTATAATTTTAAAGGTAAAGAGTCGGTACGTTACAACTGTTCACAACTTCAATTTTTTTCTTTTTTTAGTTGCATTTTTAAAAGTTCTACTTTCAGTTCCGCCTCCTCCACTGCCAGTTCTGCAGCTCTGGTTAGCAGTTTGGCCTTTTTTAATTCCTCCCGGACAATTTCCTTACGGAACAGATGAAGTTCCTCATTCCGTTCAGCCTCCTTTTGAACATTGGCCTTTCGGAGATTGAGGACTTCATCTACGGCGGTTTCCCTAGTTGCAAACCGCCGCCGCTTCAAAGGTGGAACGGACGACACCTCCGCCTCTATCTCTTCCTGCGGGACATCTTTGGAGTTCTCAGGTTCCGTTTCCTCCTTTGACGTAGTAGCGGCCGGTAGAACTTCCGCTTCCGTCCTCAAATATTGTTGATCGCTGTCCACAACATTTGGCACTTCATATGTCAAATGAGGGACAGCAACCTCAACTCCCTCCTGGGGAGGTTCAGGATAAGGAGAACCTCCTCCGGTGGCCATTTGATGTCGCCTTTCGTCCGCCAATTCCGATTTTCGAAGGCGCTTCAATTTGTCCCAACATCTTTTGAGTTGTAGAGGCGTGCGCTTTAACAAAATTAATAACAAATAAATTACAAAATTAAAATGAATTACATAAATCACGTGACGCTAAATTTGCCTTTTTTGAACCACCTCCCCCCCCCCCCCCACCGTGACACACCGTGATATGCCGTAATACCCCCTAAGAATCACGTGATAATTTTTGACACCCCCCCCCCTCCAATTTAAAATAAATTAGGTATACCAATTTTACTCTATTTGATAAAAGAAATTATTCTATATTACAGTGGAAAAAAATTATTTAGAGTACTAAATTTAAAATTTTTAAATTTTTATAAACTTTTCAATGTTTGGAACTTATATGAGTTTATATTTTACAACGTAATAATAGTCTTTCGTTTAAAGGCAATACTATTTAAACGACGTCCATTTGAGAATTCAGTAGGAATTATAAACAAAACTTCTCCTTTAAGGTTGGTAGGTAGTATTGGAAAAAATACCGGCAATTTTTGAATATCACGTGATACGATTACGCACTACCACCCCCCCCCCCGTGATAAACCGTGATAAAAAGGTAACCCCCTCCCCCCTAGGAGCATCACGTGATTTATGGACGGCCCCTTAATGGAAATTGTTCAATATTAAATACCTTGGTATTCCCGGAGTGGTTGTTGAATTCTGCGGTTACATTATCCCACGCCTCCTGTTTTTTTTTTAATTGTGTTGGCATCCGTTCTCTTCAACTCTATTATGGGATGTTGTTGAATTAAAATTTTCAACACTTCTTTCTCTTCTACTGTGTACGCGATATTCTGCGACATGGTACAGCTGAACACAATTCAAAACTAGAAATATACACTAACTATAACTAATTTTTTTTTGTTTTGATATTTTGAAATTGACAACTTGACACAGGAAGAACTCATGAGCTAGTGGCGAGAATTCTCCGTTGCTTATCATACCTACCTCGTAAGGGCCCCACTTCACTCTACCCACATAAATATGTTACATTTCTTTCACACATCCCTAATCGCGTATATCTTTCACCCCGTACTTCATACGTGAAAATCTGTTTAGGAACTGGACTCCATAATATTTTACTTGTTTATACATTTTTGATATATTTATGATTATCAATTTAGGTATAATATTACACTAGTCCATGTTCTCTTTCCCACCGTAATTTATATTCAACTATTTTTCGTGACATATACCAGGTTCCCAATTTATTTAACCCTTAAGTTTTCTTTCTGTACACTTCGTATCATGCTTTGTTTACAACGATAATTTCAAATTAACCGAATATATCCGAATGCACAGTTCCGAGTATGTACGACTTATTTTTGAAGTAAGCGCTAGGCAACACGCTTGAAATTGCCCAACGTTTTTTGGTCCGTCACTATCTGCTTACGCCGAAAGACCGTCCACCTAGCGAATCGCCGAAAAGCGATTATGAAACGCAGGCTGGCGGTCCGCCGAAAATCAAGCGCTCGCTGACGAGCCGCCAGCGGGTCATTCGGCGAACGACTATGAATACGGGTGTAAGCAGCGATGTTGCAGCTGCCATTATGTACCACATAACAACAAACAACATTGAAGACAAATATCGAACCACAGCCTGGTTTCTACTTTTAATGCATAAATGGTTTAAATACATGACCAGTAGAAGTGCAAAATTGGGTTTATCGCATTATAATGAAGAAGAATACTCGTCAATAATGGACTTTTTACACTCATTCAAAGACATCATATATAATATTACTTCTGTTGATAATATTTGGAAACCATTTCAAACAGGGCTGTTATTAGCAACACAAAGCGCTCTTGATATGCAAGAACTCTGTTTGGAAAAATACAATTTTAAATATGTTTTATTAGGAAGATTTACACAAGATGCGCTAGAAAATTTATTTTCTTCTGTACGTTGCCGCCAACCGATACCAAACGATTATGAATTTAAAGTAGCGCTAAGGTTAATCTGCTTGTCACAATATAAATCCAATGCCCATTACTATTCTTAATCCGATCAGGAACACATAATTAGTTATTGCAACACAAAAAACCCTATTCTCGACAAACACATGGACAATGATTTCGATAATTCCCTTATGATGCCATTTACAGATAACAGTTCCTTATGTGAAACTTCAAAGGCAGCCCTTTATAGTTCATTGGGAGCAATTTTGTATAAATTCAAAAAAAATTTTAAAACATGTGACAATTGCTATTCGAAATTAATTAGGTACAGTAGACCAAACTTATACCACATTAAATTGGTTTACAAAATTAAGAGAGTACAAAGAAAATTTGCTAGTACATCCATCAATGGATTTATATCACTTCATATATAATTTAGAAATGACATATAGATTAAATGAACAAATTATAATGAAGAGTACTAAACAAAAAGAAATTAAAAAAAAACATTTTTAGAAATGGAATATGTTCAAAAAATCCCATCATGCCATAATATTATGCTGAGGGTTATTGAGCAATTCATTAAGACAAGAATTATTTTTTCTCTTAGAAATACAAATGATGAAAATAGAAAACCAACAATTGATCGTAGTAGCCGAAGTATAGCCATGAGAGATGTTGTTAATAACATTTAAATTTTCTTTTTTTTTCAACTCCTCCTTAAACATTAGCCAGAAAGATTTTTCCCATGTACGTTTCGTCCCTTATGATTGGGGACATTATCAAGACTCTATCAGAAATAACACAAAATGTCACTTACATTAAAATATAGGACAGGTATGTGATGTTCAAATAATTAACTAATTAATAATGATTAATTACATATACATGACAGTGAGGTGTAGAATTAACATTACTGTATACAATGAAAATTAAAAATTCAGTAGACAATTAGGGTAAAACTTACATTACTTCTATTTTTATTTTTAGGATTCCTCTCTAATGGAGAACACCGAAACCAAAAAACTGGGGGAAGGAATCCAGTCAAAATGTATCGAAAACAGCGAAATCGTGTTGGTTGGACCAACACTCGTCTGGATTCTTGTTAATCTCGTCAGATAATACCGTTCGTTTTGTAGGTGTAAGTGAAAACGGCCAGGACAAAAAACCCAATGTGAAGGGACCCCTAACAGGGTATGAAGTGTGCGCAACATGTTAAACTTTAACAGATATAGTCCAAGACCAATCTGTCAGAAATTTGCTTTAGATGAACGTATGAGGTAACCGCAATGTTTTTACTTGAATACCTCGGGAATAATGCCTAGAATGAGGATTGATTTATCCTCCAAAGCGCAGAGGTCGGGGACATTATTTAAAATGCAAGAATATGAAGGAAAAAAAATGGAAAAACGCGTTTTTTCACTTTAGATTCCTTTAGAACTTTCTCTGTAGATTGTCAGCCACATTTAACTTCAGTTGTAAAAGAAAAATTGAATTGCAGACAGCAATTTTATGAACCATATATTATCTGTTATTGTTTTAAGTGGAGTTGAAAGTCTAAAAAATATGAATGTGGTAAACCATCACCGTGAGCATCGTTGTCTTTATGAATTGGTAAATAAAGTAAGCTATTTAGCTGTCTTAATCCGTTTTCAGACAGCCAAGTCATAATAAAACTAGAATAAGGGATTTGGATAATCGGTGTTCAAATAGTTAGAGTTCCATTGAACATCATTTTGTGATTTATAACTTGGGTACTTTTGTATCATTAGTAAAATGTTTAAAATTTTATTTAAAAAGAATTACACATGTTAATTTTGTATTGCATGATTTATTGTCTTGTTTTATTGTATTGTTGAGAATATTTGTTATAAAAGTCAAAAATCAAATTACTTTCATTTGTTGAACATTGTAACATGTTTTTAAATAGTTGGTATTGTATGACTTACATTTGGACAAACCTTTTAAATAACTGTAGGTTAAAGTGCAGAAATATGATAATTAATAAAAACACCATTTCCAACATTCCAGGTTTAAAGTTGTTATATATTACTTATGATATATTAAATAAATGTTTAAAAACTTATTCTCAACTGATAAATCGATAGCACTGCAATAAACTAAAAAACAGATTTAGCAAAATAGAGTTTTCTGCATGAGACGGCTCTACAAATTAAATCTTCACTGTTCTAGACCAATCCTTCATTTATTTCATTGAATTGTATAAACATTAGATTGTAAAATGTTTACACTCAACCTAAGAACGGAGGAGGCGAGTTCGGATCCACCGCGGTCAGGGAGCCGTTTCGTTACAATATAAATAATGTCATAGAATGTATGAGATTGCCATAAAAAAAATAAACTAAAACTGAATGCAGTGATATATTATTATTAAAAGAAATGTAAAACAAACTAGACGATAAAAAATTATTTTTGAAAAACAACAAACGCCACAAGAAAAAACGCCGCTGCAACGAATGCACGTGCATCATGCAAGCCGGCACAGAAACGCCTGTTCTCGTGATTTTATGACTCTCTGTGTTGGCCGATCCGAGTTTACCTGCCTCTTTCTACTATAGTATGCGGTGTACCTAAGAAAGCACACTGGGTGCACACATATATGTGTAAACATGTAATAATAATTGAGGTATTTATTTAAACCTTACTTAAAAATAAAATAAATACATAATTTATTCAAATTATAATTTTTAAATATAATGTAATGCCCCCATATGACCTCAAGTAAAAGACATTATATTAAGAACATTAACCTATCGTTTATTGCACAAATAGCTAAGTACGCATTATCGAACTTAGCATTACCTACGCGAAACAACGACGATCGCACCTCCGTTCGATACCATATTTCCAATTCTGCTTTGTCAACAGGTACTGAACGAAATGCAGTTCACCTGTAGATATGCGATCGTCAGTTGAACGCTGAGTACTTATGTTAACAGTCGTAGTGATCGAATCATAGAGTATCAATTGAACCACAGTATGTAAAAGACCGCAAACCGAGTTATGTGAACTCACCAATAAATCATCGTTACTTCAATTTATTCTCCGAGTTTCTTTCAAGAATGTCCTCGGTAATAAGAGGACATTACATAGCGATCCTGCCAGTGGAATCATAGAGGACGTTAAGTGGAAGTATCCTGACCATTAGAAGCGATGGGCAACACCAAGTCGAGCACTCAAGACCTACACGAAAGCTGAGTAGTAAACTCCAATTTCATAGTCGAGAACCAGGAATACAACGTCACCAAGGATGTGAAAGTCGTACTGTACGCGATCCTAGGACTTCTAGCTGCCCTGTTCCTGCTAAAAATTTTCCAAATGTACCGCAGAAACGTCAAAAGGAACATACAAAGAGGATACGCAATTCAACAATGACCATACCGCAAGCAGTACCAGGACCCGCTCCAAGACCTTTAGGCCCAGCGCAACAACCAGACATTAACTGCACCTCAGGAACTTACAAGTCAGTGCGTCAGTGGTCAGTGTTAGTGATAGTGTAGTTCGCCGATATGATACCTGTACCCCTATTGGTGAAAGGAATGGACAATAATGTAAGTTTTGCATTTTATTCTCTCCCATGCTTAGCGAATATAATAATTGCAAATTGCGTATATACAAGCACTTTAACAATATATACTATCGTATCCCACTTAAATCTAAGCTAAAATTAAATAAAAATCATCTAGACTAAGGATTAATTACAACTTAAATATGCTAGAACTAAGATATAAACTTAAATTTTAAATTATCGTAAAATCTATAACTACTTTGACTTTGCTGCTCACTAATTGCTATTACGAGTTAAGCGATTATGCTACAATTTTACGTTTCCCACCCTTTACTCCCGTAATGTTATTTTAAAAACCATTGGATTCTACCTCTTACACTTTAGTGTCAAAGAGACTATAGATGTCATCTTCTTGGGATGATATTAAACGGCAGTTGACACAATTAAAACAATCAACGGTGAGTCAATCCAAACGCGCGATAAAGAAAGAAGTACCTAAGTCTGAAACTGTACGAGCCGAAATTAGGGATACGTTAATTAATCACTTTAATACAACTACTAAATTGCTACGGTCAACATACAGTCAACTCGATAACACACAAAGAGCAGAAGCTCGAGTCATATTTCACGCGATTAGAGACAAAATAGTAAAAGCTTTCGCCGCGCTACAAGCTAAGTACGCGATGCTAGTCGACTGGCTAACAGATATAGATCTGAGTTCTTCTCTGGCTGAATCCGATTCAGACGAAGAAAATCAAACTGCAAATATGCCTCTATCAAACATTGAATTTTTCAAGCTCGCCAGCCAAATTCTCCCAGCAGAATTTGATGGCTCACCAAACAAACTCCGTGCATTCAGAGATGCACTGGAATTGCTGAAAACAATTTCCGATGATCATGGCCCCAATGCAATTGCGTTCGTTAAGACTCGCTTAAGGGGCAAGGCGAGGGACCTTATTACAAATGAAAACACCTTAGACAACATAATTCTTAAACTGCAATCAGGAATTCAAACTGAAAGTTCTCAGTCGCTTGCAATTAAACTATCTAACTTTAATCAGAACCACAAAGACATTATTGCATACGCGGCAGAAATTGAGATATTGGCGGAAAAACTTCAAAAAGCCTATATAGCTGAGGGTGTACCAGTTGCGGTGGTACGCCACTGAACATACAGTACGAACCTTAATCGAAAATACAACGTTAGAGAGAGCTAGTATAGTAATGGAAGCTGAAAATTTTTCCACCATCCAAGACGCTCTCACTAAATTCATAGGCATTAGTCCAGCACAGTCAACATCTTCGTCTAATATTTTCTATACACGAAACCAACGACCTTTTTATCGTAATAATTATCATGGTCGAGGTAATCATAACAATAATAATACTCGCAATAATCGTGGTGCAATAAGCTCGAGATGCCGCCAAAGCCAAGGTCAAGGGAATTCAAAAAGATCCTATTGAACGGGCCCGAACTGCACCACATCGACTTTAGCCACCCCGCTGCGTTAAGTAGGGATAATTACTTACGAACCGCTCTTGGAAACCAGGCGAAGCGGTGGATAAATGTATGCTCATCGGTGACGAAAAATGCGGTTGGACATATTGCCGCCAAAGATATTGAAATATCGGGCGAATATTATACTTGGGACATCTCGATAAAACAATACCACTGGCGGACTAGTAGTCCTTGTCATATTAAAAAAAAATAACAAAAGTTAATACTACTTACTACGTGTAATATACAAACGTGCTTATATAATATTAAAAATAAACACTTCTGGCGGCTAAAAACAACCTTGTCAAATAAAAAAAAATTAACTGTCTTACTTTCTAAAATGCAACTTATATAAATCAAAAGAAACTATCTTTTTATCGTCTATACTGATATAATACATCTTTGACGTATTGAAAACGATCAATTTGTCCGTTATCATATTCATTAATTTTTTGTGTTACATACTGTAATTTTTGACGGACGCGAATATCTCGACACCTTTGTGGTTCATCGGCACTGTTTAATTTAACGTCGGTTAACGTTTGAAATTGAATTAACTCCGATACAAATGTAAATATATTTGGATGAGATTCATAAAAGATCTGGCAAATTTATCGTGGAAACTCTCACAGCCATTAGTGGTTCTTTTAATGCAACTACATTTTTCAGCC
This sequence comes from Cryptocephalus moraei, assembly GCA_946251905.1. NCBI lineage: Eukaryota > Metazoa > Arthropoda > Insecta > Coleoptera > Chrysomelidae > Cryptocephalus > Cryptocephalus moraei. The sequence continues at coordinate 491,030 of OX276453.1, forward strand.
CACAATGTTGGAGGAAAAGGAGAATCGGGTTCTATATAATTCTCAACTAAATAATCGGCTATTTGGCGGATTCCGTCATGAACTGGAGCTATTGACATGAAGTCAAGATAGAAACAATCGCTTACTTCTGCCGGATCTAGTAATGCTAAACCGAACAAATGTCCAAGCCATTGCCCTATCTCATCGTTCCTGTCTCGGTAATATGAGGAAAGGCCTAGTTGTTGTATTTTCCTGTACCACGATTGAGAAAGGTGAAATCTACATCAATAGATGGAGGTTCTCGAATGAAATTACGGGTATATGTACAAATGTAAGAGATATTTGAAAAAGGTGTTTTTGTAGCTCAGCCGGGATTTGAACCCGGGTCTCCCGATTTCGCGTCGGGTATTCTGGCCAATTGAACTACCGAGCCACGTACCAACTTCATTTTTGATGTTCCTGTTAAACGTTATTGAGAGGATGATGCGGAGGACGAATGGGTTGTACGCAACACACCACACTTCCTCTCACGTTAATATTGTGATCTCTTACGTGTTCTCATTATGCAAATGTATGAATAGATGGAAGTTCTCGAATGAAATCACATCCAACTATATTTACATTTGGCCACTTCGCTGAGAGAGCGTTATGCATAGCAACTTCAAAATCTACAACAAACTTACGTGGTTTTAATTGCAATCCTACATCTAAACATTTGGTTTCAATTAAATATAACAAATTGAGATTGTAATAAATATACTTATTTATTTAATACTAAACAGGTTTAATACTAAACTTACTACATATTGCATATCTATCAATTTCGGAATACAAATTGGATGCATATTTAAACGAGTATTCAGAGCATATTTTTCTTAACCTACAACCTATACGTATAAATACCTTGTAATTTAGTCACAAGAAGAAGAGTATTTATTCGTAACCAAATAATAAGTAATACTTTTTGTCATTGCAAAGCAGTTTGGTAACAGTTCCTATCACGAGTATCTATTTCATTTCCAAAAATTTACGCTACCGTACGGCGTACGGCGTACGCATAGCCACTTCCTTGATTCCATTGAATTTTTCACCGACCGTGGTTAGGTAGCGACCCTACTAAACGCAGCGGGGGGGCTAAAGTCAAAGCGGTGCAGTTCGAGGCCGACGATCCTATTATAACTACCGCGACGGTCAATAAAACCGAGGCAGTGGAAATCGTTCACGAGGTCACGGAAACGCGACCCGAGTATATAACCTTTCATCGGAAAACAACGATGAAATGGAACCCGATCAGGGAAACGGCCAAGACCCCCAGTAACGGAGGTTAAGGGAAAATCTGATGCGAATATTTATCACTTTGATCTCTCATTTTCAAATTCAATCGTACTTTCTACTACTATGTCCCAATTAGATTGTTCATTTCTAATTGATGCTGGTGCAGATATATCCATATTTAAACAATCAAAACTAGAACCCAATCAAGTTTTAAATGGGTCAAATAAAACTAATATTAAAGAAGTAACAGGTGGTGCGATACAATCATTAGGTACAGTGAGTACAAATTTTTTTCTCAAAGGACATGAAGTAAAACACACTTTTCAGATAGTCCCATCCGATTTTCCCATACCATCAGATGCAATACTAGGTCGAGATTTTATTACTAAGTACAAGTGTATATTAGATTACGATAATTGGTGCATGACGGTTCAAGTCGGACGCAAGAAGTTACAACTCCCAATTTTTAGTGGACCCGACGACGAGACAATAACCTTACCACCAAGATGTAAAGTTGTTAGACCTGTACCTAAACTTAAAACATTAACAAACGACGCAGTAGTAACTAACGAAGAAATACATCCAGGTGTATTCACAGCTCGAACGATAGCCTCAAACAAATCCCCACTCATTAAACTACTAAATACAAACGACTACCCAGTGACAATAAAAACATTAAAGTCAACACAACTGACCTACGCAACTTTCACATATACAAACTGACAAACGATAACGCCGACCGTTTAAACAAATTCCGCAAAGAAATTAACACCGACGGAATACCGGATTACGTGAAAGACAAAGTAATGTCACTTTGCGAACAATACACGGACGTTTTTACATTACATTCTGATTACGTAACTGTCAACAATTTCTACAAACAAAAACTACGACTTACAGACAAAAAAACAGTATATATAAAGAACTATAGATCACCGCACACCCAAAAAGACGAATTAAACAGACGGGTAGACAAACTTTTACAACACGACATTATAGAACCATCAGTTTCGGAGTATAATAGTCCAGTTGTTCTAGTTCCAAAAAAATCACAAAATGGAGAAAAAGCGTGGCGCCTAGTTATTGATTACAGACAGCTTAATAAAAAATTATTAGCCGATAAATTTCCTTTACCCCGAATAGAAGATATTCTAGATCAACTAGGAAGAGCCAAATGGTTCTCAGTGCTAGATTTGATATCTGGAACTTTCCGATTTAAGAGATTGCCTTTTGGTCTGTCAGTTAGGCCAAACAGCTATCAGAGGATGATGTCAATAGCTTTCGCAGGCATTGCTCTAGAAAGAGCATTTTTATACATGGATGATCTGATTGTTATTGGCTGCTCAACAGACCACCACTTGTCAAATTTGCAAAAGGTGTTCGCAACGTGTCGAAAATTCAATTTAAAACTTAACCCGCGCAAATGTCAATTTTTTCGTAAAGAAGTCACATACTTAGGCCACAAGATAACCGATAAAGGTATTTTACCCGACGAATCGAAATACGACACCATCAAAAAATACCCAGTCCCGACTGCAGCGGGCGAGGTTAAACGGTTCGTCGCGTTTGTAAATTATTACCGCAGGTTTATCAGAAATTTCGCAGAGTTAACAGCACCTTTAAATCATCTTACGAGAAAAAACGTGAAGTTTGAATGGACCAAGGAATGTCAAGATGCTTTCATTAAATTAAAAGCAGCACTAACATCACCGCAAATCCTGCAATACCCCGACTTTTCGAAACCATTCACTATAACAACAGGCGCATCAGGTTATGCATGCGGTGCTATTCTCTCTCAAAATTTCAATGGAAACGATATACCTATAGCCTACGCATCCAGATCATTTACTAAAGGCGAATCACACAAGCCCACAATCCTCAAAGAACTGACCGCAGTACATTGGGCAATAAAATACTTTCATTGCTACATTTTTGGAACTAAATTTACAGTCAAAACAGATCACCGACCGCTTATCTACTTATTTTCCATGAAAGACCCAACATCTAAGTTAACGCATATGAGATTGGACCTCGAAGAATACAACTTCGACATCCAATATGTAAAAGGCGAAAAAAACGTATGCGCAGACGTCTTGTCACGTATCACAATTGACGAGGTTAAGTCCATAGCAAAAAATGTCAGTAACAAAAGAGTAACAACCCCGTAACTAAAGCAATCACAGAGCCCAAAGTTTACGAGGCCCTTAATAATGCTGAGGTAATAAAAATACCTCTATTAAGCTTTCAGTTAACGCTCACACATCTAAGGATGTCACTGAGGCATAAGGGTGGGTTCATTGCGCTCAGAACCATCCCAGTCGCTAATGGCAGAACAGATCTAGCGCTAGTTCTGCCTGAGCTAAACAAAATAGCCAGCGATATGAAAATAAAAAAAGTTAAACTGTGTCTTAACGTACATATTTTCAAGGAGTGCACTCCAAATAAACTGAAAGAGGAAAGTAATCATTATTTAACAAAAGTCAACATCGTACTCATCAGGGCTAGGCAAAAAGTAGAGACTAATGCGGAAAAACAACACCTAATATAAAAGCATCATAATGATCCGCTGCTGGGCGGTCATAACGGCCAAAAAAGACTTCTGAAGGAGCTTAGATCTACTTACATTTGGAAAGGCATGTCACGAGACGTTGCAAACTTTACAAAACAATGCCACCAATGTAAAATAAATAAAAGTAAAATAAGAAAACCCTAACCATTAATATTAATACCAACCCCACAGCAACCGTTCGATATTGTGTGCATAGAGACAATTGGTAAACTCCCAACAACCATACAAGATAACAAGTATGCCATTACGGTTCAATGCGAACTAACAAAATACGTAGTAGTTATCCCTATACCCAATAAAGAAACCAATACAATCGCGGAACACTTAGTAAAGCATTTCATCCTAATATACGGACCAATGAAAGAAATTCTGACTGATATGGGAATCGAGTATAAGGACCAGGTGCTCGAGAACCTGACTCGATTATTCAACATATCCTACAAAATATCTACAGCATACCACAGCCAAACAATCGGAGGCTGTGAACGTAATCACAGAGTACTGAACGAATTTCTTCGAATGTATATCAACGAATTTCACAATGACAGGGATAACTGAATACACTACTACGCATTTTGCTATAATACGACACCGAGCACGTACCATAACTACACACCTTTCGAATTAGTATATGGCCGATAAGTTCATCTGCCAGATACTCTTCGAAACAAGAACCATGTTACAATATCGATGCGTTCGAACAGCAACTCAGATACAGATTGCAGTACGCTCACTTACGAGTAGCGCAACATCTTGAGGCAGAAAAACCAAAAAGAAACTCAAAAGTAAACATAAATTCGAAACCATTAAATATAAATCCCGGAGTCCTAGTAACCTTGACAAACGAAGGAATCCGAATTGCGTCATTTCGAATGATGAAGGAAAGACAGCGAAGGTTCACAAAAACCGTGTGCGTCCATACGGCCCAGCAACCGACGCTATATATATATATATATATATATATATATATATATATACGTGTTATACCGCTTATACAGACCCAACTTGACATACTCAGTAATCGTTATGAGACCAAAAGTGACCTTACCAGACCCGGCGTCGGGTCTGGTAACGTTTTCCATTGTAAAATGGTTCAGGAGTGTGATAACACCTTATAAACGAAATTTCAGCCGGGCTTGAAAAGTCGGCGAAATTAGTCAGTAAATACAGAATTAGTTCGCGCGATTTCTGCTCAGAGGGAGCTGCCGTTTTATACAAGTACCGGATATATACGTTTGGGTGAATGGTATATACAACCGACGCTGTCAAGCCTGAAAATGGCAACAGCGCATAATCTTAAGAGCTTATAAAATGCATTTATTTGGTAAAACCTACAGTACTCATTAAGTTTAATAACACATTAATAAGTATTCCTTATAAAATCTACAATCTGTTTTCAATATGTTGTTGCATTTTAAATATTTTGAGTACGGCCGGTGCTCATTGGCACAATCTGTCACTCGCGCTTCTTCTTCACTTATCGCTGTTTAAAAGAGGGAAGGTAGAAAACCACTTGAAGGGGCCCTATTTCTTTTAAAGAAGTATATATTAGACCATTCAAGACGGTACCTTTTTTTTGACTGTGTATGGACAAACTGACTGACTGGACGACTCTACTGCACTTTAATGCTTAATATTTAATTTTTTAAAGTTTTTGAATTTAATAGTGTACATTATGCCTGAAATTGTTGCCAACAAATGGGAAAATTTACTTGATATTAATCTTAAGGAAAAATATTCTTCATGAAAAGTTGTGCATTATATAGGAATCAATAATCAAGAATAAAATTTTTAAATTAGTAGTATGCAGGGAATATCAAAAATAGTTATTTACGCTGAAGAGAAAAGTGCTTTTTAATTTAATTACGGAAAAAATGTATTTCAAATATATTGATAAGAATAAAAAATAATGTAAATAAGTCAAAATGCATGACAATCTAATAATTCATTAATGCATTTAAAGTAAAAAAAATTACTAAACACTAATAAATTTCTTATATTTATCTTATTCAACAAAATGTCAAAAAAATGCTAAAGTGCTAAGTAATTATTTATTTTACTTTAGAGTCGATATTTCAATCACCTAATAAATATTATTTGTCAAATAACATATTTTAAATGCAGAAAAAACAAGTTATTTGACCAAAAAAAAATGTTTATTAGCAACTTGCTAAGAGATTGAAATACACGGCCTTAGGACCGGTACTTTGGGTCCTGATTAAACATCGGATTAAGTTAATCCCCGATTAAAACAGCCAGTCAACTTAATCGCAGTTATCAATAACAAACGAAAGTAGTCGTACTTTAGTTGGTTGGCTGTTTTAATCGAGAATTAACTTAATCCGATGTTTAATCAGGACCCAAAGTACCGGCCCTAAATGTATTAATTAATTATTTGAATTCCATTTGGACTTGAACATAATTTTTCATTTCTATCAACATTTTTATATTACAGTTTGTTCTGTAATTAAATTCAGAAGCACTTTATTGTTCAGCATAAATTAATATTCTTACATCAAAATGAATTTAACAAATTTGATTCTTGCTTATTGATTCCTATGTGATGCAGAACTTTATATAAAGAAATTGTTGTGTAAAGTTAATAGTATAAATAAATATCCCATTTGTTGCCAACAATTTAGCAGTAAAAGGTGAAATGAGATATTCTTAATTCTACAAAATTGTACATATTTTCTTTAATATTTTAAAATCCCTGGATTAAGTTTTATTTTTTTTCTTTTTACGTTATGCTTTATTTATTTTTAAAATATGGCTTCTCTAATTTTAATCAACAGAAGAAAAAATTCCAAAATTCGACAAAAATAACTGAAAATCGAACGAAGCAACGGTACATTTTAACCATAGAATTAAATAAATTGCTTTATTAAATAAACTAAAATATATTATAATATACAATAAATTTAAATTTTTAAAGATGACTTTAAAAGTGTAAAACTTAAGGTAGTAACACATGCCCTCGGTTTCTTTAAAAAACAAAAAAAATACACCTGTGTTACGTAAAACATTAATCTCTTGCCAAATTAGCATAAAAAATAACATTTTGTATGCATTTTGTGGGTTTTTTCATTAGCCCTAATGAAACGTTGCAATCTTTTTTTTATTATTAATAGAGCTATTTTATATATTAACAGAATTAACAAAAACATCCTCTACAAGAACTTTTTAGAGTTTTTCGAGTTTTTTAACTGAGTTCCATTATTTTACTATGGGTTTTACAGTTATTTACATGTACGGTGCATGCATTTTATGTTTTTTAAATGAGTCGAGGGCAGTTTACACTATCTTAAACGGCAGACCCTTTCTGCCAGAGCCCTAAATTATTTCTGCTGACTACTATCACACCTCATAGAAATGTTCGGTAGTCGGTAAAAAAATACTTTCTACTTCTAAAGTGCGTCTAATTGTTTCTGAAATTTCCTTGACTCAGTACCTGAGTTTACACCTCCTATCGCCAGTGATAACATTTTTTTTGAGCGATTCATTGCTGGAACGTTCAAATAGATGTCTGCTCACCATTAACAAATAATGAAATAACCACAAATATATAACCACAACCACAACACTATCCTTTTCGAGCGTAAAATTGTGTGTATGTGATCCCCTAAACATGGCAACGTTGACGGGATTGATAGCGTTGATACACTCTAGTTCTGTTATACAAAAGGGTCTCGCAATACCATCGAACGTATTACGGTTCAATAACGGCTATTGAATATGTTGAAATTTTTTATTGACGTTTTTTGCTACCCCTCTAAAGTTGCCTTGATTGTTATAATAAAATAATGCATAAATTGATTTAATTTATTTCTCTAATATCATTGGTTCTAGTGGGTCTGAGGTTGTCTGTCAAACATAAAAGGTCTGATAACGTCGCCTCTAACAGTATATATATATATAGAAACGTTGATGCGTATTTGCCTTAACCGGTTAGAACCACAAAGATATGTTATTAGGGATCTAGACAAAAGGTCCTTTTAAAAGAAAATCCTCTTTGATGCGATCAAGCTTTCAAAGAATAAGAATAAAATGTTCCGAAAGCTTAATCGCATCAAAGAGGATTTTCTTTTAAAAGGACCTTTTGCCTAGATCCCTAATAACATATCTTTATATATATATATATATATATATAATAAAAACTAATTTAATTAATAAGCTAATAATATATATATATATATATATATATATATATATATATATATATATATATATATATATATATGTATAAATCTACCTACCATTCCATTTTATCTCCTTTTCTCTCTCTCCTGTCCTTAACGTAAGCATCATAACGCACGAACAACCAATGCTTGACTCGAATATTTGTCTAAACTCACCAAACACAAAAAAAAATCTGGTATAAGTTAAGTTTCGATATAGCATTATAGCATACATACCTAAGTAGTAGTTAGAACCTCCTTTGCAAATATAATTAGTAGAATAACACTGCACATTACACATAACATCAGTAGTATTCATTGACCCAGTTGTTAAGATAACCTCTAAAAGTGCTGTACACCCAAGCAACGCAATTATTAAAGCATGGAGAGCAAAAAGTGCAGAACGCAGAATTCGTTCTCAACCCGAGACGAACGTCGTCTAACACGTACAACGTTACGAAGTCTCGCAATAAAACAACAATCTTATTTCGATTGCTTTCAATTCTTCTTTTCTTTCTTTTTAATAACTTTAATCTACATTTCATATAATATAATAATAGATTTAATAATTTTTAATAATTTCATAATGTATGTAACTCAATATTTTAACATGTGTTTATACTTAATATATCTACCATATTTTATATAGGATAATCACGCATTTTCACGGCTTATTGCAGCTCTTTACTCGAGGTCACGAAGCTCTCGCAGACTCCGCGTCAATATCGGAGTCCGCTCATTTAGGAGGAGTGGTGTAATGCCCCCATATGACCTCAAGTAAAAGATATTATATTAAGAACATTAACCTATTGTTTATTGCACAAATAGATAAGTACGCATTATCGAACTTAGCAATACCTACGCGAAACAACGACGATCGCACATCCGTTCAATACCATATTTCCAATTCTGCTTTGTCAACAGGTGACTGAACGAAAGGCAGTTCACCTGTAGATATGCGATCGTCAGTTGAACGCTGAGTACTCATGTTAACAGTCGTAGTGATCGAATCAAATAGTATCAATTGAACCACAGTATGTAAAAGACCGCAAACCGAGTTATGTGAACTCACCAATAAATCATTGTTACTTCAAATTATTCTCCAAGTTTCTTTCAAGAATGTCCTCGGTAATAAGAGGACATTACAATAATGATCATTTATATAATACAACATAGTTATAGTGTAATTACAATTAAACATAATATTTTAATAACTAATTATTAAATTAATTTGTTAATTAATTTTGTTATACCTGTGATACCTATTCTCTCCAAGAATTTACAGAGATAAATAAAAAATTGGCATTATTACTGAACGAAAGTGTGAAATGCTCTCTAGAGAGTGGACTGTATTTAGATATCTCTCGTACCTCGTGGGTGGCTGCGGAGATAAATCTTGTCTCCAGGTTGTAAGGCTGAAGACGTTCTTGTAGGCGGAGATCAGGGCGTGACATGATCTCTTTGAAGTTCTTGAAGTTCTTGTAGGCGGAGATCAGGGCGTGACGTGATCTCTTGAAGTTCTTGAAGTTCTTGTAGTTTGGAGAGAGGGCGTGACGTACTTCTCCGCGTTTGGATCTGAGAGCGTATCGTGCAGATCCGGGGTTTGAGGTTCTAGTAGTTTGGAGAGAGGGCGTGACGTACTATCCGAGTTGAAGTTTGTTAGGTTTTTGGGTTGTCGGGTTAAGTGGCGTGAAGAAAGATCACAACACACTGTCGTTTTTAAGCATACTAGGGTATACCGGTTTATTGTACCAAATTTCAGGGCTTTTATACAGATTAATTTTACAGAGGTTAAATGCGATTTTATTTGTTTTCTTCTAATGACCTGGCGTTGCAAAAACTGACCTTGATTGGAGCGCGCTTCTTATCACGTTCCGTAAACGCCTTTGTTATGCTGACTCGGTTAAATATTGTGATTCTGAACTTGACTTCTTGACGTTCGGTCGGCGGTGTTGTTCTTCGTAATAAAATAAGACGTGCTTTTAGTTTAATTAGATATCCCAAAACCTTGTTACCTAAGCTGCGTCAGTGATTATTATCTGTTTGTAAAACAAAACGTGTTAATTTCAATGATTAAATTACGTAAAAAGTTCCCTAAATTCGGTTACAATAAATTATGATTTCTTCACCTAAAATTCCCTCAAATAATGTTGACGCTACCGTCAACAATTACTAAGTTACAGATAACAATAATAATAACAGCTGGATACGGAGAACGAGATGGCGAGCGAAGAGGAACCTCCATCTTCAACTTGTTCTCTTTTTGAACCGCCAGAAGAAAAATCGATTAGTAATGACAACAAACACTCAAAGGGTCAAAACCATGGGCCTTGGCCAATTGAACAAGCCGCGGAATTGCAAGTGACAACTATGGAGTTGTGATCTTCAAACTCATCGCCTTCGATACTAAATTCAGTACTACAAGAAGTCGATATCAACGTTGCACCGAGTCCCTGCGGTAACGCCGCTTCAGTGAACGAGAAAAACCAACATCGATATTTTATTTCACCTCTGAACTCTGGTGAGAGTGACTGCGATGATCCCGATTGCGACCCAAATTTTACTCCTGGACCTGAACCATCTAGTAAAATTCCGAGATTACTTCGCGCTAGACCTAGAAGCTCCAGCAGCTCCAGCAGCTCTTCTTCGAGTTTCAGTGGATCTTCGGGTAGCTCTGACAAGTAAGTTGTAACTCTTACCCCGTCGCTAGTGGTTCAATAGTTCAAGAGGTTTTCGAGCCCACGTCTTCTTCGGAAAGGCAGGAGGTAACAAGAGGAAGGAAGAGAGTACGTGATCCAACGACTTGGAAAAGTAAATTAGCGACATTAGCGATATATATATATATATATATATATATATATACATACATATATATATATATATATATACATATATATATATATATATATATATATATATATATATATATATATATATATAGTTAAAACCGCTTACAACGACATCGGGGTATAACGTCAAACCGGGTAAAGCGTCAAAATTCTTAAGGTCCGTTTATTCTCCAATGCACTCAATGTTAAAAAAATCGCTTACAACGACTAAAAAACCTATTATAACGTCTATTTTTAATAAATCTAAATTAATACTATCGAAATTTACTAGCAACATCTTCGGTTTGCAAATGTGTAAGGACCGCTAAAAGAGGTAAAATCTGAAAGTGTCCTATTTAATGCCTTTACCTGGCCCTAACGACTCTGAAGATCGGCGATTCCCATCTCGGCACAAGAAGCAGATAAAAGATAAAATTATACCCCAACTCGGCATACGTCTAGGCAGGTACTCCATTCTACAGTGCCCATCTCGGCATAGGGTGATGCCCAACTTGGCACACGACTTAGCAGGTACTCTGTTTTAGAGCCCAGCTCGGCACGTATACTTACATAAAAATTAATGCTTATTGCGAATATAGCCACTTCAAAAATAAAAGGAAATGTTCCACGATACTCAACCCATCAACTCGTAACAAAAATATCGTATTCTTATTTTAATCAAATTATTCAAATACAGATAATATACTTACTTGTATTGAAATTACTCCCCTGCCTTTAAACTGCGATTCAATATAGTAGGGTGCTCATAACATACTGCAAACAGCCCAAAATTCCGTTGGTTTAGATTTAGACTTGTATAGCATCACAAAATTTTGTTTAAATGTAGCCGGAAAAATGTTAGAAGTGGTAAAACTTTGATATGCGCCAGTTTGAAAAGTTGTGTCAACTTTAGTACCAAACCAATACTGAAAAAATCTCAACAAACGTGTCTTTTTATCTTTATTTGTAGTGTGTTCAATAAAAATTTTAACTGTTTTTTGAACTGTTTTCACTCGTATAAAGTATGCTGCGTATAGGTACTAGGTCTCTCAAATATTATAAATTTTGCGCAACAGTGAAGTACGTTTATTTTCGACAATACTCTATTATCAAGAAAGTACCTCCCTAGATTTATGCCGAGTTGGGTTACTAATGTGTGTGTACCTGCTCGACCCGCCGGGCCGGGTATCATCTGTTGTGCCGAGATGGGTATATTGGAAATGGACCGCAAGGTGTTGTAAAATTGACCGTAATAAAATGTGCCGAGTTGGGATACACCCCTGAAGATAGGTAATGACTAATGCCTCATAACGATCAACAACTGATTTCGAGGTAATCCAAACTGTTTCATAGAAATGCCTAGAGATTAGGGCCCTGACCGACATTTAATGTGCCTTATTTTGTCTGTTTCTGGAATAAAAGGGTTCAGTTACAATTTTACGCTCGCAAGGCCAGTTTAAAATGGCAAGTTTAAAACGAAAACAAATCGCGTTAGATAGTAAAGTGGCGATAATTAGGGCATGTGATAGCGGAAGAAAGAAGGTTGATGTATGCCGGGATTTTAATTTAACGAATTCCACCGTGTGTACTATAATGAAAAATAGAAACCAAATTTTGGAACATTTTCAAAAGGGTAAAGGGCAGGCGAAGAAAATTAAAACATATGAAAAAAGTGATATTGATGGTGCGTTACTAAAATGGTTTAATCAGTGTAGGAGTGCTTGTTTACCAGTTACTGGACCGATATTAATGGAGAAAGCAGATGAATTTGGAAGAATACTAGGACATGACAATTTTAAATGTTCGAATGGATGGTTAGGTCGTTTCAAAGAGAGACATGGTATAAAATTTGGAAAAATTTCCGGTGAAGCAAAAAGCGTTAATTGGGAAAATGTGGAGAATTGGACAAACAACATATGGCCGGAGTTAAGAAGAGGATACCAGGATGATGAAATTTATAACGCCGATGAAACCGGTATATTTTTTAAACTGTTACCAGAAAAAAAATTAAAATTTAAAAATGAAAAGTGCATTGGAGGAAAATTGGCTAAGGATAGAATAACAGCCTTTATTTGTGCCAATATGACCGGGACTGACAAACGAAAACTTCTTGTTATTGGTAAATCAAGTAACCCAAGATGTTTCAAGAACATAAAAACACTCCCAGTAAATTATAAAGCCAATAAAAAAGCATGGATGACGTCAGAAATTTTCACAGAGGAAATAAGAAGGTGGGATCAAGAACTGATTGGAAAAAACAAACGCGTACTGCTCATCGTTGATAATTGTCCAGCCCATCCAATTTTGCAAAATTTAAACAAAATTAAACTTGTGTTCCTTCCCCCCAACTGTACCAGCGTTCTTCAACCTATGGACCAAGGCGTTATAAAAAGTCTTAAAAGTCACTACAGGAAGGTTCTTCTACAAAAAATAATCACCCGTATGGAGTGTCATATGGAACATGGTGATAATAATATTTCAACAATAAGTTTATTAGATGCAGTTGATTTACTTGAAAAATCTTGACAAAAAATTACTGCAAAAAAAATTGTTTTCATCATGCACGATTAGCCGATCATCATCGCGTAGTTTTAAATGATCCTGAAGAAGATATTCCGCTTTCAGATCTGATTCAACGTTATAAGAATTCGGAAATCAATGATTTTCTCCCTAATAGTGATGATAATGACTATGAAACAGTGGACGACCCATTAATTACGTTTCAACCCTACACAGAAGCAGATATCGTAGACGAATTTATGACCACATATAATGACGATAATGAAGACGAGGACGACGAAGAACCAATTGAAGCAGTACCGACAAATGCAGAAGTCTACAACGCAATAAAAGCGTTAAAAATTTATTGTAGAAATCGGGATACTTCAACTGAAATCATGAATAAAATTTATGAAATAGAAAATCATATTGATAGTAATGTATTTAATGAAAAACGCGTTCAAACTAGAATTACAGATTTTTTTAAATGATAACTTAATTTAGATATAATTTAGTGTAACTATTTGTTGTTATAATTACATAAGTATTACTGTATATATATACACATTAACATTTCCATATTTGACGACATATTATGTATAATATATAGTATTTTTAATGAAATTTGAGTACCTCTTTTCAACGTGATGGAAATAAAATTCACTAAAATGCAATTGTATACATTCTATGCACTCGAAAAACAAAAAACCGGTTACGACGTCAAACCGGCTACAACGTCAAAAACGTTTGGTCCCTTCAATGTCGTTGTAAGCGGTTTCAACTGCATATATATATATATATATATATATATATATATGGTACGTTCCACGCCGAATTTAGACTAAAACGGTCCTTTTGGGTCCCTGAAACTCTCCCTAAATTTTTAGGGCCCCAAGTGGAATTGAACTCAAGTTATGGACAATTGAAAGTTGAAATTTTCAGGTTCGGCTCCAAAACCAAAAATTTTCAACCATCCATAACTTGTAAAAATACCCATTTTTATGAAAAAAGTTTTAAACAAAAGTTGTTTGCAATGCTTTAAACTTTCGGAAACTGCTAAAAAAAAGTTCATCCGACATGGTTCACTATTGACTAGTCTTGGCGCCATTAGTCGTCAGGCCGCCAAAAAAAACATTATCAGCTTTCCTGACCAAAAAAATCAGGAGCGTATCTGGATTCGATATAAAACTTTTCAACCCAAACAAAAGTTAGCCAGACCTAAGGGCTTAGAGAAAAAAAAATGGTTTTCAGGTTCAGCTTGAAAACCAAAAATTTTCAACCATCCATAATTTGTAAAAATACCCATTTTTTATGAAAAAATTTTAAACAAAAGTTGTTTGCAATGCTTTAAACTTTTGGAAACTGCTAAAAAAAAGTTCATCCAGCACGGTTCACTGTTGACGGGTTTGGGCGCCATTATTCGGCAGGCCGCCAAAAAAAACATTATCAGCTTTCCTGACCAAAAAAATCAGGAACGTAGGTGGATCCGATACAAAACGTTTGAGCCCACACAGAAGTTCGCCAGACCTAAGGGCTGGTCCCAAATTTGAAAATTTGTGTTGAAAATTCAAATTTCCAGAACAATTCTTGTGGAAGGTTGCTTCAGCGTTGTCGTTAACCGTTGTGGACCTTCAAAAACATCAACAAGAGCAACAATTTGGGTGAAAGTCGCTTCTTGGATAAAAAATGTGCGTCAAGCAAAATCATCTGGGATCAAAATTCAAGTATTTTGAGGAATTTTGAGTTTTTGGGCCGCCGGGGACTTGGAAAGTGCTCTATTTATATGAAAATAGCATGCCAACCTTAGTGATGTTGATCCCCAGTCAACTTCTAGAAAAAATGTCGCTCTTGGTTTGAGATTAACTGGCAAACAGTGGATTTCTGGGGACTCAATGGAATTTTGTTGATAAGCTGAACCTGAAAACCATTTTTTTCTCGAAGCCCTTAGATCTGGCTAACTTTTGTTTGGGCTGAAAAGTTTTGTATCGAATCCAGCTACGCTCATGAATTTTTAGGTCAGGAAATCTGATAATGTTTTTTTTTGGCGGCCTGACGACTAATGGCGCCAAGACTCGTCAATAGTGAACCATGTCGGATGAACTTTTTTTTAGCAGTTTCCGAAAGCTTAAAGCATTGCAAACAACTTTTGTTTGAAACTTTTTTCACAAAAATGGGTATTTTTACAAATTATGGATGGTTGAAAATTTTTTGTTTTGGAGCCGAACCTGAAAATTTCAATTTTCAATTATCCATAACTTGAGTTCTATTCCACTTGTGGCCCTAAAAATTTAGGGGGAGTTTCGGGGGCCCAAAAGGAACGTTTAAGTTGATTTTGGGCCAAATCTAAAAAAAATCTAAATTCGGCGTGGAACGTACCATATATATATATATATATATATATATATATATATATATATATATATATATATACGCTTAAGTTCTTAAGTTAGTCGTGACTGACAGTTAAACAGAGAGTTAACTTGTTGGGGATGCAGTCAAATGGGCAATTAAAACTCAACTATTCGTCAATTGTCAAGCTTTCGGGATCTTTTTATCCCTTCATCAGGACATCTGTAATTATGTGATAATTAACATCTATACAGTGTTCTATAATATGCTACTTACAGACATAAGTTAAATGTTAAATCTTGTGCTCTTGCTGAACATGTTATTGACAAGGAGCATGTCATGAATTACAACGACACTAAAATTCTTAGGATTGAAAGAAATTTATTTAAACGGACGTTTTTTGAGATGATTAACATTAATAACGCACAAAATTGTATTAACAAAAATAGTGATATTCAAAACTTAAGTGCCATTTACAATTATATCTTACAATTTTCGTCTAGGACTGCACAGTAATATGGTACAGAGTAGCACAACTAACATCGTGACATAGTAAATTATCTTCAAGCAAAGTCACACCAAGATAAGACCTAACATAATTGTACACCTCATCATATTGAGGTGATGGCTTCCTTTTTGTCTACTCCTGTAACTAAATCATATTTTTTGTTTAATTGTCAATAATGTTTATAACAACGCTAATGCTGGATTCTGTGAGTGATCAATTTAAATTGTTATTTGGTTGTAAAAACTGTAGTGTGAGTTACTACCGCATGGGAATCGTCCCCGTTTCACGCTGTTTAATGGCAGTAGAAGGGGGGTCACTTGAGCGTGGGAAAATTTTGATGACCGTGGGAATTTTTATCCCTTTGATATTTGCCGCCCACGCAGGTGTGTTAATTTGCAGGTGATTTCAAGGTCACCCCCGCCGCAGATGGTCATGTAAGTTCAAGGTCACAGAACACCAGATGTCACGGGACACCTGGAGCAGCACCTTCGGAGAACGGGATATTCACTCTTATGACGGTCAACTGCGAGCATCTGGTTAACGCGCTCATGCAAGAATTGTCGCTTAATATGCACGTGGTTCAAGGTCACCCACTTTCGTACGAGATCTTTTTCGCCCAAAATAATAATTAGGGTTTTAAGATTGTATTAATTATTTTTTATTTGACTCATCATTGCAGAAAGTGAATTAAAATCAACTTATATCGGTTATTTAACGTATTATATACATTTATACACTTACTTTTTAACGTAAGTCTACATAGCTGTAAGCTATTTTAAAGTTGAATTAAATAAGCATTCAGTAATATATTACAATTGCGATTTTTATCATTATTATTATTATTATTATTATTGCAAATGGGAAAACTCGAAGTAGTGTAATTTAACACTTTATACATGAGTATCGTACATTATCAGACCCTGCTTACGAATAAAAGATCCGTATTTACAGCTTAACGTACATATTTCTAGTGTGAGTATTAAAATTAGTAGGGAATTGATTATACCAGACGGATAAGAATGCGTTTTGAAACTGAAAATTCTTATTCATTTGTTGATGTGCTAGATTATATAGAAGTACACAATCAAACATACTGAAAACGTACGAAAAATATTAATATTTGTCTCGGGGATTGACATCATTGTCGGCATTATCAGGGAAGAGTAAAAAATACCTTTAAATTACGAATCTTAGATAAAAATGATAATGAATTTGAAACCAGACAATATATAGTGCATACAGAATGCATCTACTCACGTCTTAGCGAAAGCATCAATATTTTGAATAACATTCTTATTAATAAGCATTTTTAATGAGACTTACTGACTGAACCACATTTACTAATTTAATACCAAATCCAGTTCTTATATAGGTTACCGTTTTTCCTCTTCATAAAAATGTTTATTAGAATAGCAAAATTAAAATAGTTCCAACAAATGCTGAACTCATCACCAGGATCAGTAATCTTGGTGTTCTAAAATGCGATGAACTCATTTCGAATTAATTGAAGGAGGGACGGTGACATCAGTTCTTGGTTCTGAATAGGAACGGGAATGGGGGAGGGGAAGGGCTGTCGTGTTGTGTAACACATTTTTAGGATATGCATTTTATTTAAAGCAAATGCAAAATAAGACTTTACAGAGGCCGAATTTGTTACATTTTTAGAAGTAAGAGAAAAATTCTGCTAGATTGAAATTTTGGTAGTGGGGTTTAATTTAATACATGTGCTTATAGTAACAGAGTGCAAAGTAATAAAGAACGTTCAACATTTTACAAATACCTAAAACCACAATAATCGTTGGATGACACAGCAGGGGGAAAATGGTACTGAGAATGAAACGCCTACCTATATCGATATGTGTTATATTTTCGAAATTTAAAAGCACCTCTACAGATATTTAGGTATATAAATACAGTTATTAAAATTAACAATAGAGATGTAGTTAAAAATGTACACACAGATGAAATACAAAAATGAAAAAGTACAGTTTATATCTCATTTTACAAAAATTTGATTGACTGCATATATAATAACAACATATTCATTAATATAAAGTTACATTTTTATCTTCTTATAACCGAAAGGTGTGGAAGAATGGTCACTTTGAAACATTCTCTTCGTAGAATGAGGTCGATATATTTTGGAGCAATATTGGGAAACAACTTCATGCTCTTCGGTTCGTTTAATTTGAATGGAGGACACGTAAATTGATTCAGTCTTCTCCAACACCATTTTCTTAATTGTTTCGAAGTTAACCAATTTGGAAACCATAAAATTAAGTGATAACCCCTTTACCTTACACATGATATATTCTTCTTTTTTAGTGGGAGAATATACTCGGTATGCGTAATTCTTAGGTCCGCCACTAACAAACTCAGAAATAAAGGACCCAGGGCCGAAGATTTCTAATTCGTCAGTCAACTCACCTAGAAACGAACCGGTAGGGACGTCAAATTATTCAGGGCGTGAAATGTAAATAACCGAATCGGTGTCGTAATATAAAACTCTCTCTCCCAATTTTTCTAAATAACTATACAACTTAATACGAGCTTGAGAAGTCACATAAGCTGCTATGGACACATTAACTGTAGACAGCTCCGAGTATGTTTCATCTTTTTTTTCGTAAGTGACAATTATAGTATTTTCATTAATAGGCAAAATGGAATTGATGATAAGAGAGGGGTTAGTCATGGTGTTAAAGAATTCCGAAGGTTTATTTATAATAACAGTTTTAGATTGATTTTCGCGTTGACCAAATTTTCCCCAAAATGAATTTAACATTAACTTAGCTAAAGAACGTAAACCGGGGTTATCCTCGATTTTATCAATATCCAAATGGACATTCTCTCGTTGAAAATATTCTTTTATATAATGTTCCCTTTCTTCGGGATTTTTACAGTTTTTAGGCCAATCCGAAGATTCTTGTTTAATTTTAATAAACTTATTCATCATTTCGGTGAAAAGACCAGGGACATTTTCATTAAATTGTATGGTATCATACTGCCAAATTTCATAGATGTCCAAAAATGTGTACCCTACCTCCAGCGCTTTCAATACTTCCTCGATTACCCATGTTCCAATTAATGCGCGTTCATCAGCTGTGTGGTGGCATATTTCAGTAGAGGAACTTAATCCACAAGTATTACATAGAACAAACATTAATTTTCCGTTCATTTTTTGTGGCAGTAGTGGGTGAAATAAATCCTGAGGTGGAAGTATTTTACATTTAACAAGTCCGGATGTAAGGTGATCGGTAGAGCATTCACTACCTACGAGTACTCTAGGATGTCCTACAGGAAACTTTCCATATTTACATACCCATGGATATAGCGAACAAACATCGACATATTTAATCTTTTCGTTGTCATTGATTTTATAATATTCTACTACATTTCCAGTCCGACCTCCATAAAAAGCGTCTCTGGGATTAAGGGGCGACAAGGATAGCAGAGGATGAGTGTTTGTGAACGCTTCTATTTCCTTATTTTTAAGCTGTCGACGAAATGTGCACTCCCACATTTCTGTTACTTGGTAACCTAATTTCTTTAACCTTATGGTTTTAGCTTGTGTGTTTTCATAACGGAATATAAGGTTTTCAGAAGGATTCTCCTGCAATGGGACATCTCTTTGATGTTTAAAGCAATCGGGACACCCGTGGTAGTAACAGCCATGAAATTCAAAAATTGTATTGTTATCGTAACAAATTCCATCAACTTTCAATCCTGCCACAGTTACCTCTGATTGTTTAGCGGCGTGAATAATGTTGCAGTTTCGCTGATTTTCTTCCCATACTAACCATTGGGTAGCAATCCTGCTTTGGTTATCTTTCCATCTATACCCATTTTTAGGTATTATCCCAATGGTGTTTGGATTTAGGAAGTTTCGACGAAAAACTTTATTACATGCAGATGCAATGGTGGAAGCTTCCGTAAAGGGACAGACATATCCTTCTCTCAGTAAAAGTTCGCGAAATTTAAGACAAGCCTGAGTTAGAATGTCAACGTCTGAAATGCAGTATTCTTTAATTTCTTTCTGGAAATCAAAAATATATCCTTCGTTCTCTTTCTCAGTGCACCATTTAACCAAATCTTCTCTGTTGTCTTCTTTCAGGTTATCTGGGTCATAATACTCTATACTAGGTATTTTTCCCACATAATTTTGATTTTCCGTTATATTGAATAAATGAGGGAAGTAACCTTTCTTCAATTCCGTTAATCCAAAAGCCTTCGGTAGCTTAGACAAAGCCATTGGAAAATAATTAAGGGAATCTAGAAATTTTACATTTCCTAACTCCATTATAATAACTTTCGTACCTCTCATTATCAGCTCAGGTTGTAAATCGGTGTTTATTAAAATATACTTTAGGATAAACTGGTGATCATAGCCTCCTCCATTGTGAGCTAAGACTACCACTTTTTTGAATTTTTTACGTAAAGTTAAAACATGTTCCATTAACTTATTAATAACATTACCCACTAATACTTTTTGTCGAAAGCCGCAAGATTGGCAGAAATACAATAAAGACTCATTCATGCAACGATGACAACGTTGATTTAACACACACAGATTAGGTTCGTGTAAACTCGATCCGTCTTCTAACTTTTTCTCTTGTCTCGTCTCCAAATCATAAAAAACAAATAGGAGGTCATCACAGTGAGGAGTTCTTGTGTCTGGTTGAATGTAGCATAAGTGTCCAGAAGGTTGATACTTTTGACAAATTCTGCAATATACCTCGCCACAGATATGTTGTCTGTTAACTCGAACTACCTTAAAGCATTCCTCGCATAGTCTGATCACATTACATATACGGTGTTCGATATGATTGACATAACACACTTTCCCATAAAAAAATCTTTTACATTCCCCACACTTCATTTTTGGTTCCATTTTGGAGCATGCAGGAGACTGCTGACACCCAAAACAAGTTCCTCCACATTTATGTTTCTTTTTATCATTATACGGTACGTGACATTCTTCGCAATAGTATGTGCAGCAAAAGGCGGCAGTAAGAGAAGTGATTACGTTGTAATGCCCTTCATGATATAATAAATTCAATGAGGGATATCCATTACATTTACCCTCAAAAATAATGTTACGACCTTTAGTTCCATACTGGTATACAACTATTTTATAGTTGGAAGAAAGGTAATGCTGAAAAGCTACTAGTTCGGGAATCCCTGCTCCTTCTTCAGGGATAACTATATTGACGTCCTTTACCAATGCTGAAGCCCTTTCGTCCTGAATCTTTCCCACGTTGTTTCGAACTTGATTATAAAGGAAATCTTTATCTTTAAAAGCTTTTGCGACAACGAGAGCTCGAGGTAAACACATTTTGTCCGTATTCTTAATAACTACGATGCCCCGTCTTCGACTACACTCTTCATAGAAACTGTTATAATTCTTTCCTTTTCCACGCCCTGCTGGTAATTTTACTGACGTTATTCTCAAACAGAATGTTTCTGTATTAAGTCCTGTGGAATTCGACTGGTAAATTGAAGATATCGTATTCCACACGTCCTCCATAGTAACTTCTTTTAGCGGTTTGAAACGTATCCAACCCTCGCCTCTGGCAAAATCTTTCGAGCAAAAACTAAACCCTACAAGGTCGGTGGGGTTCAAGTTCTCCGTACCGCTTACCACTACCTCCTCGATGGCATCTTTCACCCATTTCACTGGGTTCGCCTTTTCAGGAATCGGGCGGATTTTGAACTCCAGGATACGACCCTGAACTCCATATTGACGAACGGTCTTGATGGAATCTTTGACAATCAAGCACTTTTCCATTGTCGATGATGATTAAGCAGAACTAACTTTCGTGACAAAGGTCTACAAAAGAATGACAAAATATCAAAATAGGTCATTTTTATTACATAGTGGTCGGACCAAATATTAAACACTTTTTGAAAATTTAAACAAAAGGACCCCTCTAACTTGAAATTTGTTCGTGTTTGCCATAAGAAACCAGGGTTTTTCGCTCTTGCCACGTATCATAAACCATACTATATCAATAAAGCACTATTTCGTGTGTTTGTATCTTTCTATTTGCTATAGGATACGTTTTTATAAATATAAGTTTTTAATAATTATTGACGAGCTTGAGACAAGGCGCTATGTTTAGACTGATTCCAGTTATAGTTACTTAAATTCGAAATCTCGTGAAAATTTCAACAAAACCTAAGTATTAGTTATGTAACACTCGAAACCCGCGGTTTTTGTACCCGTATTTGTCCTCGGAAGATCAAAGCGTACTCCACCTGGGACAAACTCCTCCTTACGCTCAGCCGTCACTTTTGGGGCAAGGAAGGTCGATTTCTCAGTTCTACGAGAATATACTGCCCTTAGTTAGTGGTGTTATGTGTGAGATCCAAGAAAAGTAACCTCCGACGACTGGACATGCCGCTAGTAACAAAGAAGATTCTTTATTATTATTATTATTATTATTATTATTATTATTACTATTATTATTATATTACTTTACAAGTGAATGAGCAAAATTATTAGAAGGTAACATTTGTTATGTCACTATAAGACCGATAATTAAACACTTGAAAATGTAAACAAAAGGCCCTCAAGTCTTAAAATTTGTTCGTGTTTGCCATAAGATACAAGGGTTTTTACAATTTCACGCAGCCTCGTTACATATGAAGCACATTATTTCGTTCATATGTATATTCCATTATGACTTGGAACACTGTAAATATATAAATATTTATAATTATCGACACGCTCGACACAAGCTACTATTTTTAGACTAATTCCGGTTGTAGTTACTTAAATGACAAATTTCTGGAAAATTTTCATGAATACCAAAGTATTTGTCACGTAAGACTCAAACCCCGCTGTTTTTATACCTGGACTTGTTTCACTCTTTGGGATAGAAAGGTTGACTTCTCAGCTCCAGATTAGACCGCTCGTAGTTAGTAGTTTTATGTGGGAGATCCAAGATAACACACACACTGAACGCTAGCAACAACGAAGATGATAACCTTACTTTACAAGGATCTGCAAGAGAATGGCAAAATTATAAAAAAGATAGCTTTTTATTAGGTTATGTTCAGGCCGAGTATTAAACACTTATCACAAGGGTGGTCTTATTCACACAGGGCCCTATGATTTCTCGACTTTGTACGTGTTTTACATAAGAACCCATGTATTTTTGTCAACATGAGTGGTATGAGTTCACTGGATTTTTATTTTCAAGGGAGTTTACCATCAACAGAGCCTCACGGATCCCACAACCTACCTATACATTTGTAAACTTGCGGGCATGAATTCTAAGAAAATGGTATTCAGGGTGTTATACAGGGATTTGCAGAATTCGCATCTGTTTTATTTAAGAACTTGTGTGTTCTCGAAAACTCGAGGAGGTATGAACTATGCGAATTGACATCTTAATTCCTTTATCCATGCTTTTGATAAATTTAAATAGAATTTAATCCTTTTGTTCCACCGGCTAATATGTATAATAAAAGTTTAATATTTTGGTTAAATCTTCTAGGAAGAGTACTTAACATTTATCGCTTTCCGGATTTGAGATTTTCTCGAAATCTGCTTCAAATTTTTTCCTAAAATTCCGAATATCTATTCTACTGTAGAATACGTATA
Organism: Cryptocephalus moraei; assembly: GCA_946251905.1. Classification (NCBI taxonomy): domain Eukaryota; kingdom Metazoa; phylum Arthropoda; class Insecta; order Coleoptera; family Chrysomelidae; genus Cryptocephalus; species Cryptocephalus moraei. The sequence continues at coordinate 514,821 of OX276453.1, forward strand.
ATAAAAATTTAATGACATTTTTGGGTAAATCCCCCCTATGCACCAGCCGTTTTTATTTCTAAAGTTTTTCCGAACGCTGCTTCACGATTTTAAACTCTGAATATCTATTCTACTATATAACGTGTACAATAAGATTTAAAAACATTCTTTTACCACACCATATCACAGTCATCTGTCAGACTGCCCTAACTTACGATAAACCGAACTGACTGCCGTGTAGTTAAAACGGAATTCGCAACCAAGGTACAAATAACAACAGACGTTTACACCCCCATCGAAATCTTTTTCGGGTCTAATTATGTGTACATAAATGAGGTCACTAACTTCTGCATACACGTCGATACATACAGGGTTTATTATCGATAGTTATACTGTCGCGAGGCGGCCCCAATTAGCGAAAATAGGTCGCCGTCCAAGCTTATTCAGCACCGCGGCGACCTTAAACCGAAGGACAACACGACTCTCGGACAGGTACAACATCACGATTCGTAAACATCCCGCTTGTATTTATACAGCGGGATGGTAACAATCAGGGAACGAGTCTGTCACCAGATATCACGTCTCGCTGCCCGTCTGAGAGCCCGTCCTTCCCGGCATGCCGCTACTTGGAGGAGCCTCGCACCTGTTGCCCTTCGTCCTTCTCAAGTAAGCAACCACCTCCATTTAACCTCTTCTCACTTCTCTACATTTGATCTCTTGTTTTAATTTCATTTTACGATGTTCTCTCCCCTATATTCAATGTTTGAATAAATATTGTTACATGTTACCATGTTTTCTCTTTAGCTCCACCCCCAACCCGAGCACTCCCTTTGGACCCTAGGTCCTCAGGCGTGTGACATATGGTGGAGCCGCCGAGTTTCGACCCCTAGGAGAGATTCTCCATAATCTCTCCTACCCCCTTAGTGAATTTTTTTTCCACCTCCACCTATGGTGGAGGTGCCGCGTTTCGGCCCCAGGAGAGGTTCTTCATAATCTCTCCTACCCCCCTATGCAATCTTTTTCTTTTTCACTTCCACTTATGATGGAGACTCCGAGTTTCGGCCCTTATGGGAATTATTTTTAATCCCCTTTGCCCCAATAATTACATTTCTTTTTCCCCACCACGATCTACGTGTTTCTAGGCATTTTAAATCAAATTAATCGTTTTCGTTTTACCTATTCGTTATTTCTTTTCTTCTCGAGCGAAATCGTCGCAAATAATTGTTGAAATTCTACATCCTAATTAATCAGCACTTTTATTTAATTCATGGTCAATCGCGCAATCCGAAGTATAAACTTAACCTTGATGTGTAATTCAAGTGCACGTAATATTTATTTAAACATGTTTGGTAATTTCTTTCGTATCTGGGTCACGAAAATAGGTGAGAGAATGTTTTTAAATTAAAAATCGAAAACTTTTATAACAATTTTATTTAAACTTGATCTCTTTTCTTAATTTTCTTAAATGGTTGCTTACATTAATCCTATCCCGTTCCCGTATATCCAGCCCTAAAGCCTGTACCCTAATCCCTAATAAAAGGCTCTCCAATGAACCTGTGTCATGTCGTATACACGTCTAAACGCGGTCTGTGGCCGATATTTTAAACTTTGTTCCCGAGATTGTTCCCGTCAAGCAAGTGCAGTTCTCCAACCGAATCGAGGCCTCCTACTGGCAACGCTAGTGCCCTTGCCACCACAAGTTGAGGACCAAGAGGCGCCTAGCAGCAGGAGAAAGATGGACTGCAACCCACGGGACGAGAGGGACCCGACAGAAGAGGACGAGGGGAGCAAGGATGTCTACACCCGCTACCGAACGCGGGAAAGCTACGACACAGACACGCAGGACCTGCGACAAGGGATGGAGGCGTTCGAGGATGTCGACGAGAGACGTCGAAACAGGCAGGGCCGAGACCACTACGAGGCAAGCACCTAGATATAATCTACAAACTTAACCATAATCCTATAATTACTCAAAATCCTACCTAATCACCTAGAATTAATCAACAAACCTAGCTATAACCTATAAATAATCAACAATCCTAACCTATAATTAAGCTAAAAAACCTACCCACCGCCCTACAATTAAACATCCCCCTTGTGAACCTAATACCGAACATCCCGGACGAACGACCTGGAAGACCTGTCACCGAACCCATTCCACGGCCGAACCGAAGGACTGTGTCTGCATAATAAGTCCCATACGATGATGGCGGACCACAACCCAGGGAAAAAGGACCCTGGAGCAGCTGGGATGGAATCCCACCGCCAACGATAGGTCAGGAGGACCGAACGAGGCCGACCCCGGACTACGAGTCGACAGGAGGAGGAGCGGCCCGCATTAAGGACCCTGGACAAGAATTGCCAAGGGAGGCAGATCCAGGAAGATGAAGCAGGGACACATCGACACAGGACGACTTCGAGCGGGCAGGAGCGCCGCATCAGAGGACTTCGGCCAGACACGCAGGACGAGACAGGCCCAGGACGACTACAAGGGTGGACGTGAGCGACCAGGACGGCTGGGACTCCTAGAACTTCCCCTAGGACGTCTACGAGCGCGTGGGACGCCGGCAGCAGAGAACCTGGACCAGGGCACGTCGAGGCAGCGTCAAGGTGATGCAGTTCGACACCAGGGACGACTCGGCGAGGCTGCTGCGCAAATTCCGGTCTTATGGGAGAATCCAGGCTTCCAGACCACGGCGCCAGAAGCAGGGTCCAGGACACAGGACGCCGAAGAAGGACCTCCGGCTCCCACCACGCACACCTACAAGCAGGGCGTATATTAGTATAAATTAATTAGGAATTCATTTTTAATTTTAATTTTGTTCACTTTTTTTGGGATTATTAATTTTAAAAAGGGGAGAGTAACTCAGTAATTTCAGTAGTTTAATTAAAAAGGTGAGAGTAGGGATTTTGTTTCACAAGGTAGGAGGTGAAATTTTAATAAATAGCCTTACGCTTATTTTTCCAGGTGTGACGGCAGTAATATGGTTTCCCACAACCCTCCGAACGATTCCCGGGTAGTAATTCAATGCCCGGCGTGGCACGTAGCCAGGGGAGTAGTTGTTTATCCTGGAATCGGCCACGGAGTGGTTGGGCCTCGGAGAAGTGGTCCTCAGCGCACATGCCCCCCTACAAAAGTGTTCCTCGATTAGTAAGCAAGTAATCAGGGAGGGGTGGTTGGCAGAAGCTTCCAGAGGGGGTGAAATCTACCCTCCCTGGAAATAAAGTAAACACAGAGAAGGGGCGCTTGGCGGACGCCTCCAGGGGGAGGTGAAAGCACCCTTCTCTGCCAAGTAGCCTGCAGGGTTAGGAGAGTTCGGCGGATGCCTGAGAACAGGTGAGATCTCTCCTGACCAGGCAGAAGGGCCGTCCGAAGCCACCCAAGAAGTTTGGAATCATGAATGAGTGTGAGAACGTAAATAGCCCGCGGGAACGAAAGTGTGAGTGCATGAAACGCGTGATAAGGATCTAAGGGGACTTCGGCGACCAGTTAATCCAAGAAGAATTAAATAAATTAATGAGAATGTTGATACGCCTATGGAGGCAAAGACGAGTTCGAGAAGGAACGAGGGAGGGGGCAGAAATGAGGACAACCGAGGACTTTGAAGGGAAAAATGGGGGCCGCACACCCTGGCGAACGGGACCCCCCCTGTAGGGCCCAACTGTAATTATATAATTATATAGTGAAACATCACCTACCTTCTCTATTGACTAAATCTCTCTCTCTCTCTCTCCCTCAGGCGCACCTCCACGTGAACACGCCCGGCCTCCTACCGGAACCCTTCTCGCCCGCCGCTCGCCAGCAAGCTCCAGGGGCCTTCCTGAGCATCGGAATACCAGCCAAGCCGGGGGGCCCGGGGGAAAACACCGGCCGTCACGTCACAAGGCACTCAACAGTCAACACACGCCACGCCACGCGGAAACCACCACCGGAAGAACTGTCCAATGTCGAACGTCGACCAACAACTCGACAGCTGTCACCCATCGAACGTCGAACGAGTCATCAACGGCCGTCAACGGGCCACGGCAATACGTCTCTCAAGGTCCACGGGACACCGTCGTGGAGCGTAATCAAGGAGCCAGGGGCGTGCTTCACGGAGGAGCGTTAGGGACCATACTTACATTATTTATATTGTTGTTCTTACATTTCCTTTCCTTTTACCTTCCATATTATACGTTGGAGTTGTGGTTGTTTTACTATCACGCCCTATACCCCGTTTTTACCTTTCTTCTTTTTTTGAAAAATGGGGGCCATTTTTTGGGGGGCGGGGGGTAATGTCGCGAGGCGGCCCCAATTAGCGAAAATAGGTCGCCGTCCAAGCTTATTCAGCACCGCGGCGACCTTAAACCGAAGGACAACACGACTCTCGGACAGGTACAACATCACGATTCGTAAACATCCCGCTTGTATTTATACAGCGGGATGGTAACAATCAGGGAACGAGTCTGTCACCAGGTATCACGTCTCGCTGCCCGTCTGAGAGCCCGTCCTTCCCGGCATGCCGCTACTTGGAGGAGCCTCGCACCTGTTGCCCTTCGTCCTTCTCAAGTAAGCAACCACCTCCATTTAACCTCTTCTCACTTCTCTACATTTGATCTCTTGTTTTAATTTCATTTTACGATGTTCTCTCCCCTACATTCAATGTTTGAATAAATATTGTTACGTGTTACCATGTTTTCTCTTTAGCTCCACCTAGCTACACCCCCAACCCGAGCACTCCCTTTGGACCCTAGGTCCTCAGGCGTGTGACAATACTATTAACGATTTCAACGATTACAGAGATATTTTCAAGAGAGAATATGCCACAAACCAAAATATAATAACTAATAACGCAACAAATCCCATATTACACACACTATGAATTGTTAAACGTACGATGTTCTGACGGTAATTATTTTTAATACATACCTTATGCTTGTATCGAAGGTGTACAAATATAAATAAAATTTGCGCTTCTTGTTTTTAAACTGCAGAATTTGAAGATCGCTCAGCTATACATACGTGCGCACCCTAAACCGGTAAGGTTGATACTAATGCAATCCGCGCGGGTCACTCTCTTTATTTAGTCTCTTTTAAAAACAGGTGCATCTTCTTGTACTTGTACATACTTGTTTACGATATAATTTATGCACTTCCGCGAGAATAATGATTCCGGAGCGGGGTATCGATGAGTCACTTCTAAAAGTAACGAGACTTCTTCAACATAGTAGACGGGTTCTATTGTAGTGCATTTACTTCGATAATCACAAAAAGAAAAAAAGAGTGGGAGAGGAGAGAAACAGAGACGGAGAGAGAGAAAGACAGAGAGACAGATATATATATATATATATATATATATATATATATATATATGCGTCAAATGAAGAAGGATTTCACATTATGAATTTTAAATATATCGCATTAATGAAATAATTATTAGAAATATTATTAACATTCACCTTATACCTACCTATTAATTAACCTGTACCTATTGTAGTTAACACACTCACGGCCAATTACCAAGGAGTTTAAAAATCATATTTTTGTTTTACTTTGGATATAAATTTAAACCACACTTAACTAAACAACACGACACCGGCTTTATGTACATAAATACGTGAAGTTGAAAAGATATAGTATTTTCTAAGGAGAGAAGAAAGTTTAACACCCACACGTAACAGGTATATGAGGTATATCGTGTGTAGGTTACACACGTCGCTTTTACCTCTCCGAAAGAAAAGATTTTACTTTCTCAGCGTGATTTTCACAATATGAACGTTATCTTGAATTCGACATCAAGTTGGCAAAGCTGACAAATAGAACAGTATCATAACAGCAGACACAGAGTAGACAGATTGAAAAGATGTGTGATGACTCACCTTAAAACGGTTATGGGTAGGTTGGCACTTCTACGCCTATATGTCTCTATATGTAGATGTCTGAAAGAGAGAAGCTATGTGTTAGGTTAGGTCCACCCAACGCGCGCGGTGGGTGGACCTAACCTAACACATTTTTTGGAAATTCTTTATTACACATCCACCTGTATAACGTGGCGGAACACGTGTTCACAACGAAGAAATTAACATACGTACATACCACTTTGTGCCATTGACCATTCTAACCCAGCATCCCTCTTCACTTAACCTTGTTTATATTTCACTAGCTTCTTCTCTTCACTAGTCTGAAAGACTAGGTCTTGGTGTCGAATTCAAGATAACGTTCATATTGTGAAAACCACGCTGAGAAAGTAAAATCTTTTCTTTCGGAGAGGTAAAAGCGACGTGTGTAACCTACACACGATATACCTCATATACCTGTTACGTGTGGGTGTTAAACTTTCTTCTCTCCTTAGAAAATACTATATCTTTTCAACTTCACGTATTTATGTACATAAAGCCGGTGTCGTGTTGTTTAGTTAAGTGTGGTTTAAATTTATATCCAAAGTAAAACAAAAATATGATTTTTAAACTCCTTGGTAATTGGCCGTGAGTGTGTTAACTACAATAGGTACAGGTTAATTAATAGGTAGGTATAAGGTGAATGTTAATAATATTTCTAATAATTATTTCATTAATGCGATATATTTAAAATTCATAATGTGAAATCCTTCTTCATTTGACGCATATATATATATATATATATATATATATATATATATATATATCTGTCTCTCTGTCTTTCTCTCTCTCCGTCTCTGTTTCTCTCCTCTCCCACTCTTTTTTTCTTTTTGTGATTATCGAAGTAAATGCACTACAATAGAACCCGTCTACTATGTTGAAGAAGTCTCGTTACTTTTAGAAGTGACTCATCGATACCCCGCTCCGGAATCATTATTCTCGCGGAAGTGCATAAATTATATCGTAAACAAGTATGTACAAGTACAAGAAGATGCACCTGTTTTTAAAAGAGACTAAATAAAGAGAGTGACCCGCGCGGATTGCATTAGTATCAACCTTACCGGTTTAGGGTGCGCACGTATGTATAGCTGAGCGATCTTCAAATTCTGCAGTTTAAAAACAAGAAGCGCAAATTTTATTTATATTTGTACACCTTCGATACAAGCATAAGGTATGTATTAAAAATAATTACCGTCAGAACATCGTACGTTTAACAATTCATAGTGTGTGTAATATGGCGTTGTGAACCTAGCATATCAAATGCCAGCATATCACAAATTAAAGGCGTATTAAGTAGCATCCCACATAGTTCTACAGTACTTGATACATTTTAGCAATAGTTCTGTAGTATAACCATATATTTTTATTATAAAAAATGAGATGCTAACTTCGCACCAACAATTTCTAGCATAGCATGATATTTCAAAAGGACAGTCAATATACAATAGTACTCCATAGAGTACTCAGTTATCAACAACTCCGTCAATAGTTCTGGATAAAAATGTTAGGCAATTGCGCCTTCGCCATTCCGTAACTACATAAAACATAATATATGATATTATAACTGGAAGCCCAAAGGATTTGATCAAAACATTATAGCTTAGATACAATCAAAATAATCAAAAAAAACTTGAGATGCTGACCAGAACTTTAAAAAATTAACCAGCATCTCATCTAAAACGACGCGAAATGTAATTGTTCGTCTATGAATTCAAGTTAAAGTATGCACACATGAATTATTTCATTGGAACTCTTCTGAATAACGTTAAACACATTAATAGCAATCGAAAACACCTGAGATGCTGACCAGAACTTTAAAAAATTAACCAGCATCTCATCTAAAACGACGCGAAATGTAATTTATCGTCTATGAATTCAAGTTAAAGTATGCACACATGAATTATTTCATTGGAACTCTTCTGAATAACGTTAAACACATTAATAACAATCGAAAACACCTGAGATGCTGACCAGAACTTTAAAAAATTAACCAGCATCTCATCTAAAACGACGCGAAATGTAATTTATCGTCTATGAATTCAAGTTAAAGTATGCACACATGAATTATTTCATTGGAACTCTTCTGAATAACGTTAAACACATTAATAACAATCGAAAACACCTGAGATGCACACCAGAACTTTAAAAAATTAACCAAAACGACGCGAAATGTAATTTATCGTCTATGAATTCAAGTTAAAGTATGCACACATGAATTATTTCATTGGAACTCTTCTGAATAACGTTAAACACATTAATATCAATCGAAAACACCTGAGATGCTGACCAGAACTTTAAAAAATTAACCAGCATCTCATCTAAAACGACGCGAAATGTAATTTATCGTCTATGAATTCGAGTTAAAGTATGCACACATGAATTATTTCATTGGAACTCTTCTGAATAACGTTAAACACATTAATAACAATCGAAAACACCTGAGATGCTGACCAGAACCTTAAAAAATTAACCAGCATCTCATCTAAAACGACGCGAAATGTAATTTATCGTCTATGAATTCCAGTTAAAGTATGCACACATGAATTATTTCATTGGAACTCTTCTGAATAACGTTAAACACATTAATAACAATCGAAAACACCTGAGATGCTGACCAGAACTTTAAAAAATTAACCAGCATCTCATCTAAAACGACGCGAAATGTAATTTATCGTCTATGAATTCAAGTTAAAGTATGCACACATGAATTATTTCATTGGAACTCTTTGGAATAAGGTTAAATACATTGAGAACAATCGAAAACACCTGAGATGCTGACCAGAACTTTAAAAAATTAACCAGCATCTCATGTAAAACGACGCGAAATGTAATTTTTCGTCTATGAATTCGAGTTAAAGTATGCACACATGAGTTATTTCATTGGAACTCTTTGGAATAAGGTTAAATACATTGAGAACAATCGAAAACACCTGAGATGCTGACCAGAACTTTAAAAAATTAACCAGCATCTCATCTAAAACGACGCGAAATGTAATTTTTCGTCTATGAATTCAAGTTAAAGTATGCACACATGAATTATTTCATTGGAACTCTTCTGAATAACGTTAAACACATTAATAACAATCGAAAACACCTGAGATGCTGACCAGAACTTTAAAAAATTAACCAGCATCTCATCTAAAACGACGCGAAATGTAATTTTTCGTCTATGAATTCGAGTTAAAGTATGCACACATGAATTATTTCATTGGAACTCTTCTGAATAACGTTAAACACATTAATAACAATCGAAAACACCTGAGATGCTGACCAGAACTTTAAAAAATTAACCAGCATCTCATCTAAAACGACGCGAAATGTAATTTATCGTCTATGAATTCAAGTTAAAGTATGCACACATGAATTATTTCATTGGAACTCTTCTGAATAACGTTAAACACATTAATAACAATCGAAAACACCTGAGATGCTGACCAGAACTTTAAAAAATTAACCAGCATCTCATCTAAAACGACGCGAAATGTAATTTATCGTCTATGAATTCAAGTTAAAGTATGCACACATGAATTATTTCATTGGAACTCTTCTGAATAACGTTAAACACATTAATAACAATCGAAAACACCTGAGATGCTGACCAGAACTTTAAAAAATTAACCAGCATCTCATCTAAAACGACGCGAAATATAATTTTTCGTCTATGAATTCGAGTTAAAGTATGCACACATGAATTATTTCATTGGAACTCTTCTGAATAACGTTAAACACATTAATAACAATCGAAAACACCTGAGATGCTGACCAGAACTTTAAAAAATTAACCAGCATCTCATCTAAAACGACGCGAAATGTAATTTATCGTCTATGAATTCAAGTTAAAGTATGCACACATGAATTATTTCATTGGAACTCTTCTGAATAACGTTAAACACATTAATAACAATCGAAAACACCTGAGATGCTGACCAGAACTTTAAAAAATTAACCAGCATCTCATCTAAAACGACGCGAAATGTAATTTATCGTCTATGAATTCAAGTTAAAGTATGCACACATGAATTCGTCGCTAACATGACGAAGGGGCGTATCTCAAAATAACAAGTTTTGAGTAATTCCAATTTAAAGATTTTTATTAACTTCAATCTGAGTTTGCTTAACTGTAAAAGATGCTTATAAAATGCTGATAATATAAAATATTGCTTCGATGCCAATATATACAGTAGAGTCAAGCCTCACTATTTCTGTTTTTAGCAAAGGGTTAAAACTACCCTGAGAAGAGATACGCCCTTTCGTCTTATTTTTAATTATACCTTTAAGACATACAAACTTAATTACGCCTTTTATTATGATATATTTCCTAACTAGTGCAGACAGTGCCACTCTTCCGCGCGCGATTTCAGATGGCCGATAGACTCGTAGCGGAGTTAGACCAAGCAATCAGGTGGGAAAAGCTACTTTGCGCACAAGTTAGGAACGCTATTTATTCTGCGAGTGCGCGGATATTTTTCCGCAGTTATTTGCTTTGGGGTGCTGTGCGGAAAAGTGTGTGGAAAACTAACCCTTTTTAAACCAAATTAAGTGTGGAAAAGTACACTTTTCCTTCCCAAGTAGAAAAAAAATAATTTTATTATAACGAAGAAGAAAATACATACTTTAATAAATCGAATTTTTAAGTAGCCTTTTTAATAAGTAGCCTTAGGTCAAATTTATAATGTTAATAAAACAAATAAAGTAATCAGCGTTTATTAAAACGAAACATATAATGTAAACATGTTGAAGTAAACAAAAACTAAAAACTGAAACCAATGGTAAGTTTTGTGACATAATAAATGCTAATTAATAACATTTCTTATTTTTTTACCAAATTTTCAAATAATTAAACAAACCTAACCTAACAACATATCTAAGAAAAAGTATGCATTACAATACAAAAATGTTAGTGTGGCAACTGCTGGTGAAAAGAAACATTCTGGTAGTTTAATAATGGGAGTTGTTCCACTACACAGTGCCATAAGGTCATTGTATTTCTCAATGGATATGTTTGGCAAACCGGGATTAAGGCAAGGTGGCTGTGCTCTGATATTTACTGCAGTTCGTTTCAAGGTGATATATTGGTAGTTATTCTGTAGATGACTATTTTTGAAATAAATCCCATCGTTGCTACTTTTCTGTACCATACCTCAATGTTTCCAATCAATTGTACCTCCTTTCTAACCGCCAGTATTTTTAGATCGTTGGAAAGATTCTTAAAATTTAAAAAGTGTCGAATTTAAGCAATGCGCAAGATATGGATTTTTTCTGCTTGAGAGTTTTATGACTGGTGTTAACTGGGACGGTACAAATAAGTCTCCAGATTTATTAATACCGCGATCTATTGTACTGTGTGCTGAGTCGCCCTCATTATGGTCGTGGTATGGTTCAAGAAATCTTAAGGAAATAGACTGTAAATTTTGAAAAACGGTAACCGCATATAAAAACATCGCAGCCTCAATAGAGTTTTTATTCTGTCCACTACATCCATCGCAAAATAGAGAAACAGTAGTTATACATTCGGTGTCAAGTTGTTTTAAGTATAAATACAAGCATGTCGAAATTTGACATGAACCACGTTTACTCAGACCTTCATTCCCTAAAAAACAGTGGCATTGTTTTGATTTAAAATCATAGGTAGTTAAGTTATAGTTTGCTAGTCGTCGCCGATAAAATGGTTTTTTTTTTTCATTACAAATTGGTAAAAAAATTATCTGCTGTAAATCAAAAACCGCACATACTTTTGAATTATCAGCTGTGCCAGATCAGATGTGGTCGATTTTGGCTTGGATGCAGGTCCATTTTTGAAGGTTATGTTGTCGATAAACACATGTTATATCAGGCGCAACTCATCTTTAAATATAGTATAATACGACGAACAGGCGTAAGTCTAGTTACGCCTATTCGTCGTGTTTTGCGATTTCAAATTTGAGTTACGCCCGTCGCCTATCTCGTAACATTGTAGCAATAGAGATACGTCTCTTCGCCGTACCAAAATATACTTAAAACTAGCAACTATGGTGGGCGCAACTCAAATCCGGAATTTTTTTAGATACGCCCCTTCGTCATGTTAGCGACGAATTATTTCATTGGAACTCTTCTGAATAACGTTAAACACATTAATAACAATCGAAAACACCTGAGATGCTGACCAGAACTTTAAAAAACCCCATGGCATGCCAGGCTGAAAGGTAGATTTATGGGTAGGATATATAGTAATATAACACATGATGTGTCAAAAAAATGCATACGAGGTTTGAAAAAATACAAACGACAAAATTTTAAAATATTCGCAAATAACTTTTTCGCTGTACATTTCTCAAAGATATGTTTTATACAAAAGTTGTTTGTCTCTATAAGGGCAACAAAAAATCTAAATAACATTTTTCTCTCAGACGCGAAATAAAAGTTTTTTTATTTTTTGACAAAAATAACTTTATTTTTGTACGTTTCTCGACAGATTGTTTTATACAAAAGTTGTTCACCTTTATAGGAGCAATAAAACACCTTAGTAACATTTTTTTTCTCAGACGCGAACTAAAAGTGTTTCTTATTTTTTTTTATTTTTGAAAAAAATAACTTTTTTTCTGTACATTTTTCGAAAAAATGTTTTATACAAAAGTCGTTCGCCTCTATAAGAGCAACAAAAAACCCAAGTAACATTTTTCTCTCAGACGCGAAATAAAAGTTTTTTGATTTTTTTTTGAAAATAACAAGCCGCCATTTTGAAACCGCTAGACCGATTTGGCCCATTAACGAACTCGACCGAGATTTTCGGCCAACTGATGTTTGTACGAAATTTCGTTGTGATTCTTTAAAAAATGCGACCTGTAGCCTGCCGACAACTTTCGTTATATCCGATATATATATATATATATATATATATATATATATATATATATATATATATATACATATATATATAAATTTTTGGGAAATGATTAGGTATGATCTCTAGATACCAAAAAACTGAAAACCGCATTTTAATTCCTATTTTTTCGACTTCGTTAACGAATGCAATACTAGATATAAATCTACCAAAAATTAACCAGCATCTCATCTAAAACGACGCGAAATGTAATTTTTCGTCTATGAATTCAAGCTAAAGTATGCACACATGAATTATTTTATTGGAACTCTTCTGAATAACGTTAAACACATTAATAACAATCGAAAACACCTGAGATGCTGACCAGAACTTTAAAAAATTAACCAGCATCTCATCTAAAACGACGCGAAATGTAATTTATCGTCTATGAATTCAAGTTAAAGTATGCACACATGAATTATTTCATTGGAACTCTTTGGAATAAGGTTAAATTCATTGAGAACAATCGAAAACACCTGAGATGCTGACCAGAACTTTAAAAAATTAACCAGCATCTCATGTAAAACGACGCGAAATGTAATTTTTCGTCTATGAATTCGAGTTAAAGTATGCACACATGAGTTATTTCATTGGAACTCTTTGGAATAAGGTTAAATACATTGAGAACAATCGAAAACACATAGACGAAAAATTACATTTCGCGTCGTTTTAGATGAGATGCTGGTTAATTTCTTAAAGTTCTGGTCAGCATCTCAGGTGTTTTCGATTGTTCTCAATGTATTTAACCTTATTCCAAAGAGTTCCAATGAAATAACTCATGTGTGCATACTTTAACTCGAATTCATAACGAAAAATTACATTTCGCGTCGTTTTAGATGAGATGCTGGTTAATTTTTTAAAGTTCTGGTCAGCATCTCAGGTGTTTTCGATTGTTCTCAATGAATTTAACCTTATTCCAATGAGTTCCAATGAAATAACTCATGTGTGCATACTTTAACTCGAATTCATAGACGAACAATTACATTTCGCGTCGTTTTAGATGAGATGCTGGTTAATTTTTTAAAGTTCTGGTCAGCATCTCAGGTGTTTTCGATTATTATTAATGTGTTTAACGTTATTCAGAAGAGTTCCAATGAAATAATTCATGTATGCATACTTTAACTTGAATTCATAGACGAAAAATTACATTTCGCGTCGTTTTAGATGAGATGCTGGTTAATTTTTTAAAGTTCTGGTCAGCATCTCAGGTGTTTTCGATTGTTCTCAATGAATTTAACCTTATTCCAAAGAGTTCCAATGAAATAACTCATGTGTGCATACTTTAACTCGAATTCATAGACGAACAATTACATTTCGCGTCGTTTTAGATGAGATGCTGGTTAATTTTTTAAAGTTCTGGTCAGCATCTCAGGTGTTTTCGATTGTTCTCAATGTATTTAACCTTATTCCAAAGAGTTCCAATGAAATAACTCATGTGTGCATACTTTAACTCGAATTCATAGACGAACAATTACATTTCGCGTCGTTTTAGATGAGATGCTGGTTAATTTTTTAAAGTTCTGGTTAGCATCTCAGGTGTTTTCGATTATTATTAATGTGTTTAACGTTATTCAGAAGAGTTCCAATGAAATAATTCATGTGTGCATACTTTAACTTGAATTCATAGACGAAAAATTACATTTCGCGTCGTTTTAGATGAGATGCTGGTTAATTTTTTAAAGTTCTGGTCAGCATCTCAGGTGTTTTCGATTGTTCTCAATGAATTTAACCTTATTCCAAAGAGTTCCAATGAAATAACTCATGTGTGCATACTTTAACTCGAATTCATAGACGAACAATTACATTTCGCGTCGTTTTAGATGAGATGCTGGTTAATTTTTTAAAGTTCTGGTTAGCATCTCAGGTGTTTTCGATTATTATTAATGTGTTTAACGTTATTCAGAAGAGTTCCAATGAAATAATTCATGTGTGCATACTTTAACTTGAATTCATAGACGAAAAATTACATTTCACGTCGTTTTAGATGAGATGCTGGTTAATTTTTTAAAGTTCTGGTCAGCATCTCAGGTGTTTTCGATTGTTCTCAATGAATTTAACCTTATTCCAATGAGTTCCAATGAAATAACTCATGTGTGCATACTTTAACTCGAATTCATAGACGAACAATTACATTTCGCGTCGTTTTAGATGAGATGCTGGTTAATTTTTTAAAGTTCTGGTCAGCATCTCAGGTGTTTTCGATTGTTGTCAATGTATTTAACCTTATTCCAAAGAGTTCCAATGAAATAACTCATGTGTGCATACTTTAACTCGAATTCATAGACGAACAATTACATTTCGCGTCGTTTTAGATGAGATGCTGGTTAATTTTTTAAAGTTCTGGTTAGCATCTCAGGTGTTTTCGATTATTATTAATGTGTTTAACGTTATTCAGAAGAGTTCCAATGAAATAATTCATGTGTGCATACTTTAACTTGAATTCATAGACGAAAAATTACATTTCACGTCGTTTTAGATGAGATGCTGGTTAATTTTTTAAAGTTCTGGTCAGCATCTCAGGTGTTTTCGATTGTTCTCAATGAATTTAACCTTATTCCAATGAGTTCCAATGAAATAACTCATGTGTGCATACTTTAACTCGAATTCATAGACGAACAATTACATTTCGCGTCGTTTTAGATGAGATGCTGGTTAATTTTTTAAAGTTCTGGTCAGCATCTCAGGTGTTTTCGATTGTTGTCAATGTATTTAACCTTATTCCAAAGAGTTCCAATGAAATAACTCATGTGTGCATACTTTAACTCGAATTCATAGACGAACAATTACATTTCGCGTCGTTTTAGATGAGATGCTGGTTAATTTTTTAAAGTTCTGGTTAGCATCTCAGGTGTTTTCGATTATTATTAATGTGTTTAACGTTATACAGAAGAGTTCCAATGAAATAATTCATGTGTGCATACTTTAACTTGAATTCATAGACGAAAAATTACATTTCGCGTCGTTTTAGATGAGATGCTGGTTAATTTTTTAAAGTTCTGGTCAGCATCTCAGGTGTTTTCGATTATTATTAATGTGTTTAACGTTATTCAGAAGAGTTCCAATGAAATAATTCATGTGTGCATACTTTAACTTGAATTCATAGACGAAAAATTACATTTCGCGTCGTTTTAGATGAGATGCTGGTTAATTTTTTAAAGTTCTGGTCAGCATCTCAGGTGTTTTCGATTGTTCTCAATGAATTTAACCTTATTCCAAAGAGTTCCAATGAAATAACTCATGTGTGCATACTTTAACTCGAATTCATAGACGAACAATTACATTTCGCGTCGTTTTAGATGAGATGCTGGTTAATTTTTTAAAGTTCTGGTCAGCATCTCAGGTGTTTTCGATTATTATTAATGTGTTTAACGTTATTCAGAAGAGTTCCAATGAAATAATTCATGTGTGCATACTTTAACTTGAATTCATAGACGAAAAATTACATTTCGCGTCGTTTTAGATGAGATGCTGGTTAATTTTTTAAAGTTCTGGTCAGCATCTCAGGTGTTTTCGATTGTTCTCAATGAATTTAACCTTATTCCAAAGAGTTCCAATGAAATAACTCATGTGTGCATACTTTAACTCGAATTCATAGACGAACAATTACATTTCGCGTCGTTTTAGATGAGATGCTGGTTAATTTTTTAAAGTTCTGGTCAGCATCTCAGGTGTTTTCGATTATTATTAATGTGTTTAACGTTATTCAGAAGAGTTCCAATGAAATAATTCATGTGTGCATACTTTAACTTGAATTCATAGACGAAAAATTACATTTCGCGTCGTTTTAGATGAGATGCTGGTTAATTTTTTAAAGTTCTGGTCAGCATCTCAGGTGTTTTCGATTATTATTAATGTGTTTAACGTTATTCAGAAGAGTTCCAATGAAATAATTCATGTGTGCATACTTTAACTTGAATTCATAGACGAAAAATTACATTTCGCGTCGTTTTAGATGAGATGCTGGTTAATTATTTAAAGTTCTGGTCAGCATCTCAAGTTTTTTTTGATTATTTTGATTGTATCTAAGCTATATTGTTTTGATCAAATACTTTGGGCTTCCAGTTATAATATTATGTAATATGTTTTATGTAGTTACGGAATGGCGAAGGCGCAATTGCCTAACATTTTTATCCAGAACTATTGACAGGAGTTGTTGATAACTAAGTACTCTATGGAGTACTATTGTATATTGACTGTCCTTTTGAAATATCATGCTATGCTAGAAATTGTTGGTGCGAAGTTAGCATCTCATTTTTTATAATAAAAATATATGGTTATACTACAGAACTATTGCTAAAATGTATCAAGTACTGTAGAACTATGTGGGATACTACTTAATACGCCTTTAATTTGTGATATGCTGGCATTTGATATGCTAGGTTCACAACGGCGTGTAATATGGGATTTGTTGCGTTATTAGTTATTATATTTTGGTTTGTGGCATATTCTCTCTTGAAAATATCTCTGTAATCGTTGAAATCGTTAATAGTATAATTATTGATAATAAACCCTGTATGTATCGACGTGTATGCAGAAGTTAGTGACCTCATTTATGTACACATAATTAGACCCGAAAAAGATTTCGATGGGGGTGTAAACGTCTGTTGTTATTTGTACCTTGGTTGCGAATTCCGTTTTAACTACACGGCAGTCAGTTCGGTTTATCGTAAGTTAGGGCAGTCTGACAGATGACTGTGATATGGTGTGGTAAAAGAATGTTTTTAAATCTTATTGTACACGTTATATAGTAGAATAGATATTCAGAGTTTAAAATCGTGAAGCAGCGTTCGGAAAAACTTTAGAAATAAAAACGGCTGGTGCATAGGGGGGATTTACCCAAAAATGTCATTAAATTTTTATTATACGTATTCTACAGTAGAATAGATATTCGGAATTTTAGGAAAAAATTTGAAGCAGATTTCGAGAAAATCTCAAATCCGGAAAGCGATAAATGTTAAGTACTCTTCCTAGAAGATTTAACCAAAATATTAAACTTTTATTATACATATTAGCCGGTGGAACAAAAGGATTAAATTCTATTTAAATTTATCAAAAGCATGGATAAAGGAATTAAGATGTCAATTCGCATAGTTCATACCTCCTCGAGTTTTCGAGAACACACAAGTTCTTAAATAAAACAGATGCGAATTCTGCAAATCCCTGTATAACACCCTGAATACCATTTTCTTAGAATTCATGCCCGCAAGTTTACAAATGTATAGGTAGGTTGTGGGATCCGTGAGGCTCTGTTGATGGTAAACTCCCTTGAAAATAAAAATCCAGTGAACTCATACCACTCATGTTGACAAAAATACATGGGTTCTTATGTAAAACACGTACAAAGTCGAGAAATCATAGGGCCCTGTGTGAATAAGACCACCCTTGTGATAAGTGTTTAATACTCGGCCTGAACATAACCTAATAAAAAGCTATCTTTTTTATAATTTTGCCATTCTCTTGCAGATCCTTGTAAAGTAAGGTTATCATCTTCGTTGTTGCTAGCGTTCAGTGTGTGTGTTATCTTGGATCTCCCACATAAAACTACTAACTACGAGCGGTCTAATCTGGAGCTGAGAAGTCAACCTTTCTATCCCAAAGAGTGAAACAAGTCCAGGTATAAAAACAGCGGGGTTTGAGTCTTACGTGACAAATACTTTGGTATTCATGAAAATTTTCCAGAAATTTGTCATTTAAGTAACTACAACCGGAATTAGTCTAAAAATAGTAGCTTGTGTCGAGCGTGTCGATAATTATAAATATTTATATATTTACAGTGTTCCAAGTCATAATGGAATATACATATGAACGAAATAATGTGCTTCATATGTAACGAGGCTGCGTGAAATTGTAAAAACCCTTGTATCTTATGGCAAACACGAACAAATTTTAAGACTTGAGGGCCTTTTGTTTACATTTTCAAGTGTTTAATTATCGGTCTTATAGTGACATAACAAATGTTACCTTCTAATAATTTTGCTCATTCACTTGTAAAGTAATATAATAATAATAGTAATAATAATAATAATAATAATAATAATAATAATAAAGAATCTTCTTTGTTACTAGCGGCATGTCCAGTCGTCGGAGGTTACTTTTCTTGGATCTCACACATAACACCACTAACTAAGGGCAGTATATTCTCGTAGAACTGAGAAATCGACCTTCCTTGCCCCAAAAGTGACGGCTGAGCGTAAGGAGGAGTTTGTCCCAGGTGGAGTACGCTTTGATCTTCCGAGGACAAATACGGGTACAAAAACCGCGGGTTTCGAGTGTTACATAACTAATACTTAGGTTTTGTTGAAATTTTCACGAGATTTCGAATTTAAGTAACTATAACTGGAATCAGTCTAAACATAGCGCCTTGTCTCAAGCTCGTCAATAATTATTAAAAACTTATATTTATAAAAACGTATCCTATAGCAAATAGAAAGATACAAACACACGAAATAGTGCTTTATTGATATAGTATGGTTTATGATACGTGGCAAGAGCGAAAAACCCTGGTTTCTTATGGCAAACACGAACAAATTTCAAGTTAGAGGGGTCCTTTTGTTTAAATTTTCAAAAAGTGTTTAATATTTGGTCCGACCACTATGTAATAAAAATGACCTATTTTGATATTTTGTCATTCTTTTGTAGACCTTTGTCACGAAAGTTAGTTCTGCTTAATCATCATCGACAATGGAAAAGTGCTTGATTGTCAAAGATTCCATCAAGACCGTTCGTCAATATGGAGTTCAGGGTCGTATCCTGGAGTTCAAAATCCGCCCGATTCCTGAAAAGGCGAACCCAGTGAAATGGGTGAAAGATGCCATCGAGGAGGTAGTGGTAAGCGGTACGGAGAACTTGAACCCCACCGACCTTGTAGGGTTTAGTTTTTGCTCGAAAGATTTTGCCAGAGGCGAGGGTTGGATACGTTTCAAACCGCTAAAAGAAGTTACTATGGAGGACGTGTGGAATACGATATCTTCAATTTACCAGTCGAATTCCACAGGACTTAATACAGAAACATTCTGTTTGAGAATAACGTCAGTAAAATTACCAGCAGGGCGTGGAAAAGGAAAGAATTATAACAGTTTCTATGAAGAGTGTAGTCGAAGACGGGGCATCGTAGTTATTAAGAATACGGACAAAATGTGTTTACCTCGAGCTCTCGTTGTCGCAAAAGCTTTTAAAGATAAAGATTTCCTTTATAATCAAGTTCGAAACAACGTGGGAAAGATTCAGGACGAAAGGGCTTCAGCATTGGTAAAGGACGTCAATATAGTTATCCCTGAAGAAGGAGCAGGGATTCCCGAACTAGTAGCTTTTCAGCATTACCTTTCTTCCAACTATAAAATAGTTGTATACCAGTATGGAACTAAAGGTCGTAACATTATTTTTGAGGGTAAATGTAATGGATATCCCTCATTGAATTTATTATATCATGAAGGGCATTACAACGTAATCACTTCTCTTACTGCCGCCTTTTGCTGCACATACTATTGCGAAGAATGTCACGTACCGTATAATGATAAAAAGAAACATAAATGTGGAGGAACTTGTTTTGGGTGTCAGCAGTCTCCTGCATGCTCCAAAATGGAACCAAAAATGAAGTGTGGGGAATGTAAAAGATTTTTTTATGGGAAAGTGTGTTATGTCAATCATATCGAACACCGTATATGTAATGTGATCAGACTATGCGAGGAATGCTTTAAGGTAGTTCGAGTTAACAGACAACATATCTGTGGCGAGGTATATTGCAGAATTTGTCAAAAGTATCAACCTTCTGGACACTTATGCTACATTCAACCAGACACAAGAACTCCTCACTGTGATGACCTCCTATTTGTTTTTTATGATTTGGAGACGAGACAAGAGAAAAAGTTAGAAGACGGATCGAGTTTACACGAACCTAATCTGTGTGTGTTAAATCAACGTTGTCATCGTTGCATGAATGAGTCTTTATTGTATTTCTGCCAATCTTGCGGCTTTCGACAAAAAGTATTAGTGGGTAATGTTATTAATAAGTTAATGGAACATGTTTTAACTTTACGTAAAAAATTCAAAAAAGTGGTAGTCTTAGCTCACAATGGAGGAGGCTATGATCACCAGTTTATCCTAAATTATATTTTAATAAACACCGATTTACAACCTGAGCTGATAATGAGAGGTACGAAAGTTATTATAATGGAGTTAGGAAATGTAAAATTTCTAGATTCCCTTAATTATTTTCCAATGGCTTTGTCTAAGCTACCGAAGGCTTTTGGATTAACGGAATTGAAGAAAGGTTACTTCCCTCATTTATTCAATATAACGGAAAATCAAAATTATGTGGGAAAAATACCTAGTATAGAGTATTATGACCCAGATAACCTGAAAGAAGACAACAGAGAAGATTTGGTTAAATGGTGCACTGAGAAAGAGAACGAAGGATATATTTTTGATTTCCAGAAAGAAATTAAAGAATACTGCATTTCAGACGTTGACATTCTAACTCAGGCTTGTCTTAAATTTCGCGAACTTTTACTGAGAGAAGGATATGTCTGTCCCTTTACGGAAGCTTCCACCATTGCATCTGCATGTAATAAAGTTTTTCGTCGAAACTTCCTAAATCCAAACACCATTGGGATAATACCTAAAAATGGGTATAGATGGAAAGATAACCAAAGCAGGATTGCTACCCAATGGTTAGTATGGGAAGAAAATCAGCGAAACTGCAACATTATTCACGCCGCTAAACAATCAGAGGTAACTGTGGCAGGATTGAAAGTTGATGGAATTTGTTACGATAACAATACAATTTTTGAATTTCATGGCTGTTACTACCACGGGTGTCCCGATTGCTTTAAACATCAAAGAGATGTCCCATTGCAGGAGAATCCTTCTGAAAACCTTATATTCCGTTATGAAAACACACAAGCTAAAACCATAAGGTTAAAGAAATTAGGTTACCAAGTAACAGAAATGTGGGAGTGCACATTTCGTCGACAGCTTAAAAATAAGGAAATAGAAGCGTTCACAAACACTCATCCTCTGCTATCCTTGTCGCCCCTTAATCCCAGAGACGCTTTTTATGGAGGTCGGACTGGAAATGTAGTAGAATATTATAAAATCAATGACAACGAAAAGATTAAATATGTCGATGTTTGTTCGCTATATCCATGGGTATGTAAATATGGAAAGTTTCCTGTAGGACATCCTAGAGTACTCGTAGGTAGTGAATGCTCTACCGATCACCTTACATCCGGACTTGTTAAATGTAAAATACTTCCACCTCAGGATTTATTTCACCCACTACTGCCACAAAAAATGAACGGAAAATTAATGTTTGTTCTATGTAATACTTGTGGATTAAGTTCCTCTACTGAAATATGCCACCACACAGCTGATGAACGCGCATTAATTGGAACATGGGTAATCGAGGAAGTATTGAAAGCGCTGGAGGTAGGGTACACATTTTTGGACATCTATGAAATTTGGCAGTATGATACCATACAATTTAATGAAAATGTCCCTGGTCTTTTCACCGAAATGATGAATAAGTTTATTAAAATTAAACAAGAATCTTCGGATTGGCCTAAAAACTGTAAAAATCCCGAAGAAAGGGAACATTATATAAAAGAATATTTTCAACGAGAGAATGTCCATTTGGATATTGATAAAATCGAGGATAACCCCGGTTTACGTTCTTTAGCTAAGTTAATGTTAAATTCATTTTGGGGAAAATTTGGTCAACGCGAAAATCAATCTAAAACTGTTATTATAAATAAACCTTCGGAATTCTTTAACACCATGACTAACCCCTCTCTTATCATCAATTCCATTTTGCCTATTAATGAAAATACTATAATTGTCACTTACGAAAAAAAAGATGAAACATACTCGGAGCTGTTTACAGTTAATGTGTCCATAGCAGCTTATGTGACTTCTCAAGCTCGTATTAAGTTGTATAGTTATTTAGAAAAATTGGGAGAGAGAGTTTTATATTACGACACCGATTCGGTTATTTACATTTCACGCCCTGAAGAATTTGACGTCCCTACCGGTTCGTTTCTAGGTGAGTTGACTGACGAATTAGAAATCTTCGGCCCTGGGTCCTTTATTTCTGAGTTTGTTAGTGGCGGACCTAAGAATTACGCATACCGAGTATATTCTCCCACTAAAAAAGAAGAATATATCATCTGTAAGGTAAAGGGGTTATCACTTAATTTTATGGTTTCCAAATTGGTTAACTTCGAAACAATTAAGAAAATGGTGTTGGAGAAGACTGAATCAATTTACGTGTCCTCCATTCAAATTAAACGAACCGAAGAGCATGAAGTTGTTTCCCAATATTGCTCCAAAATATATCGACCTCATTCTACGAAGAGAATGTTTCAAAGTGACCATTCTTCCACACCTTTCGGTTATAAGAAGATAAAAATGTAACTTTATATTAATGAATATGTTGTTATTATATATGCAGTCAATCAAATTTTTGTAAAATGAGATATAAACTGTACTTTTTCATTTTTGTATTTCATCTGTGTGTACATTTTTAACTACATCTCTATTGTTAATTTTAATAACTGTATTTATATACCTAAATATCTGTAGAGGTGCTTTTAAATTTCGAAAATATAACACATATCGATATAGGTAGGCGTTTCATTCTCAGTACCATTTTCCCCCTGCTGTGTCATCCAACGATTATTGTGGTTTTAGGTATTTGTAAAATGTTGAACGTTCTTTATTACTTTGCACTCTGTTACTATAAGCACATGTATTAAATTAAACCCCACTACCAAAATTTCAATCTAGCAGAATTTTTCTCTTACTTCTAAAAATGTAACAAATTCGGCCTCTGTAAAGTCTTATTTTGCATTTGCTTTAAATAAAATGCATATCCTAAAAATGTGTTACACAACACGACAGCCCTTCCCCTCCCCCATTCCCGTTCCTATTCAGAACCAAGAACTGATGTCACCGTCCCTCCTTCAATTAATTCGAAATGAGTTCATCGCATTTTAGAACACCAAGATTACTGATCCTGGTGATGAGTTCAGCATTTGTTGGAACTATTTTAATTTTGCTATTCTAATAAACATTTTTATGAAGAGGAAAAACGGTAACCTATATAAGAACTGGATTTGGTATTAAATTAGTAAATGTGGTTCAGTCAGTAAGTCTCATTAAAAATGCTTATTAATAAGAATGTTATTCAAAATATTGATGCTTTCGCTAAGACGTGAGTAGATGCATTCTGTATGCACTATATATTGTCTGGTTTCAAATTCATTATCATTTTTATCTAAGATTCGTAATTTAAAGGTATTTTTTACTCTTCCCTGATAATGCCGACAATGATGTCAATCCCCGAGACAAATATTAATATTTTTCGTACGTTTTCAGTATGTTTGATTGTGTACTTCTATATAATCTAGCACATCAACAAATGAATAAGAATTTTCAGTTTCAAAAAGCATTCTTATCCGTCTGGTATAATCAATTCCCTACTAATTTTAATACTCACACTAAAAATATGTACGTTAAGCTGTAAATACGGATCTTTCATTTGTAAGCAGGGTCTGATAATGTACGATACTCATGTATAAAGTGTTAAATTACACTACTTCGAGTTTTCCCATTTGCAATAATAATAATAATAATAATGATAAAAATCGCAATTGTAATATATTACTGAATGCTTATTTAATTCAACTTTAAAATAGCTTACAGCTATGTAGACTTACGTTAAAAAGTAAGTGTATAAATGTATATAATACGTTAAATAACCGATATAAGTTGATTTTAATTCACTTTCTGCAATGATGAGTCAAATAAAAATTAATTAATACAATCTTAAAACCCTAATTATTATTTTGGGCGAAAAAGATCTCGTACGAAAGTGGGTGACCTTGAACCACGTGCATATTAAGCGACAATTCTTGCATGAGCGCGTTAACCAGATGCTCGCAGTTGACCGTCGTAAGAGTGAATATCCCGTTCTCCGAAGGTGCTGCTCCAGGTGTCCCGTGACATCTGGTGTTCTGTGACCTTGAACTCACATGACCATCTGCGGCGGGGGGTGACCTTGAAATCACCTGCAAATTAACACACCTGCGTGGGCGGCAAATATCAAAGGGATAAAAATTCCCACGGTCATCAAAATTTTCCCACGCTCAAGTGACCCCCCTTCTACTAATGGCGTTGAGTTGATTTCAAAGTTTTCAGTAAACGGTCGGTGGTTTTTAGTGTTCCATGACATGTTTGTGTGTATGACAGAATGTATGTCAGAAGGTATGTTCAAACCCACTGTTTTGTGTAGACGACAACCTAACCTAAGTAGATTGTAACAACGTGGTCATTAGTTAAAATAAGAAGTCCTGAAGTTGTAAAATAGCGCACAAAGTTTTATTTAGGAACTTATGTCTGTAAGTAGCATATTATAGAACACTGTATAGATGTTAATTATCACATAATTACAGATGTCCTGATGAAGGGATAAAAAGATCCCGAAAGCTTGACAATTGACGAATAGTTGAGTTTTAATTGCCCATTTGACTGCATCCCCAACAAGTTAACTCTCTCTCTCTCTCTCTCTCTATATATATATATATATATATATATGCAGCTTCAGTAGGAGATGAATCTCCGTCTAGGGTTGCAGTCAGGATAGGGTGGGCAAGAAAGAAAAAGCTCTTTTCAAAATAGCCAAGCTTTCGGAGCGATTTTGGCTCCTTCCTCAGGGCATCTAGTGAGAAATTTTAATTAGAAAACATTTTCATTTACCATGATTATGTTTGAGACTCACTTGTACAAGCTAATATATGAAACTAGCAATAATAAATATCGCTTACTGACATTACGGTTACATTAACACAGAGGTAGCACGTTCTTTTTAAAACACAAATTAACTTAAGTCAGATAACCTATATATAAATAAGGAAAGCGCGGTAAAAGATAAGTAATAATGGTGAAGTGTGACAAAACACAAAACTTAAAATTAAGACATAGACAGTTAAAATATGATATGTAGCCAACATAACAAAACAGAAAACATTTAACATATTGAAGATTCAATGTTCAAACTTTGTATTACCTTATTCAAATAAACTTAAGAAACCAGCTTAAGGATGTAACTATAACTCGTGCTTAAGTTCTGAACATCCGCTCTCTTATTAATGGCATTTGGTGTGTTGTTGATACATATCATTTCTAGAAAATTACGTTTAAAAAAACCCCTTTCAGTTTTCAACGTTTTTACATTATCAAAATCCATTTTATGATTGAGATTTAGTACGTGTTCTACGAGGGCGCACGTTTTCACTTTTCTTTTTACGTCACTTTTGTGAGAGGTAATTCTTCCTGTTAATAGCCTCGAAGTTTGACCAATGTATTCCCGTTTGCAATCCGAACATGTGATAGAATAAACTACGTTGGAAAGTTCCGATGTTTTAAGCGGGGATTTTAATGTAGTATATAATTTCTCTAAAGTGAGGATATTTTTGTTTGCAAACTGAAGGTTTAAAGGTGTAAATATGTTTCTGAGTTTCGGTGTTAAATCCCTGATGTATGGGAGCGTGGCATATTTAATCAGTTCAGTAGTTATAGTGTCTGTTGTGTGGTTACTGTTTACTATGATTCCTCTGTTGTTAAAGTTACCATTCGGATGGTGCTCTATTGTACGGTTATTATTATATTATTATATCTAGACGGAGATTCATCTCCTACTGAAGCTGCATACATTAGGACAGTCAAGACTCACAGATATATATATATATATATATATATATATATATATATATATATATATATGGTATATTCCACGCCGAATTTAAATTTTTTTTAGATCTGGCCCAAAATCAACTAAAACGGTCCTTTCGGGCCCCGAAATTCCCCCTAAATTTTTAGGGCGCCAAGTGGAATAGAACTCAAGTTATGGACAATCGAAAATTGAAATTTTCATGTTCGGCTCCAAAACCAAAAATTTTCAACCATCCATAACTTGTAAAAATACCCATTTTCATGGAAAAAGTTTCAAACAAGAGTTGTTTGAAATGCTTTAAACTTTTGAAAACTGCTAAAAAAAAGTTCATCCAGCACGGTTCACTGTTGACGGGTCTGGGCGCCATTATTCGTCAGGCCGCCCATTAAAAACATATTCAGCGTTCCTGACCAAAAAAATCAGGAATGTAGGTGGATCCGCTATAAAACTTTTGAGCCCACACAGAATTTCGCGAGACTTAAGGGCTGGTCCCAAATTTGAAAATTTGTGTTGAAAATTCAAATTTCCAGAACAATTCTTGTGGAAGGTTGCTTCAGCGTTGTCGTCAACCGTTGTGGACCTTCAAAAACATCAACAAGAGCAAAAATTGCGGTGAGAGTCGCTTATTGGATAAAAAATATGCGTCAAGCGAAGTCGTCTGGGCTCAAAATTCAAGTATTTTGAGGAATTTTGAGATTTTCAGCCGCCGGGGACTTGAAAAATGCTATAATTATATGAAAATATCATGCCAACCTTAGTGATATTGATCCCCAGTCAACTTTTAGAAAAAATGTCGCTCATGGTTTGATATTGCCTGGCAAACAGTGATTTTATGGGGGCTCAATGGAATTTTTTTGATATCAAGGGATTTTTGCTGGATTTTACCTTTTTTTTTTCTCGGAGCCCTTAGGTCTGGCAAACATTTGATTGGGCTGAAAACTTTTGTATCGAATCCAGCTACTCTCCTGATTTTTTTGGCCAGGAAAGCCGATAATGTTTTTTTTTGCGGCCTGACGACTAATGACCAGTCATTACTGTGTCACAAGTGCCAAGACTCGTCAATAGTGAACCATGTCGGATGAACTTTCTTTTAGCGGTTTCCAAAAGTTTAAAGCATTGCAAACAACTTTTGTTTAAAACATTTTTCCTAATAAATTTTTGGAGCCGAACCTGAAAATTTCAATTTTCAATTGTCCATAACTTGAGTCCTATTCCTCTGGGGCGCTAAAAATTTAGGGGTAGTTTTGGGGACCCAAAAGAACCGTTTTAGTTGGTTTTGGGCCAGATCTAAAAAAAAATTAAATTCGGCATGGAACGTACCATATATATATATATATATATGGGTATATATATTTCTCCGCCCCCAGGCTGCAGCCCCGATATCTCAAAAGTTTTAAGTTTTTAGACTTTCAGCCAATATTATCTTTTTGCTCTCTCTCTCTCTCTCTCTCTCTCTCTCTCTCTATATATATATATATATATATATATATATATATATATATATATATATATATATATATATATATACGGTAGTGAAGGGCGGAAGAAGTTTCGACGCGACCAGGTGTTTTACGATGGGTTGATGGACATTTTCGACGACATGACCGAAAAGGTGGATTTATTGTACAGGTATTTTCGACGATAAACGAATTTAACCGGGACCCCCGAGTTGTACCACGATGCGGCAGGTAGGTGAATCCGAACGGTCGAGTTATACCACCAATTTTCTTGGACAGGATTAACCGAGCTGTAACGCGAGTACCTGAATTTATCCCAATATCGTTCAGGGTAGGATTAACGTCAATCTTTTTTCCAAATTTCAAATTTTTGTTTACAATACATACTTTTAAAAATGGTTATTACGTACCGGTGATATTTGATTTGTTACCGGATAAAGCTCCGAATTCGTATTTTCAATTGTTTCAGATAGTTAGTTATAAATGTAATACATTAGACATTAGACTTATCTTTTAATCCTAAAAACATAGTCATGGACTTTGAACAAGCTATTATGCAGTCTCAATGTTTTGGCCGCAGTTAAATATAACTGGTTGGTCTGGATGTAGATTTCACCTTTGTCAAGCATCAATTACATATCTGAATAATCCAAGTTTCCTCCCAAAATTTGGGCATGCACTACAGATAGTATGTGCCGATCTAACAATGCTTGCGAATCTTTTCATTCGTAATTAAATCGTAGCTTTTATTGTCCTCACCCAAATATACATACATTTTTGGATCTGATTACAGACATACAAAATGAAACTTTTGCTACAATCAAAACTGCTAATCGTTATGTTCGTAAATTAAAATCTCGTACTAAAAAAAAAGAACAATTAATAAGCACTAAAATACAAGAATTGTATCAAAACCAAATTACAAAATTTGAATTCGTCAAATCATTAAGTGTGCATTATTCGCCAAATTAGTTTTAACCTCTTAGTGAATTAACTATGTATAATTTATATCAATGTATATGTATATAATATTATGTATATTAATATGACTAAGTATGTAATAATATGTTACGTAACGTATAAACATAGTTTTAATAAACATTAACAAAATATTTTGTCTGATTGATTCTTGTTTCCTTCTATAATTTTGCTCTCCTAGAAAAATTGGTGGTACAACTCCACGGTGCCCATTCAACCTACCTCTCGCAACTTGATATAATTCGGTGACCATGCCTGGTACAACTCGGTCGTCCAGATGATCCCACCCAGAACGATTTTGAGATTAATACAGGTACTCGTGGTACAACTCGATAGTCCCCAATTCAACAAGCCCGTGTATTGGGTTGAATTAGGAATGAAAATAAGGGGATATATACGTCAAAACAATTTATTTGTTACTAGGTTTGAAAACAATATGACAATTCTTGTCCAAAGTTTTTTCTAAATGCATATGTACTATAATTTTCATTATTTTAAAATAGGAATTAGTAGTTAAATAATACATAACAGGTATACAAACTATTACCATAAATGTTAAATCTTATTATATAAAAAAAAACGTTTATTTACTAACACAACACAATTTAATTGGTATAAGAATGATACGATATAGATTTTATAAAATTCAACCTACTTATTTGTTGTGACTGAAATTGGTGTACCATTCTCTTCAAAAATTCCAATTTAGCATTTACCATCTTTATCCCGAAAACATTAAAAGGGCTTGAACTTGAACCGATCCTACCTACCTGTCTTAAGCCGTCGTCGAAATTTCTTGTAAGCTTATGTGACCCTTCGATTAAAGCAGGTGGGTGTATCCCATCTCGGCACATTTTATTGCGGTCAATTTTACGACACCTTGTCGGTCCATTTCTAATATACCCATCTTGGCACAACGGATGATGCCCAGCCCGGCGGGTCGAGCAGGTACACACTACAATAATAACCCAACTCGGCATAAATCTAGGGAGGTACTTTCTTGATAATAGTGTATTGTCGAAAATAAACGTACTTCACTGTTGCGCAAAATTCATAATATTTGAGAAACCTAGTATACGCAGCACACCATATACGAGTGAAAACAGTTGATATCTCATAATCGTATTGTATTCTTTCTCTAAAATTTTTATTGAACAGACTACAAATAAAGAAAGATAAAAAGACACTTCTAACACAAAATTTTTTACGCAGTTATTTTCTATTCATGGATATCTCAATGGAAATTATGTCCCATTAGTTTTTAGTCTGTTAAAGGATAAGAATGCAAACATATAAAACATGGTTGTTAAAAATTAAAAATTTGTGCACAGAATTTAACTTTCACTTGTTTCCACAAGAAGTTGTAATGGACTTAGAGATAGCCATCCATAAGGCAGTATTGGAAGTTTGGAATAATGTAACCGGCTGCAGATTTCATTTTACCCAATCGTGGTATTGGAAAATTCAAAAACTTGGCCTTAGCGGGGAATACAAAAATAAAAATTCTGATATTGGAAAATGGCTAAGATATTGTTTGGTCTTTTGTTTTTGAAACCGGAAGAAGTCGATGATTTTTATTCCCTGGAACTATACGAATTAAAACCCAATCGCGAAAGTTTAGAAAAGTTTTCCGATTATCTTTTGAACACATACGTAACGAATGATTCCAAATTCCCTCCACATATTTGGGCAAATGCATCTGCAGACCTTAACAAGACAACGAATGCACGTAAATCATTTCATTCCCATTTTAATAATTCTCTGTATCAAACACATCCACATTTATTCATTTTTGTTAATCAGCTTCTGAGTGTTCAGGCAGAAACTTATATTAAGTGTAATAGCATTAATACCCCCCATAGGTTTAATACAGCTGCAAGAATGAAACATAATTTTTTTGTTAACAAAATATCAGACTATAAAAATAATAAACTGACCAAACTTGAATATGTGAAAATAGTTTCGAATTACTACGCATGTAATAATGAATAATAATATACATATTATGTATCTAGTAGTAAAGCTTAGGGCATATATGATTATATATGGTATGTATTAAAGTGTTACTGTTTATATTTATGCATAATAAATACTATTTCAAAGGCAGTTAATCAATTTTCCTACTTTAAATTTTTAAATAACGTATATAGGAAAAATCTGAATTCCATTATGAGCACCCTACTATATTGTATCGCAGTTTAACGGCAAGGGAATCATTTCAATACAAGTAAGAATAATATTATCTGTATTTGAATAATTTGATTAAAATAAGAATACGATATTTTTGTTACAAGTTGATAGGTCGAGTATCGTTAAACATTTCCTTTTTTAATTTGAAATAAAAGATGAGTTAAGATAGCTACACGATACATTCAAAACAAAAGTATGATTTGACAACACATGTGTGAACTTCCCGTTTTTTTAAGTGTTTGTATTAGGAATAAGTATTAATTTTTATGTGCCGAGCTGGGCTCTGTAAAACAGAGTACCTGTTAAGACGTGTGCCAAGTTGGACATCACCCTATGCCGAGATGGGCACTGTAGAATGGAGTACCTGCCTAGATATATGCCGAGTTGGGTTATAATTTTATCTTTTACCTGCTTCTTGTGCCGAGATGGGAATCGCCGAAGCAGGTACCCTCACTATTTGTCGTCGAAAGTTCGCCCGCCGGTAGTGAAATTCGCGACGGAACAAAGGTACAAAAGAAAATTATCGACTTACCCGTCTATTCCGTTAAGAAACGGTAACCACCGACACGTGTTTCTACTTATTAGCTTCGTCAGGGTGGTACAACCAAGCTCTGAATGACAACGATGTTTGACACTTGGAAAAAAAAATTATACAACTCAAAAAGAACGCAAACAGTAGACAGCAAAGCACTTTTGCGTCTGTAAAGGAACGATCCTCCCTTCGAGGACAACAATCCATACGTGACGCGGTGGCCAGCTATAGCCAACTGTCACAAATCTTTTGTGGAAGGAAATTTAGTTTTGAAATTCGCGACGGAACAAATGTACAAAAGAAAATTATCGACTTACCCGTCTATTCCGTTAAGAAAACGGTAACCACCGACACGTGTTTCTGCTTATTAGCTTCGTCAGGGTGGTATAACCAAGCTCTGAATGATAACGATGTTTGACACTTGGAAAAAAAAATTATACGACTCAAAAAGAACGCAAACAGTAGACAGCAAAGCACTTTTGCGTCTGTAAAAGAAAGATCCTTCCTTCGAGGACAACAATCCATACGTGACGCGGTGGCCAGCTATAGCTAACTGTCACGAATCTTTAGTCGAAGGAAATTTAGTAGTGAAATTCGCGACGGAACAAATGTACAAAAGAAAACTATTGACTTACCCGTCTATTCCGTTAAGAAAAGGTAACCACCAACACGTGTTTCTGCTTATTAGCTTCGTCAGGGTGGTATAACCAAGCTCTGAATGACAACGATGTTTGACACTTGGAAAAAAATATATACAACTCAAAAAGAACGCAAACAGTAGACAGCAAGGCACTTTGGCGTCTGTAAAGGAAAGATCCTCCATTCGAGGACGACAATCCATACCTTATGCGGTGGCTAGCTATTGCCAAATGTCACGAATCTTTTGTCGAATGAAATTTAGTAGTGAAATTCGCGACGGAACAAATGTACAAAGAAAATTATCGACTTACCCGTCTATTCCTTTAAGAAACGGTAACAACCGACACGTGTTTCTGCTTATTAGCTTCGTCAGGGTGGTATAACCAAGCTCCGAATGACAACGATGTTTGACACTTGGAAAAAAATTATACAACTCAAAATGAACGCAAACAGTAGACAGCAAAGCACCTTTGCGTCTGTAAAGGAAAGATCCTCCCTTCGAGGACAACAATCCATAGGTGACGCGGTGGCTATCGCGAATTTCACTACTAAATTTCCTTCGACAAAAGATTCGTGACAGTTGGCTATAGCTGGCCACCGCGTCACGTATGGATTGTTGTTCTCGAAGGGAGGATCTTTCCTTTACAGACGCAAAAGTGCTTTGCTGTCTACTGTTTGCGTTCTTTTTGAGTCGTATAATTTTTTTTTCCAAGTGTCAAACATCGTTGTCATTCAGAGCTTGGTTATACCACCCTGACGAAATTAATAAGCAAAAACACGTGTCGGTGGTTACCGTTTCTTAACGGAATAGACGGGTAAGTCGATAATTTTCTTTTGTACATTTGTTCCGTCGCGAATTTCACTACTAAATTTCCTTCGACAAAAGATTCGTGACAGTTGGCTATAGCTGGCCACCGCGTCACGTATGGATTGTCCTCGAAGGGAGGATCTTGTAATGTTTCATCTTGTTGGTTAAGGTCCCAACTGTCTAGGTTGAATAAGAGACTTGGGGTTCGACCCACTATAAGTGTTTATCTGTTATACCTTGCTGCTAGGATGTACATTTTTACTGGTCAATTGTATAATAATCGATCGGAGCGTTGCCACTCCATTTTAACAGATCAGCAACCTACATACACCTACTAAATCTCCCTGGGGCAGTTTCAGAAAAATTTTAACATAGATAAAATTTTTCGTACAGTGCACTTTTCTGAAATTGCTCCTCAACCTATATATTATAATAATACCAAAATCAAAATTAATAAATAGCAATAATATCAATAGCAATAACCATCATATAAAAAGTGAAAATAAAAGAAGAGAAAATTAATGATTTCAATAAATGCAGCAATTTAACGAAAACAAGTTTATAGCTAAGTATGAATAATTAACAATGTATTTTTAATTAAGAGTAATAAAGTTTGGTTCTATTTTTGTGTACGATTTCTTCCCTATTACTTTTAATAATTTTTACATTCGGTCGTAAGTCTTCCACTACAACATATGGTCCTAAATAACAAGGTGCATTAATTTTACCTCCAACTTCGTTCTTTATAAGAACTAAATCACCTTTATTATAGCTTACAGGGTTCATTGTTTTGTAATAAGTATGTTTACGTTTGGTTTTTGAGTTCAGTAAGTTCTGTCTTGCGTCATGATGGAATTTTTGAATTCTGTATTTTAGTTCAACTAGATAACTGTCAAAGTTTGTTATTGGGTCTAGTTTGGTCTGTAAATTATTTGGAATTTCGCATTTATGTCCAAAAACTAGTTCAAAAGGTGTATATTTAGTTTCAGTATGGACTGTCGTATTGTAGGAAAACTCAATTACGGCAGCCAATAACCCCATGAACTGTTGTATGTCTGCGTTTGATTTCGTAAGTACGCACCTAAAACTTTATGTGAATTTTCTAGTGAACATATATTTTCATGGTGGTAGGCTGTTGACTGAGTTTGCTTAATCATCAAGAGATTACAAACTTCTGTCATCATAGATGAAATGAACTCTGTGCCCCTATCTGTAGCGATTTCGCTTGGAATTCCATATCTTATGATAAAATTTTCAACAAAACTTTTGTCAACTGTTACTGACTCTTTTGATGTAAGTGGATACACTTCTGTGAATTTTGTCAAGTCACACTGCAATGTTAATGCGTAACAATAGTTATAATGTCCTTTGGCAATGGACCGACTACATCAAGATAAACTTTTTGAAAAGATGCTGTTGCAGTCGAAGTTATCACCATCGGTTCTTTTACATATCTGTTAGTGTGTTTTTGCCGTTGGCAATTATCACATTTCTTTACAAATTCTTGCACATCTTTTGCCATCTCTGGCCAGTAGTAGTACTTTTTAATATTACTAAGCATGCGGTTTATTCCTGCATGCCCGTTTGTTGCGAGTAGGTGGAAGTCGTTTAAAATTAATTTTATCGTATCTCGTTCTGTTAATTTTTCAACTCCACTGACAATACATATTTTAGGCCCGGGCCAGTTAGAGTACTCTTTAATATTGGCTGCTAAAGCCTTAATAAAATGCGCATTATTATTATATTTCAACATTACAACTTCCTTTATATCTAACTTGTTACATATTTCAATCAGGTCTCTCAGCATCTCGTCTCGCGCCGATACCGATAGAGATTTCCGTTGTATATATAATGTTGATTTCGATGAGTCATATGAAATGCTTCCAACTTTTAAACTAATATCCGATTGTAACTTTTTAATTTTATCAGCTGATGTTTCTAATAATTCTGTGCTGTTTGTTGGTGGTTTTAAAAGTTCTACTATATTTGGTTGATCAGGCCAAACTTTCGTTGAATTCTTTCTTTCCCTCATTCGTTCTTCATCTTCACTTTTCCTAGATTGGGCTCTCGTCATAACTCTAAGCACTCTTTCATTCATACTTTTCAATTCTTCTGATGTTATAATGACTCTTGACAATGCACCTGCAGTGACATTCTCACTTCCTTTTACGCATTCTACTTTAAAGTCATACTCGTCCAAGCCTAATCGAAATTTTGTTAGGCGACTTGAAGAGTCTGTGAGATTAAACAAATAGATTAGTGGTCTGTGGTCAGTTACCAACATTTTAAATGATTTTTAATTTTTATGGCATTTTAAAATGTCTGCCATAAAGGTAGGGAGGAAAGAAGCGTACTCCCCAATATATCGCTAAAAGTTCTTTTTCAGTAGTAGGGTAATTTTGTTCTGCCTTATTTAAACTTCTACTGGCATATGCTATAGGTTTATTATTTCTATTTGAGAGAACTGCACCAGTAGAATAATAGGGCCGATTCCACGTTAAATGAGTGCTACTAACCAAACTTTTACCGCCATTTTCAGAATTTAAATTTCGCGCCACCACCGGCACCACGGGGCGATGCGCGCGCCCCCTCGCGCCCGCCCCTTCACCTGGGGCTACCCCCACCCCCCACCCACCAGGCCCCCTCCCCCTCACCCTTCACCCCACCTAACTAGCGCTGGCCACTTCACCCCGAGGCTACTCCCCCACCCAGGGCTGTGGCCCCCGTGACCCAGGGCCCTTCCCACAACCCTGTGCGCGCCCCCTCGGGCCGACCCCTTCACCAGGGCCTACTCCCCACCCAGGGCTGTGGCCCACGTGACCCAGAGCTCTTCTGCCGGCCCCAGGGCTCGGTACTACGCGCGCAACCATGTCCCTTCACCAGTTCCACACATCAGGCCCCCCTCCTTACCCGATCGCCCTCCCCCATCCACCAGCCCTCACCTAAGGCCCACATCAGCGCTGCATAATCTAGACCTCCACAGGGCTCGTCCACCCGAAGGCCCCACACCAACGACGTCCGCGCTAAATTTTAACAGGTTCACTCCGAAATACGAAACATCGCGACAAAAACACAGAACAAAAACCCCCCCCCCACTATAGGTCGATAGATTTCCATACCTTGATATGCAACCAACAGTACCGGTAGGTAAATATCTTTCTTTCCCCGAGGGTGATTTTACAGGATTCTTTCTTCGAACAGCGTAGAAATACCAATCAATATTCGTGAACACCATGGCAGACCTATAACTCACCACAATAGTTGCGCGAGAAAACAAACCAGTGCCAGTGGAGCCATAAACGTAAAAAGTAGTGTAACTCAATACCAGGGGTAGAAATACCTCATGTTCCAGGCATTATTATCTACAGTAGTATAACAAAACTTAAGTAATCCATTTTAAAGATCTATTTCCTTTTAAAATATCTAATAAGAAATTTAACTACAAAATACAATGAACAGAGCATGAAGTATCTTAACCAAATGTTAATACTTAAAAATCTATTAAACTCATAACTCCTATTAGAAACCCTAATTTAATCGAAATAATTCCTTTAATACAAAACTACAAACACAATTAAAACGTTTTCAATGGTAAAACGGAGGGGCACTTGTAGGGCTTCACATGTGTGCTTAGAGAAGGGTAACGTGATACTTT
This sequence comes from Cryptocephalus moraei, assembly GCA_946251905.1. Taxonomy (NCBI): domain Eukaryota; kingdom Metazoa; phylum Arthropoda; class Insecta; order Coleoptera; family Chrysomelidae; genus Cryptocephalus; species Cryptocephalus moraei. The sequence continues at coordinate 551,524 of OX276453.1, forward strand.
ATGGATCTACATTAACTTGTTGCTGGTGGAAGTCGCGTGAGAAAGAGAGAGAGAGAGAGAGAGAGAGAGAGAGAGAGAAATACAACATGACATATATTCGATTGATTTATACAGGGTGGTGAAAAATATGTAATACACAAAATAGTTTTTTGATCTTCAATGTAATACCACTCAAGCTAGGATTGAATAAGAGACTGTGTTATACTAATTTATCTTGGGTGTATAAGTTTTGTACTGACAGAGGTACAGAGGAAATTGTTAACAACTTACAATAGTGTGTACCATCTTAATAGAAATAAAGACACTAAATGGGTGTAACTGATTTATGTTAATAAACGGAAAGTGTTTCTACATATGAGAAAGTATGAAATATACCACGGTGTTACTCTTATAATAAAAGATTAACCAAATATAAAAGTTGTGTGTGTGTGTGTGTGTGTGTGTGTGTGTGTGTGTGTGTGTGTGTGTGTGTGTGTGTGTGTGTGTGTGTGTGTGTGTGTGTGTGTGTGTGTGTGTGTGTGTGTGTGTGTGTGTGTGTGTGTGTGTGTGTGTGTGTGTGTGTGTGTGTGTGTGTGTGTGTGTGTGTGTGTGTGTGTGTGTGTGTGTGTGTGTGTGTGTGTGTGTGTGTGTGTGTGTGTGTGTGTGTGTGTGTGTGTGTGTGTGTGTGTGTGTGTGTGTGTGTGTGTGTGTGTGTGTGTGTGTGTGTGTGTGTGTGTGTGTGTGTGTGTGTGTGTGTGTGTGTGTGTGTGTGTGTGTGTGTGTGTGTGTGTGTGTGTGTGTGTGTGTGTGTGTGTGTGTGTGTGTGTGTGTGTGTGTGTGTGTGTGTGTGTGTGTGTGTGTGTGTGTGTGTGTGTGTGTGTGTGTGTGTGTGTGTGTGTGTGTGTGTGTGTGTGTGTGTGTGTGTGTGTGTGTGTGTGTGTGTGTGTGTGTGTGTGTGTGTGTGTGTGTGTGTGTGTGTTTGTGTGTGTGTGTGTGTGTGTGTGTGTGTGTGTGTGTGTGTGTGTGTATGTGTGTGTGTGTGTGTGTGTGTGTGTGTGTGTGTGTGTGTGTGTGTGTGTGTGTGTAACCTAATACCAGGTGGAGAGAGATTGTATCTCACAATATAATATATAATATAATATACAACTATCTTGAAGACCTTGAGGTCCACAGCCTGCCGCTCTCCTAACTAAGCTATTTCGGCGTACCCAGAAATGTTCTAATAGGTATATTTAAACGAAAAACAACCTATTTTCAGACTGTAAATAATTGGCAATATCGTAATCAACAAATTCATGCCCATTACAAGTTGGGAGAGGTTTATTTCAACGTTTCTGTAGTATACCCAACATAATAAATAATATGTTTAACTGTTTACTCTACGAATAAGGTTATACATTAAATCAAGAAATTCTATTGTGCCATAGCGCATTTGAAGCCGCCGCTGCCGCTACAGACTCGTTGGATCAGTAGATACCGGGTGGAAAAAATATGTATTATACTAATTTATCTTGGGTGTATAAGTTTTGTACTGACAGAGGTAAAATGTGGATATATATACGGGGAAATTGTTAACAACTTACAATAGTGTGTACCATCTTAATAGAAATAAAGACACTAAATGGGTGTAACTGATTTATGTTAATAAACGGAAACTGTTTCTACATATGAGAAAGTATGAAATATACACCACGGTGTTACTCTTATGATAAAAGATTAACCTAAATATACAAGTTGTGTGTGTGTGTAATTCCAGAGGGGTGGTGGAAAAAGTTGTTGGTTGGCTCTCATGTAAATTTCTCTTCAACAGCAAAGTTTGATCAAGTAGGCAGTAGACCACCAACCAGAAGAAGAATATCAATTCTATCTCAAACCCATGTAGTTTGAAAGGGAAGAAGTTTACCCGACACACACACAAAGTAGTCTTATGGTCCATGTCTTAAAACCACTAAATGAATCAATTTAAGAAAAATTCACACAGTGCTAGATTTAATTATTTAAAATATATAAAGTTGATTACATTTAAACATTATATACATTTAAAATAGTGACTTATAATGTTTTCCCTGTAGGATCCTAGATTTATTTTACCATACTGTAACGTTTATTTCTAATTTATTTACACTGTCCTAATTTTACACTACACACTACTTAATTTATCTTAGACTATTACTGAACTAATTTATATAACACACTTATTTATTTCCTAACTTAATTATTTATATCACTCTTAAATGTTAATTTATTTCACTGGTCCGTCTTTCGCCTTATTTATTTACTCGCGGCTTCACGTCTAATCTCCTTCCGACCGCAAGCCCTCTTATGTACACCTCAATTGTATTCGCGATAGTTCCTGAAATCACCCGAACCTTCTTTTTTATGTAGAAAGGTCTAGGAGGTAATAAATCACTCTTCCTTACTAAGATGTTGCCGGGACTCAATTACACGTGGCGGCGTTCCTTTGAGGTAAGCCGCCGATGTCTGATAAAAGTAAACACATTTCGCGCTGCTGTTTACATTTCACGTTACAATACATTACAAAATCCAAGCAGAACAATTCCGTCCTACAATTCAAAACCATTTTAAATATGATTGAAGTAAAGCCCCCATTAAATTGAAAGAAATTTCATAATTTGTGTTACTGAAAAGTACTAATAGTATTGTATTTGGAATGAAAAGAGCATCGTTATATCGAGTATATGACAACTCTTTCTTTTGTCTGTTCCCGCAAAATCTTCGTCTTCCAAACGTTGTCGTTTAGGATCGTGTACAGGAAAAGGAAAAGGGAAAAGGGAGAGAGAGTATGATTTTAGTTGATACAATTATATGTGTTTGTTATATAGATGCCTCGTCACAGACTCCATATAGAAACGCTGTGTTAACATAAGATAGCTCATTTCCAGTTTATACGCTTCCCAAACGTAATTCAAAATATTAGTTATAGAGATATAATAGTACATTTGTATAACAGTTTATTAAGTATATAAAACCTTATGTAATCTATTTTATAAGGTCGAAGTTGCATACACTTAGAACAAAAGTGTATACCCTTACACCCTTTGGATAGCCAAATGTGAAACAAACACCCATCTTTCATATATTCAATATTCATGCTACATCTACAAACTAAACAAACCATTTTTTTATATAAATGTGTTCCTAGCTGGGAGGAATGGTGCTGTATATCCATTGCATTAAAAATGATTAACACGTGTGAGATTTTTAATTTGAGGAATTTACCTACCAAAGTATGTGCTTGAAATGATAAAGATGATGAGAATCGAAGACCAAAATAGTTTTGTGTGGTACGTTGCGTCACAGCAATCTGAAAGGAAGAATCGTTCAGTTAGTTGAAGTAAATAATATGGTATACAACATCACAGAGCTTTAAAATATGCACATCACTTGAAAACTAGTTTAATGATAGTCAAATGGTATCTATACAATTAAATTTGTACCTCAACGAAATTGGGTATATGACAAATTAAAGTATATATTAGAACAAAGTTATGAGAACGTGAATAACGTTTTAAGCATATAAATCAAAGTGTAAATTAGGTAATAGAAGCATATATCTACAATAATTTTTCATTGCGTGTGTAGTGTTGATAGTATGTTTTAAGGTGTTTTGGTAATATTAATAGTAGAAAAGTAACTAATTGCACAACAGGATAGAAATGTCTTTTTTTTCCCCAACAGGTAACCCCCATAAAACAAGTTAAGTGTTTCTTATAATGCTTGTAGAATAGTTAGAGAGGGTTTTCAATTCATCATCATCTGAGTTGTACATACGTATAAGTACCTTAAACCAACCGTGGAAGTAGTGTCATGCAGACAGACACACTTCGGAACGTATTTCTGAGTTAATACGCTATTTACTTACCTGGGGATTAGTATTACATGACCCACGTTCTGGGTAATATGAGTAGGTGGGGATTAAAAATAAAAAAAGAACAACTTTTCTTAATTGTTGTATATTTAAACACATATCAGCTGACTATGAAACATTACATAAGCCTTTAAAGTTTCATTAATATATATATATATAAAGACCAAAAATATTTTATGATGGGGGGTGTCTCTATCGCGACACCCGACACTCATATGTGTGTGTGGTTTGTACAAAAGCTCCTTGAATTATAGGCGTGTATAGGTATTTATTGTGATTTACCGAAATGCAGCTGAAAACGTATTAGTATCTGCGAATTTAATAAAATAAATGAAATCAGATAAAGCAATAAATTAAATCTATAGTAATTTACCTTAAATTTGCGCTTATCACTAAACTCGAAAAAAGGAGAGAGAGATTCATGGGAACTAGGTGTTATGTTGTGTGTGTGATAGAATTTGTCTTAGCAATAATTTAAGCTGCTCGTATAAACCCAAATTAGGACAACAAATATTGAATATAGTTAATGTGAACTTCCCCGATTGAACCAAAGTGTTTGTAAATTCATCAAACGCATAATAACAATCTCCCTGCATGAAATATAATAATCCATTAGTATACCGGAATACACAATCTATAGGAGAAGGAATAACACGAAAATCTTTAGATATAGAACCATATCGAAGTGGTAAGAACGTATTTTCCTCTAACTGCAAGTAATAATCATTTTCGAAAAATAAAAAGGTTTTACCTCTATAGGTGTTAACAGCTGCAATTAATTTTCCATCAAAGTGATTGTAGATAGGCGTATATGTTACGCGCCGTTTGAAAGCAATTTTAGGAACTACTTCAAATATTATTATGTCATTTTCTAAAAATAACACTAGTTCATCATTAGGCCTCTGATAAACTGCTGTTATTTCATGAATGTGTTCTGGGATAAAGTATAAAAACTTGTTAATATCTAACACTTTAGATGACATATTTTCAGATTTTAGATCTCGAACCCACATCAAATCTTCATAAATAATATACAATCCCTCATTCAGTATTAAAAAGAAGAGTTTATCATAACTTTTGATGCTGAAAATGTCGAGCTTGGGCGTTGTTGTTGTTGTTGTTCTTGCAGACGTTGGTGATACCGATGGTGTTGGAGGAGGAGACGTTGACACCGCCCCCACCGACATCCTCACCGGAGTTGGAAGTGTGGTTGACTTCGCCTCCACAGGTGTTGTAAACGGCTTCACCGTTGTCGTGGGTGGTCCGTATAAAAATTGAATGCCATTTATATAATCTTTAGTAAAATTTAATATTTTCTCTCCTTTGAAATAGGGGTGCATTACAGCTGAGAAATCACTTGAATGACTCAGTCCAAGACAATGTCCAACTTCATGAAGCAACACAGAGAATAAATCTTGTTCCTTCCTCTTCATATAAAGCCTCTGTATATCCATACTTCAATTGAAAGCTGTGTTTACATGAATTTCTGAAGGAACCCCTTCTCCAGGATGAGGAGAATATGCGTGTGCATAAGAATCTTCCCTCAGTGTAAGTGGACATGATTCATTCACAGCATCCATATTATGTTTCGCCTCTTTAAATGTAATAGAAATATTCGACATTTTCAAGTCATTTACATATACAAATTTTAAATTTGTTACCTTTTCCCACGCCTTAAAAACTGACAGAGCAACAATTTTACATTTATAGAAGTTGTGTGGTGCATGTAGTGACCACTTTAAGGTACTACCCGCAGGCCATTTCGTTGGATATACTGAAAATTCCTCTATATCAGACATTCCACATCTAGGTATTTCCATTAAGTCGTTAGTTTCATTATTTAATGGCCCATGCTTGGGCAACATGTACTTTTCTTGAAACAAAGACAATGCTTCCGACACATTTGCATCACCATTTGCTAGTAAGTAACCATATTCCCTTAGATAATCGTCAGGCGATTTCGCGATAAGAGATAACACCAACGAAACTAACAACAAAAGCATGATGACTGACACCTTTAATTTACATATACAAGTTTATTCATTTTTGTTAGATTCATCTAAAAAAAACACACACAGTCAAAGCGTTGTTGTTATTTACACAGAGAATATACTCACTTTTAGCACACAAACGTGGAGTACAAACAGCAGCAGCAGCAGCAGCAGCAGATTCTCTCTCCGAAACGATAATTGAAAACCAGTAGGAGAGCCCAAGGGTATTCTTAAAACATATAAATTATAAATGTTACAGATACAGTATAAATGGAGAACAGTAACTCTTGTAAGTTTACTTTGTTTAACTAGTAATTAATTACAATTTTACTTTATTTAAATTTAATTTAAACTAAAACAGATCCACCGAGATATTTGTTTCTCCTAGATGGGTGTAAATAAAGACGAGCCAATGAAAAAGAATAAACAAACATATTAATTAATTCGATTATTAATTGTTGTAAATCACCTTAAATTTACCCTCGAAATCTGGGGTGTAGAACACACACACACACACACACACACACACACACACACACACACACACACACACACACACACACACACACACACACACACACACACACACACACACACACACACACACACACACACACACACACACACACACACACACACACACACACACACACACACACACACACACACACACACACACACACACACACACACACACACACACACACACACACACACACACACACACACACACACACACACACACACACACACACACACACACACACACACACACACACACACACACACACACACACACACACACACACACACACACACACACACACACACACACACACACACACGCACGCACGCACGCACGCACGCACGCACGCACGCACGCACGCACGCACGCACGCACGCACGCACACACACACACACACATTTTTAAATAAAAATCATTTTTTAAAGAAAATTTGTTTTTTTTATTTACTTTTTTCCTAAATCTACAACCAATTTCTTTAGTAACTTTGAGCTTGGTACCAACCATCACCTCTTTCATTATACATAGAAAATTGTTGAATAGTATACAAAATTAATTTTGTTCAAATCTTCAACCTTTTTAACAACACACTCACTGGTTATATTTCACAATTCGCGTACATTATTTTCAGTTAAAAATATAGTATTTAACCCCTGAGTTATTGTAATCATTTTGGGAGGGGGGATTCTACTTGTCCTCTCAACGTTCGCGGATGTGTCCATGATGGCAATGTTGCCGCAGCTGATTAACCGAAGATGTGAACTCTCTGAACTTTTAAAGTATCCGTCCAAGACCCAAACAAACTTATTAACGAGTTCCTTCCACTCGAGAGCCGCGAACGTCATGTGGGACACTTGAATGATGAAAATGTTAATGGTAGGTTTAAACTGTTCACTTATACGGAGGCCGACGTTTAAAATAAATCCACTTTTAGCACACAGAAAAGTGATGTTAAGGAGCAGAAATGAAGTGTCCTCATCTGCTGTTTGCTGGTGCTCATCACCGTACATTTTTAAAAATTCGTCCCATTCGGTTTCCATATTCGGCGGAGATAGTGGTGAGTCTGGCAATGGTGGTTGAGACCTCATTTTTTTTTTGTTTGGTACAGATTCTTCATACATTTTCATCTCACCTAATACATACTGATCAGAAGCACTACTAGTTTTTGTTGCGTGACGCTTCATTTCTACGGTGAGACTAAAAGTGAAAGTTGTACCACTTCTTTATATAATGAAACTAAAAGTGAAATTTGTAACACGTCTTTGACCTCTGAAACATTAAATTTGTTTCCATGGGAGTCAAATCAAAGTCGATTTGAAGCATCTATCCAATTGTAGTGGTGTGGTATGGGTCCGTTGGGCCCGTTTAAGAAAACCCGAAATTACTCTGGGGAGATGGTTTTATTCATGTGTCTTCGTTTACATGTCGAACAAGACTCTATTTTGCACTGGTATATCGGTTACCGTTTACGGTACCTTACTTTGTCAGCAATAATCGAGTAAGGTACAACGACCCTGTAACTATGGAGTCGGATTGATTGGAAGTGGTCTGATGACACTGCGTAATTAATTACATGAAATGCGAAAGCATGTGTATGTAAATTAGGTTAATAAAATAACTATCTAGGCATTCATTACACCTTCCCGGGGAGAGTAAAAGAAAAAAAAGGTTTCATAATTTTTTTTCTTTTAGTTACCTAATTAATTGCATTACTCTTACCTAATTAAGTCCTAATCTATCTAAATCATCCATGTTTTTTTTTTACTTTTTTTTGTATAAGTTCTTACAATTACTTAATGCAATTTGTTAAATCATATTCACCCATATAAAATTTTAGTCGACATTTAATTTACTTAGTTCTAAAAAAATTTAAATTGTTACATGAAGTAAAGAAGAAATAAAGAAGAAATCAACAAGAAATAAACAAGAAATAAACAAGAAATAAACAAGAAATTAACAAGAAATAGACAAGAAATAAACAAGAAATAAACAAGAAATAAACAAAAAATAAACAAGAAATAAACAAGAAAGCTTTTTCTTAGTATCCGAACCTACACTGTTATCACTTAGAGTATGGTTTCACTCTGTTTTTGTGCACTGTCACTTCTTTGTAATCCATTTTTATCACTATATTAGGATGTTCATCTTTCACAACATTAAAAGGTCCTTTATATATTTCGTCCAATTTGTTTGTGATATTGTTATTAACCAACACTAAATCACCATTTTTAAAATTAATGATTGGAGTACTATGCTGATCGTGCCTTTCTTTCCTTTTATTTTTTGCTAAAATTAAATTTTCTCGTGCATCTTTGCTAGCTTGTTGTAATCGAAATTTAAGTTCAAGGGGGTAGTTATCGAATGTGTACAGTGGATCGACATTATCGCTAATGTTAGATGGTAGCCGTGCAACTCGACCGTATACTAACTCATATGGGGTGTACTTTGTTTCAGAATGAACAGTTGTATTATATGAAAAACACCAGAAAGGTAACCAAGCACTCCAAGCTACATCATGACGGCCTATTTGTGTTCTTAAGTATGCAATTAAGTGTTTGTGAGAGTTTTCTAAAGCTCCTATAGTTTGAGGATGGTAAGCGGCTGAGTTGAGTTTATTAATTTTCAAGTATTTGCATGTTTCCGTGAAAATTGATGACATAAACTCTTTTCCTTGATCCATCAAAATTTCTGTAGGTATCCCGTATCTTAAAATAAAATCATTTACAAAACTTTTAGTTACTGTAATAGTTTCTTTATTAGCTATCGGGTACGCTTCCACAAATTTTGATAAATCACACTGTATGGTTAAAATATGTTTATTTCCATACTCATCAGCGTCTATGGGACCAACTAAGTCTAAAAATATTTTTTCAAGAGCTGTTGATGCTGTTGATGTAATCGTTAATGGTGCGATGTGAGGTCGTGAAAGTAGAGGAGCAAAGCGGGTATCAGACCACTTGTCGTCGTAGAAGGCCCCCAGGTGGTCCGAGCGACCCCAAAGTGGAGGTGTGGGTTGTTGATGACGTACCGGTCTTGTAGACGTCCCCCAGGTCTCAGTAGGTGTCCGCGTACCCCACCTGGGGGCCTATGCGGGTTTCGGACCACTCCTCGTCGTAGAAGGCCCCCAGGTGATCCGAGCGACTCCAAAGTGGAGGTGTGGGTTGTTGATGACGTACCGGTCTTGTATACGTCCCCCGCGTACCCCCCCGGGGGGCCTATGCGTGTTTCGGACAACTCCTCCTCGGCCCCCAGGTGTTCCGAGCGACTCCAAAGTGGAGGTGGGGGGTTGTTGATGACGTACGGGGATTGCGTGCGGGTATCACACCTCGTTGTAGATGATCCCCCAGGTGGTTCGAGCGGAGGTCGGACGCCTATAGGTCCTCGAGGTACCGATCGCGCCATCTACGTTCGCGCTCGTGAACGTCACATGTTCGAGGTAAAGAAACCTGCGCGATTTGTACCATCTTGCCCCCTCCCTATCAGACTACTTTACGATGAAGATCTCTAGGTATCGAAGAGGTTCGTGTGCCGAGCGAGAGGGGAGGAGAGAGAGAGAGAGAGAGAGAGAGAGTCCGATCGTCAGCCATTATTTCAGTATCAAAATTATGTATTACATTAAATATTTTTGCAATATTTAATGTAATACAGCTACCGAAACCGGGTCTCGATCCCGGGACACAAAGAGTTTCAATCTTCCGCTCTTCCAACTGAGCTATTTCGGTTATATCGAAATATGTTCTAATACACATTTTAAAGGTGAATGCACTTCATCTGCCCGCAAGAGGCACCAAATGATCGCGGTCCTAAGAGGGAGAGAGAGAGAGAGAGAGAGAGAGAGAGAGAGAGAGAGAGAGAGAGAGAGAGAGAGAGAAATAATAAAAAATGAATAACATTTCAAGAATAATTTTTATTTTCAGCTTTTGAAATGATGTACAAATACATATCGATAATCGACCTCACGTGTTTCTCGATTCTCTCACGTTCCCATCTCCAGGAAGTGCACGAGCAGGTATCTGGACCCTCTATGGTGGTGTCTCTGGACCAGGGGCAGCTCACAAAATGTTCACCATGCGTCGATTTTCGTTTTTCTTCTGCTTCTCTGGTTGCAACTTTAGTGTGTAGCTCTAGGAGTTCTTTCGTATGTGCAGGTGTTACATAGTAACCGAATTCAAACAAAAAACTTTTCACTTCCATATTTTACTGGTAGTAGATGTGAATAGTAGGAGCACTTTTAAGAGAATGAAGAAGAAGGTTCATGTGGTGATGGTGGCAATGGTGGTGGTAATAGAAGTCAGTGAACTGACTTGACCTGTCCTCATTCAAGTTTCGACAAGTTTGTCGGATGGAAATATTCGACCCAGCTGTTGGAACTTGTCGAAACTTGTAGTTTATACCATCAACGCTTTCACATCAAAATAAGTCAGTGAACTGACTTGACCTGTCCTCATTCAAGTTTCGACAAGTTTGTCGGATGGAAATATTCGACCCAGCTGTTGGAACTTGTCGAAACTTGTAGTTTATACCATCAACGCTTTCACATCAAAATAAGTCAGTGAACTGACTTGACCTGTCGTCATTCAAGTGTCGACATGTTCGTTGGATAGAAATATTCAACTCAACAGTTGGAACTTGAAGGACGGTAGGTCAAGTCTTGACTTGACCTACCGTCATTCAAGTTTCAACAGGTTTGTGGGATAGGATTATTCGACTCAACCGTTGGAACTTGTCAGACAGTTTACATTAAAATAAAAAAACAAAGTCAAAATTTAATTGCGTGTATTTCCATATAGGTCAACATACAATTTCATAATTTTTTGCATAGCCTTTTTAATATCGTCGCGGTGAAGTAGTCGATCTGTACACAAACAAGTATCCGGACCATCCGTGCTACAGTTCAATGCCCAAGGACAGCTCACGTAATGACGTCCGTGGATAGATGTCTGCATCTTTTCCAATTCTGCATTTAGGGATCGTTGTAAATAGTAAAGCTGAGCTTTATGTCTAGAAAGAAGTACATCGTCGTATTCGATTAAAAATTCTTTAAGATCCATGTTTGTAGCACAGGTAGACGAATGTTGATCCAGCTATGCTGAGCAGCACTGACACACTGACTGCGATGTACCAAGTCAAAAAATATATATTGTTCGAAACTGGAGTTGGGTGTACGTTAGTTAGATTCACCCATGTCGAATCTTCAAACGTGCGATTTTGGTAGACGACACGTATTTTGTAGCCTGTAGCATTACCAGGTAATTTCACCATTAAAGTTGATGTGTGTCGGTTGTATGTGAAGGATTCCATCTTCACCCAGTTTTCAGGCCAAGTGGCGTTCATCTCGAAACATATAAACACATCCTTTGCACTATGTGGTGGTGAAATGTATAGGATATTATTAAGTACTGTCGAGAGTAGTAATAAGTTTGACCCGAACGCAACCATGTTTGAATGAATACTGTGGAATGAAACTAATATTTTCAATATATTTATTTATTGTGGAACACAGTTTAAAAACCAAGCGTATAATGTATAACAATTTCGTATACTACACATATAAAAACAATTCGATTGATGATTCATACACAATGGAATGTCACATTGAAATTTGGATGTATCAGGACTGTCTGGAAGGTGTTCGATGTTGACGACGGCGATATTCGACATCTTCTTCTTCTTCTTCTTCTCATCCTCTCGATTGTATAGGTGAGCGTCGAGTAAATATTTCTTTTGATGTCCTCTTACGTAAACCATATCAGCATCATAAATGTCAGCCATGATTATGTCATTGAGTTTTTCGTATGGTACATAACCTGAAGTATATCGGAGTCCATGTATGTGTCTGGTACAATATTGAACTTGCTTCTTATCATAGCTAGATAAGTCATCGTAGGGTATAGGTTCCTCAAACAAGTAATGATTCATGCGGGTTCCATCATAAATTGCCATTTCTTTCACGAAAAATTCCGGTGAAGAATTCTTCGTGAGCGTAAAACCTTGAATGTCGACTAGGAGTACCTTCATGTTCGATGATCTGATTAAGACTAATAGATGCTTCTCACCATCTCACTAAGTGGTGTAGCTTCGTACATACTTTCGTAAATAATGATGCAATAAGCTTTTGTGTTGGCAGGGAATCCGGTCCTTGCCTGAAAATCGACGGAGACGTCCACGATCGATGATTTAATTTGCTCATCTTGACGTGAGCAATCGACCACGAAGAGTGTCATATCTTTAAATTTTTTCATATCGAGTAATGGTTTCTTCGAACCGAAATAGTCACCCTTGTAGGTATTATTAAAATCCACATAACTATCATGAATCTCACCGTAATCATTAGTTTCGAAATTTAAATTTAGAGGTTCGTATGGATATCGCTCTGACAAATTCACACATATATCTGATATGTTAAGATTATCGAATTTTGTAATGTCTGCCGTTTTCTTATCACGTCTATCTGTCTGGAATGCGATGATTGCGAATCTAGGTGGATGTTGGTTGTTCATCGTTTGGATCGACCAAACGGCATTAGTTGAACCCACATTGAGAGCTGGTAACTCGTGGAGTTGCCAAGTGCGAAATGCGATTATGAGCGGAGTATCATTTTTTATGGATTTCAACAGTTCCAGTTTCATTTCAACATTGGGAACGACGTGTGGGATTTTCAATAACATCTCAGTTATAGTAATGTCATAGGTAGTATTTGCTCCGGCAACAATAACACAATTGTCATCGTTACGAGCTCTAACTACTCGAATAGTGTGCCTTCCGAACATTACCTTTTTATGATCGTTGAATATGCTGAAAAAATGTGACAGTGGAATGATCCAAATGAAGGTTCCATCTGCGTTAACGGTAGGTTTTTCGGGAAAAACCCAACTACCTTTATCCAAATGTTTGCTATCATCGTCATTATAGCAGAGATAACCTCGAATCAAACTCACTAGACCTGGTTGTTTCACATGTTCCACTTCTATGCCGTTCAAGAGATATGACATGGAATCGAATAGAAACCCGACAGCGTTATTTACGAATGTCACCTCTCCATCGCCGGATTTCTTCTCCAATTTCCCATAGATTTTTAGTTTGGAATCGTAGAGGTTGAGAAAAGCGTCATTTCGCGTCACCGTAATTTCGAGTATATCATTCTTGAGATAGGATTTCACGAATGGATAGTACGTGTGACGTTTTATACTCGTGATCGTATCATCGTTTTGAAGTTTTGGATACAGGTCGAAAATCTGGCTGGACAACATATCCTATGGCTTTGAGGAAAGTAGCGTTTAATCGGGATAATCGACGTCGCTGCTGCTGCTGCTTCAACCGCCTCGAACGTTTTTTTCTTACTGTAGTTGTACTCTTCACACTACCTCTTTTATAGTAATCACTCAAGACTAAGACCATCTTTTATTTTTAATACAATCTTTTTAATTCCAATCTAATGAGAATCTCTTCACCACGAAAATTGACAAGTTCAAAATTTTGATCGAGAACCGATAATGTGAGGTTACTTATCTCACTTGGAGTAACTTTTGAATAAACCAGATTTCGAGGAACTTCGTCGATAGCGAACCCAGGGTCTGCGCTAATGGGAAACTCGTATAAAGTGTGTGACGGTCGATCGTGGTAATAAGAACCACCGATAATATTACAATCGATGTGTATGGTTCGAACTTTCACAATGTCCACAGGTAAATCCGACTGGTGCACTTTTCCTGCTTCTAAAAGTCCAGGAGTGAATCCGAGAAGTTTGGCGATCCTGGTATACCCTGCTCGAAAATCGATATCGTAATCTCGCAGAAATATTTCACTCCTTAACGTATTATTGTTGGGTCTCAAAAAGAATATATCTTCGTCGTCGTCGCTGTCACCTACTCTATTCTCAGGTATCAGGAACTTTTTAAGGTAATTCTCGATATCGGCGATATCGTAAGTACCTGTCGGAATGGTAATGAAATGTGGTGTATCGACGTTCCCTTTGGAATAATACTTGAATTTCGTACCGTCCTCTATATTCGGAATGGTGTTATATGAATAGAATCCAAGTAAAGCTAATCCGTATGCGGAATGTTTCCCTAAGTAGATCGGCGTTTGGAAATCTATGGAGAGCGTTGATGTACGACTCTTTAACGTGAATGTCTCGTACATGATTAAATAGTGAACCGCTCCATACTCACGTTTTATAGAGAAATTCGAGACATAGACGACCGCAGTTACTCGCAGTAAATTTTTGATAACGGTCTCTGTTATAGAAAATTTCCACCGACTTCCTACCACCACCACTACCAAAGTATCGGACGAGTTCTTGTGGTGGTTTCAGATTACCGAAACTATCGAAATACTCGATGACATTTCCCCGTTTCTTGTACGCTACCCAATGTGTCCCAGAATGATTTTTTGTATCTAAATTGATGATGGCACTCTCGTTATGTCTAGATGTTTTTGGGAGAGAATCACGCATAAAAACTCCTCTAAAGTAGGGAATTTTTAATTTATTTGCATATTTAATGATTTCACGATCGTATAGTGCTCTATTGGGTAGCTTTAAAAGTTTTTTGTCTGCTTCTTCAAGTACAATCCGCGTCCATGCTGCTGCTGCTGCTTTTTGATGTACAAACCGAATCCTCTGGTGGACTTGCGTATAAACAAGCCTGATCCGGTCTTGCCGATCTCCTCCATGGCTTTATTGTGACGTTGTTGCTCCTCCATTTTCTTTTGTGCGTTTTTCGCATCGATGGTGGTCTTCGCTACCGTTGCAGCGCCTCCGGCCAAACTTCCGAGTGCCCCCAATGCTGCGAAGATTGGTAGTAAAGGTAAAATTCCCCCAGATTTACTTTCATATGGTATAATGCGTGGAATACGAATTCGTTTCCGACCTCCCGCCTTTCTAACCGCCGCTCGAGCAGCTCGTAATGCGATCGAAGCAGACGGTTTCAAACCGGATGCGCTGATACGTGGGTTGGTTTTCATGGTTGTTTTTAAAATGCGTGTGATATGTTTCAGAACCTTTCGTCTAAACGAAACCGGACGGTGACCCATCCCTAGCTTCCTTTTCGCCTTCATGCCGGTCGTAACGAACCACGCTGCAGTCTTCTCACCCAAAGATGCGTCTTTGCTTTTCACGCGTTCCCAAGCACGATGCTCCAATTCTCGATCTGCCGTATGCCTGTCGTCCAAAGAAGAACTTTTCGAATAACTAATGTCGTGCGCTTTGCATGCAGAGTCGAGGGCATTGACACCAAGGTCACCTCTAGCCAATCGTTTGTCTAATTTTGTACCGGGTCCACAAAATTTATAACCCGGTATGTGTAATTCGAAGGGTAACTTATTGATGAGAGTATTCAAAACACCATCACCTTTGTATACTAGCATCACAAGTGATAATAACTGCGATCGTGTCACCCTATTTATAGGTGGTGGTCATGTACCGCGCTGTCAGTTGCAAGAATGAGGGCAGTTCAACAAGCACACGCGCTACCAATAGACAACTTAGACTTTGTAGGAGAAGAAGATGAGCCACCGATAAAACATAGTGAACTACTTCCGAATTGTTTTCGAGCTATTTTCTCGGGTCCATCTGGTTGTGGCAAGACGAACGCCATTCTAACATTACTTTTCAATAAGAATGGTTTAAAGTTTCGTAACGTATACGTATATTCGAGATCATTGTATCAACCAAAATATCGGCTGTTACAGGAAGTGTTAAAGAAAGTTAAAGGTATGGGCTATTTCGCGTACAATGACAATGAAATTATCATGGATCCCGAGAAAGCACATCGAAATTCAATCTTTTTATTTGACGATGTGGCCTGCGAAAAACAAGACAAGATACGTGCGTATTTCTCTATGGGTAGACATCAGAATATTGATGTGGCATACCTCTGTCAAACATATTCAAAAGTTCCAAAACAACTTATACGGGACAATTGTAATGTTATAGTATTATTCAAACAGGATGATGTTAATTTGAGGCATGCTTTCGATGAGCACGTATCTCCAGATATGAGCTATGAGCACTTTAAACGATTGTGTTCTGAATGTTGGAGTAGAAAATTCACTCCTCTCGTTATCGTAAAAGATTTAGATTTGAATGCTGGTCGGTATCGCAGAGGGTTCGATCAATATATAAAGGTGGATGCTCATCATTAATCGATAGCAATCATGAGGCCACCGTTTAGCGATGCTGAGGCGGCGCGAGCGAAAAAAGTTCGGGAACTGTCTCGGTCCGTACGAAAAAAATTTTTGGCTATCAAACTAGGACGATCCGAAGATGATGCAACGTTGCGAAAATTGTTTGCCCCGATAACGAAACCTTTGACTGAACTAGTGGAAGCTACAAAAAAACCACCTGTTGAGTCTGTTAAGACAAAACTGGAGAAGTCGTCACCTCCACCACCACCACTATTACAACCTAAAAATGAATGGATAAGTCCCATGAAAACTTCAACTCCACACGTGATCCCAAGGAAACGCTTAAACTTTCGAGAGCTTCCTGTTGCGAACGTCGGTACACAGATGTCTGACAAAGAAGATGCTGATGCTGATGATGAAACAGATGATTTTACTGACGCTGAAGCAGAAGACACTACCATAGCGTCCAAGAAAGTTGCCAACAAGAAAGACTTAATCGACTCCACGAAAGGAGACTCTAAAAAAGTAAATAAACCGAGAGTTGCAGAAACTCCATATAATTTTCGTAAGAAACGTGGAGGTCTTTTACCTAAAATGCATTATAATACAAAGTCTACCGAATACGTCTACTTTGATAATTTTAATGAGTTAGTGGACAGGTTAAGACTTTTGTATGCATCCAAAGAAGCTGGTAATACCATATCACATGATAATGAAATTCTTTCGATCATCGAAGAACTCCGAGAGGCGAATGTTATATATTAAGCGTTCGTACGTGATCTGCGTCCCAGTTTTACGATGAGTTTGGATAAATTCGGTCGTCGCTCGGGAGGTGTGCACAATGTCACCCAGAGTAAAGCGGCATCGTTCTCCAGTCATTCGATTTTATCTCGTACGTCCGAGGGTGATATTAATATCGAACACGTTAAGATCAGTAATCTGAAAAGTCCTACGGAAGATACCGACGCTTGTACTAAAGGTTATGTGGATCGAATCATTGCCGAAAAAACTCATGATATCGATATACGAATCAATTTAACTAAAGCTGCCATCGCACATGGCGTCACCTCACATTCGAGGCTGAAAAAGTACGTGGATGACTCTATCAAAAATACCATCGCCCTACTTCGAAGCGAGATTCAACTCGTTGCGGATTCATTTTCTAAGAAATTAGAATCGGCTCAAAATAAATTTCTCGCAACATTCGATACAACTCCTTATGCTGTCGAGATACACACTCTTAGCAAAAGAATCGATTTATTACAAGACAAGCTCAACATAGTACCGCTACCTACAACGTCACCTACTACTACTACTTCTACTACTACTAGTAGTAACGCTCCGAAGCGACCTGCGACTCCTCTACCATCTTCTCCTAGCAGTATCGATCCTAGTATTCAAGAATCAAGTTCGCAAGGTAAATCGGCAAAAAGAAAAAAAGGAGATCCGTTAACAACCTGATAATGTCAGCTGAAAAAATTCAATTAGTTAACGAGTTACACAAACCGGCCAGGAAACTGTATCCTCGACGTCGCACGATAATTAAAGGTTTACACGACTTGTGGCAAGCAGATCTCGGACAACTAGACATGCATGCGAAAGTAAATAAAAATTTAAAATATTTTTTACTAGTCATAGATTGCTTCTCTAAGTACGTGTGGGTTAGAGCACTAAAATCGAAATCTGGTGTGGAAGTGACTAAAGCTTTTCGAGATATTCTACAACGAGCGAAAATATCACCACGTAATCTACAATCTGATCAAGGAACTGATTTCTACAATGCCCATTTTCGAAGCTTGATGGAACGTTATGGAATCAATCATTACAATTCCTATACTCATATGAAGGCTGCGATGGCTGAACGAGCCATACGAACGATTAAAGAAAAACTGTTTAAATACTTTAGTTTAAATGGCACCTTCAAATGGATCGATATCATACCGACGATCGTGGAGACTTATAATAATCAAACACATTCCGTTACTAAAATGCGACCTTCCGACGCTCTGAACGCAAAAAATGAGAAACATCTATTGGAAACGGTGTATACACACCTCAAGGTCGCGACAGGCTCACGCAAGTTTAAGGTGGGTGACCTCGTACGTATTAGCAAGGCCAAGCATGTCTTTGAGAAGAGCTACACGCCGAACTGGACGAGTGAACTATTTAAAGTTAAAAAGGTTCAAATAACCAACCCTGTAACGTATTTGTTGGAGGATCTCCATGGACGACCCATCAAAGGTGGTTTCTATACGGAAGAATTGCAAAAAACTAAAACTCCAGACGTATATTTAGTTGAAAAAGTTTTAAGGCGAAAAGGTAACAAAGTACTCGTGCGTTGGCTCGGTTTCGATAATACACACGATTCTTGGATCGATGCTTCGAATCGCTTGTAGAATGTGTTCGTATTTTACATTCTCAACTTATGATGGGGGGACCCTAGTAGGTTACACCACCCCCACTCCTTCGAATTTCAACAACGTTCAGCTATGTTGACTTCAGTCTATGAGTGGTAATTGTCAAAGCATCAAGTGTACGACGACGACGACATGGAGAAATCAGCTGATTTAAGTGAATTAGTTGCTCTATATGAAAGTATTTCAAAAAGTGAACAAGAAGATGAATCGGTTGCGGTAACAGCAGCAGCAGCATCTGAACAAGTCGAAACCAGCCTCTTACTGAACACTTGTTTTTCATGTGTGAACAGTGGATTCAACGTGAACGTCGGTCTAAGTATTTCACAAGATTTCAATCCCACCATCAACATACAAATTAACGATGGGACCACTCTACAATTTAACGTTAATGAGTGGAAAATGTTTATTAATCAACTAGCTTGGCTTCTCGATGGATATTTCAGAAGTTCAGATGAAATTTCACATCTGAGATACATATGCGGTGAGAATATTGTAATTATGAATCAACAATATAACGAAGTGCGTATGATTGTTGTTTCTAAACATTCAATATCGTTGTATTTAACGGAAAACAATGTACGGGAATTGTGTGCTTTAGATCAAAAATTTATTAATAATCAAGTGGATAGTTTAAGAAAAATTAATTTTTTACAATATTATAAAAATGTTTTAAATTTAATTAGTAAGTTGAGGAAGATTTCGAATAGTGAAGATGCAATTATTGCATATTGTGATATAACTAGTAGTATAGAAAGTTTATGTATTAAGGAAACATTGTATTATAATAAGGTTAAAGTATTGAATGATTTAAATAAATTGTAAAATATTTATTTGTGTATTATTTTACTTTCTAAACTCTTGAAAGAGAGAGAGAGAGAGAGATTTCATAATGAGAGTCAGGTTTTGCAAATATGAATCGAAGTAAATTTAAAAAAAAAAAAAACAGATATTCCAATATTTTATTTTCCATAATTGTTACAGTTTATTTTCAATTCATCCTCCTTCTCCTCGTCCTCCTCCTCCTCCTCCTCGTCCTCCTCCTCCTGCTCCTTATCCTCCTCCTGCAGCTGCTGCTCCGGGTTCATGATGACGTCTCCTACTCCTCCTCCTCTTCCAGCACTTCTCGGCAACTGTGTTGTGTCCAGGCTAATTGGGACAATTCTTCTACTACAAGTTACATTACACAAATTTTGAAATCTTTTACAATTCGTGAACACATGCTCAAATCTACTGCGAACCATTTTGATTTATAAAATACAGCAAAATGAATTCGCTATAGAACGTGTTTGTGGAACTCGAGATGAAACTTGTTGGAACTTGCATACGTCACTGTGGATAATATTCATGCTGAAACTTGATTATTACTCATCTCAAACTTGTACAAACATGTTTTTTCCTTAGATTTGCATAAAATTACATATTTATGTAGTTGAAACTTTCTTGAAATACACATAGAGAAAACCACATTCGGTCACTCATACCGACTGTCAATTGAATTCTAGAGAGATTAATTTCATTTTTGGTATTGCTCGATCGCACACACACACTTTAATCTATCTCCATAATGGAGTAGTGCCCCCACGGGATCGTGTCGTGAGAGTCAGGTAGAATGTACCGTTTATCATCGAACGCACTCAGTACAATTTAAGTTTGTTGTATTGAAAATATGTCATGAGCATACGATCGAATACACTGTTGTGTTTCGATTTTTCTACTAAAATTCTCCAAACAATCAATGTAATCTTGGAGAGTAATTTTTTGTTTAACTACATTCGGTCGGACCCCTTTTGATTTTTTTATACAAGTCTCACCTCCATCAGTCTGATATGAATACATTTTTGAGCGAAGTCCTATAAAGTGTGTTAAAATGTTACCATTACACTCATCCTTCCACAAACCCGCAACTTTCTTATTAACGAGTGGTATGCCATACCTATTGTCGGGACTATAGTCGCTAGTATCAAATTTACTTAGATCGACCTTAATCATCTCCTCATAGATGTCATTACAACATATTTCATATATTAGACTGTCAGTGTCAGTGTAGAGTAATTTGCAACGGTTTTCATTAAATTTTTGCAACATGTATCCGTAGTGGAAATCATAAACACAAGTTTTTGATATATCTAAGATCACCATGCCAATGTACAAAGGTTTATCGAATATGAGATTTGTTTTATTTAATTCGATTGCAACTAGATTATCAGCAAAAATAGTTCTATTTTTGAAATTTGGTGAAGATAGTAAATTTTTAGCACCGTACCTCCCTCCCCATTTATTTACAAGTTTTACTATACGATATTTTCGAATGTTTTCCATGGTTTTACCGTAGACTGCGTTAATCATAAATTTGTAAATTTGTTTGCCAAAATCTGTTTTACTTTCCTTTCGCAATTTAGTGTTTAAATCAATGTATGATTTAAGCCATGAAGATTGTTGGAATGCTAATATTCGATGAATCTTTTTAAGTTTAATTCCATGCTTTAGGCACTGTTTTAAATTTTTATAATACAGGACATATTTTTCTTTGTTTTCCAATGTCGTTAATAACTTTGGTAATTTAGAATTTGGTGGGGTTTGATGTACCGGACACATTGGGAGATCACGATGGGCATCATGAATGTTTGTAGGGTATTCTAAATCTACCTCTAGACAATATCCGAGGGGTGAGTCATCGGGCACATTAGTAACATCAAAAGAATCTACGTCATTAATCCATTGAAAATCTTTGTATGGCAACTGCTGTGACATGGCCCAGCCATATAAGTTACAGACATCTAGATACATTATAAATTTTGATTGTTTTGAAGGATCGAAATTTGGCATATATTTATTGTTAGCGATCGATTGTCTATTACAACATTGACTTATGCCACCTCGTATACCTTTCTCGACAAACATTAGAATATCGACATCTTGTATAGTTTCCAATTGACATCCTGTATATTTCAACATCGCATCCCAAGTGTATCCAGGTAGTGTTATGTAATGACTCGGATCTAAACCATAGGTTTTGTGGGAAAGCTCACGAAAGTTTTCCATCACATCACATAGAAGCATGACATCAACTTTCATGTACAGATCTGAATATGAAAGCACATTTTGGCAATCAAATTCTTTCCAAACTTTTTCGGCATGTTCATAATCGACATCATTCATAATTTCACAATTCAATTTACTGTAAAAACACTCGATAGGAGGTAATTTAGTTTCCAACAATTTCTCATAACTATCGATGTAGTCGTAGGGGAAAATGCCTTTTCTAGTCAATAATTTGAACTGTGTCTCGTTTACATTTTTAAATTCATCCTTTAAATGAATCAAATCGGAGACATTTAGAAAGGAAACTAACTTATCTAGAGAAAAACTTAAAAATCGTAGCGAATCTGTAAATCGAAATTTAATTTTGGTTTTTTCATCGTATTTAGTAAAACTAATGTACTTTTCATGATTGATTGGTAAAAGTGATACCCGACTATTTTTAGCTATGTCTTTTATTATGTGATGTGCGTCATATCCACTTAAATTATGAAAATAAATTGGTATGAGGAATGAGTTTTTGTATAGAAGGTTGCAGTTATTGTGAGAAAAGCCCCGGAAGTGACCAGTAAGGTGACAATGTTCCCTTATAATTTTATCAGTTTTAAGAAATTTTTTCTCACATATATGACAATGATCCGTAGCATCTTTTAAATTTACTATAGTGTTTAAAGGTTCCACATTTTTTAATTTCGAGTGCACAAATGCTGCAATTTCATCTAACTGATTAGTAAACCAAGTAATGCAGTCGAGACCTTGTTAACTTTTGTAAAAGGATAATGAATTATTAAAAGCACATTTAAAATAGTATCCGACACTAAACGCTTCATGTTTTTGATATTTTTTTGTTGCAGTTTTAGATTGTGAATCTACATATGGCTTTAATATCGATTCAAAATCTGCATATAGTACAAACGGAACCTTTTCTTTATATGCATGATGTTTAAATTCTATAAATTTTTCATGTGAAAATGAAATTTTGCAATGATTTTTGTTTTGACAATTAGTAGTGTGAAGGGTTAATTTTTCTTGTGTGCTGAAATAATTTAGACACCTGTCACATACAAACACTTTACCCTTATGCTTCCCTATTTGAGATGATATTAAACGTGATAGATCTTTAATCCAACAATAATGATATATAAGAGTATCACTTTCATCATCACCATCATCATCATCATCATCCTCACAATAATTCTGAGTTTTAGGGAAATATTTATTTTGAATAATTAACAAATTTACATGTCTATCTCGTTTTTCTTTCGTTAATCGTACGGGTACTACTTGAAAACTTTTCTTCACATCCAATTCCAAACCGAATATATTTACTGACAAACCATTTAATTTTTCGAATTTTGAAACATCACTACTTTTTATTGGAAACGAGATATCTCGCAAATTTAATACTTGACTAAAATGAGGATAAGATGTAGTTCGATCAGAGTGCTTCTCGACTGGGTATAGGGCTGAAATTAACGCCCAACAAAAACAAAAACTATCAAAATTTTTCACATTTACACAAGCTCGCTTTTTCTCAATTTTTTCAGGTAATTTGATGTATGACGAACCATTTCCTTGCTCAAACTTATTAATATTTATTTCTAGAGAGATTAGCCTCAAAAGCGACCAACCTGAATGCATTTCTGCAAATTCTTCTAATTTACGTAATAATTTTTCCACCACATTATCTTGAAACCATTCGCTGATATCAGTACCCACATCGACAACGACATTAGGTATATTGAAATATTTTAAATCAATGAGTTGATCATCATCAACGGAATTTTTAATGAATTCACCACAAAAACAGACATTAATTTTAATGGTTTGATGTATTCTTAAAATTTTCTTCAATCTAGTCCTTAACAAAAACAATGAATCTCCTAAAAACTGCAATATATCTTTATGTTTTAAATTTATAATCAGACCTGAACGAATCCTACTTGAAAAAGCCGATTGTAAATCAACCCATCGAATTCTATCACTACGTTTATTTTTAATAATACCTCCACCTACATACCGTTTTCGTATGATTTCATTATTTAAAATAATTAAAAATCTTCTAAGGTGACCGATACTTGTAAACATTTTCCGTTTGAGGCCAACTGAATCAGCATTTTTCATATATTTTGTGAACAGACGTAAATTTAATTTCACATTTTTAACCCACTTTTCAATGTCTTGCAAATTTAAAAGGTTAACTTGACCACACACTTTTTCAAAAATTTTTATAATATTTTCACTTGTACTATCGAGTTCATTCATTTTGAATACTTTCTACCGTGGAGACTTTACTATGAAATCGAGCTACCTAGTAGTGTACATTAGACATAACTTAAAATAAAATGAACACTTAATATTAATAATAAAATATTGGAAATCTGCAAAAGAAACATTTGCTATGAAATCAACACGCACAACACACCTTTGAAATGCACTAACCTTTATTTATTGAGTTCCAGTAGTAGGCACGATGTTGAAATTCATCGTTTCATTCTTGCCAAAGATTTCCCTAGATTTGCATAAAATAGCATATTTATGCGGTTGAAACTTGTCGAGGTTTTCCTTGAAACATGCAGTTACCCGTGATGGCAGGAAGACGACATTTTCATCAAGTTCAGCTAATATGGTTTCCCCGAATTTTCCTTGCACCACTCGCACCGATAGGATTGGATACGGTCTGTCCAGTTCTAGAGAGATTAATTTCAATTTTGGTTTTTGGTCCACATTGGCGACTTTGTTCAAACTCTGCAGATCCATTTCTATAAAATACATTAACGATTTTAGAACATGTTCAGATTCTTTAAATAGATGCTTATAGAAATGTAGCAAAATTTAAAAACAATTAGTCTTCCTTAATTAAAAGTAAAAATTTATTGTGTGAAGTGTGATAATACTTTTGAAATATGTGGGATAATAATGTTTCAACTATACACCTCCCCTTTCCTTCAAAATGTTTAAAATTATTAAACAAATTAAAATATACTCACATGTAGTATATAGGATGCTCGGGTTGGTCGAGATATACGATTGCAACTGAAATTGTAGAAATGACGTCAATAGAACATGTTCAGATTCTTTAAATAGAAATGCATCAAAATTTAAAAACAATCAATATTCTTTAATTAAAATTAAAAATTTATTAGGTAAAGTGTGATAATACTTTTGAAATATGTGGGATAATAATGTTTCAACTATACACCTCCCCTTTCCTTCAAAATGTTTAAAATTATTAAACAAATTAAAATATACTCACATGTAGTATATAGGATGCTCGGGTTGGTCGAGATATACGATTGCAACTGAAATTGTAGAAATGACGTCAATAGAACATGTTCAGATTCTTTAAATAGAAATGCATCAAAATTTAAAAACAATCAATATTCTTTAATTAAAATTAAAAATTTATTAGGTAAAGTGTGATAATACTTTTGAAATATGTGGGATAATAATGTTTCAACTATACACCTCCCCTTTCCTTCAAAATGTTTAAAATTATTAAACAAATTAAAATATACTCACATGTAGTATATAGGATGCTCGGGTTGGTCGAGATATACGATTGCAACTGAAATTGTAGAAATGACGTCAATAGAACATGTTCAGATTCTTTAAATAGAAATGCATCAAAATTTAAAAACAATCAATATTCTTTAATTAAAATTAAAAATTTATTAGGTAAAGTGTGATAATACTTTTGAAATATGTGGGATAATAATGTTTCAACTATACACCTCCCCTTTCCTTCAAAATGTTTAAAATTATTAAACAAATTAAAATTTATTTGCATGTACGTACGTACGTATGTATGTATGTCGATATGCGTATATGTACGTACGTATGTATGTATGTCGGTATGTATGTATGTATGTACAAAAATAAAACCTTGTATAAAATTATTTAACCAAAGTACTCACATGTCAAAGAGGAAGATCAATGTAGATGGCAAAAACGCTTGGAACTAAAATATATTCACCTGGAGTTACTTTTATAAGTCATACCCCAACCCCACCACATTCACTCACACGCATGCCCCCCCTTCCACTTACCTAACAGAGTTGTCTTATCCTTCGACAAAAAAAAAAAACATGCATCGAGAGTACACTCATATATTGTGAATTTACGTTTGATGTACTTTTGTGTGACGTGAAAATATACAAAAGATAAAATTTTGAAATATTTGCAAATCAATTTTTCTCTGTACATTTCTCAAAGATATGTTTTATACAAGAGTTGTTCGTCTCTATAAGGGTAACAAAACATTTAACATTTTTCTCTCAGACGCGAAATATTTTTTTTTTATTTTTTGACAAAAATAACTTTGTACATTTCTAGAAAGAGTGTTTTATACAAAAGTTGTTCGCCTCTATAAGGTTAATAAAAAAACCTAAGTAACATTTATCTCTCAGACGTGAAATAAAAATGTTTTAATTTTTTTAGAAAAAACCTTTTTTCTGTACATTTCTCGAAAAATGTTTCATTCAAATGTAATTCGCTTTTATAAGAGCAACAAAAAACCTAAGTAACATTTTTCTCTCAGACACGAAATAAAAGTTTTTTGATTTTTGAAAATAAATAAGCAACCATTTTGAAACCGCTAGACCGATTTGATACATTAATGAGCTAGACTGAGAGTTTGGGTGAACTGATCAAATTTCATTATGATTCTTTAAAAAATTTGAGCTAAATATCCTAAAACTCTTTTTACAACATAACTTACTTTAGAGTATTGGAGGATCAGAATGTACCGGTACGCCGTTCAGGAACTTTTTTGAGTAACCGGAACGTGTTCCATAACTATTTCTCTATTCACATCTGTAAAATTATTTTCTGTATTGTATTCGACACTTGTTACATATTCTTTTCCAGTAACGATCAGTTATTTCACAATTTTATTTATTCGGGAAATTTTAACAAGAAATGTTGCTTAGAATTTATCTTCCTGAAAGTGTTAAAACTGAAAAAGAGGGAGAGAGCAAAGATTGTGACTTTTTAAAATATTTATTACTCTATTACATTTCCATGGTTTCCCTACGAAATTAACTGAATTAGTTGAAATTTATTTTTAAATAAACACGCACTTACTAGTTTATCCATAGAGCAATAAACGGTTCAAAAACTTCATATAGGAGCTGCCTCCCCGCTAACGGGGGCAGCTCTTGCATATTTGGCGGTATGACATTTAGTATCACACCGCCAAAAAATAATATGATTGTTCTAGTCTAAAACCGTGGATTATTACAAATTTTGGTTATGGGGAAAATAAAATATAATTACTCACCCTTAAATGTACCGGTAAATATTGCCGGGCGTGTGAAAAATATTCTAATTCTAAAAAAACAAAAAACACACATACACACAATGAAAAAACACAATTAACACACATACCAGTAGGAGAACTTTCGAAGGTGTTCGACGACATTTTGGCGATAGAATGACTTTGTGAAATTAGAAACTAAACTTATATCTGTAGGATCCTTTGTTTTCAAAATATATGCAAATTAAATAAATATACCTGCGATTTTTCGAACACAGAAAAATTCCATGGAAATTAATGGGATGGTAAGAGATTACGTGTATTTGTTTTAAAATACAACAGGTTAAATATATTACCTGCGATTTTGGGACATGCAAAAATTCCTTGCCATCGAAATTAATGGCCTAGAGATTACAACTCACAAAATGCAAATCACACCATTAGTATAAAGGATTGGGAACTGACATACACAAATGCATCGGCCTGCATTTTAATATACCTGCGATTTTGGGACATGCAAAAATTCCTTTATATGCCATCGAAATTAATGGCCTAGAGATTACAACTCACAAAAAAATGCAAATCACACCATTAGTATAAAGGATTGGGAAAATGCATCTGCATTAAAACCCATATCAGATCCCAACATATGTCAATGAAATTAATGTCTCAGAGATTGGGACTCGCAAAAAAATGCAATCGAAATTAATTCAAAGGAATGCATCTACCTACCTGCATAAAATTTAGTATCCCATTACCTTAATTACCTGCATAAAATTTAGTATACCATTACCTTAATTAACTTACATCAGACACCAAAAATTCCACGTTTAACTCACGACCGCACCTTGGTACCAGGTACAAAGCGAGGCGCGGTACCCCCACCGACCTCCGCTCGAACGCGGAGTGAGTACGCGTACGCCGTTCCCCCACCTACGAGTCACACCAAGACCTCTTCTACGTTGCGCGATCGGACTCTCTCTCTCTCTCTCTCTCTCTCTCTCTCTCTCTCTCTCTCTCACACACACACACACACACACACACACACACACACACACACACACACACACACACGCGGAGAACCTCTTCGATACCTAGAGATCTTCATCGTAAAGTAGTCTGATAGGGAGGGGGCAAGATGGTACAAATCGCGCAGGTTTCTTTACCTCGAACATGTGACGTTCACGAGCGCGAACGTAGATGGCGCGATCGGTACCTCGAGGACCTATAGGCGTCCGACCTCCGCTCGAACCACCTGGGGGATCATCTACAACGAGGTGTGATACCCGCACGCAATCCCCGTACGTCATCAACAACCCCCCACCTCCACTTTGGAGTCGCTCGGAACACCTGGGGGCCGAGGAGGAGTTGTCCGAAACACGCATAGGCCCCCCGGGGGGGTACGCGGGGGACGTATACAAGACCGGTACGTCATCAACAACCCACACCTCCACTTTGGAGTCGCTCGGATCACCTGGGGGCCTTCTACGACGAGGAGTGGTCCGAAACCCGCATAGGCCCCCAGGTGGGGTACGCGGACACCTACTGAGACCTGGGGGACGTCTACAAGACCGGTACGTCATCAACAACCCACACCTCCACTTTGGGGTCGCTCGGACCACCTGGGGGCCTTCTACGACGACAAGTGGTCTGATACCCGCTTTGCTCCTCTACTCGTGAATGTTTAAATCTTTGACATTCATCACATCGTTTAACAAATAATGCTACATCTTTGTAAAGTCCACTCCAATAATAATATTTCTTAATATTATTAAACATTCTAGATATTCCTGAATGACCTCCGGTAGGTAATAGGTGAAAATCATTTAAGATAAGTTGTCTCATTGCTAAGTCGTTTATTGTTCGAACGTTTTTTAAAATAGAAAGTTTTATTTTGGCCTTTCTGAATAATTCGTAAAAGTTATAATTTTTGTCTAGGATAGCTGCAGCTTCTTTATTGTGTATAGTAAATATTTCAAATATATTATTTTGCTCGCACAATTTAAGACAGTCTTTCAACGACGCACGAAGCTTAGACGTTGAGCAAGAATCTGTCCAATTAATATAAATAATGTTTAGTACCTTATTATAAATTAAGCTATCATACATTTTACAGTGTTTTCATTGAATTAATTCATGAAATTTATCTGATGTCACGAATTTTAATTCTGTTGCATTTTTGGTCTTTTTCAGTAATACCACTCGACCAGGGTGATCAGTCCCAGCTGGGGTATCTGAAAAGTCATGAATTATATTGTCATATTTTGTTCTTTCTTGGAGCTCCTTAGTACGGGCACGCGTACTTACATTTATTCTATTTTCCGATCTTTGAGCAATTTCCTTTAGTTCTGAGATTGGAATTTCTACTCTAGATAATGCATACGCCAACACATTAGTTTTACCTTTGATGTACTGTACGATAAAATCATACTCTTCTAATTTCAGTCTAAATTTTGTGAGGCGACTGGAGGGATTTGTAATTCCAAACAAATATATAAGTGGTCGATGGTCGGTTTGAATAATAAATTTTCGTCCGTATAAATATGGTCTAAAGTGATTTACGGCCCAGACAATGCTTAAGAGTCCTTTTTCTATTGTGCAGTAGTTCTTCTCTGCTTTGTTAAGTGTACGACTCGCGTACGCAATGGGCTTTTCCTCTTTATTACACAAAACTGATCCGATTGCAACTGCTGATGCGTCTGTTTTTAATATGAAAATGTTATCTTCGGCAAAATTAGGATATTGTAAAATAGGTGGATTTATGAGTTTCGATTTCAACGTTTCAAATGCGTCCTGACATTTTGATTCCCATTTAAACGGTACATTCTTTTTTGACAAATTATTTAAGGGGGCTACTTATCGCGCAAAATTTGGAATGAAAGATCTGTAGTAATTTGCAAGTGCTACGAATCTTTTAGTAGCTTGAACATCTTGAGGTCTTGGAAATTGTGAAATGACTCTTATTTTTTCTGGATCTGGAGACACTCCTTCTGCGGATATGATGTGTCCTAAATACAGTAATTCTTTTCGAAAGAAGCTACATTTGGTAGGATTCAAGTTTAAGTTTACCTTTCGCAACCTGTGTAATACTTTTATTAAATTTCTATTGTGATCTTTTAAGTTTTCTTCAAAGACAATCAAATCGTCAAGATAAACAAAACAACTCTCATAGTTCAATCCTGACATGGCTATGGTCATTGCTCTTGAAAAAGCGCTTGGGCTTATTTTTAATCCCATTGGTAACCTTGTCAGTTGGTATTGACCCGTATTTGTTGTAAAAGCAGTGCATTCTCTACTGGATGAATCTAATTCAATTTGATAATATCCTTGTGATAAATCTAAATGAGAGAAATAGATTGCCCCAGATAGTGAATCTAAAATTTCGTTAACGTTTGGTAATGGAAATTTGTCATCCTTAACACATTGATTTAACAATCTGAAGTCTATAACAATTCTACATTTACTCTTACCAATGCTATCTGTTTTTTTGGGCACTATCGATAATGGTGCTGACCAAGCTGATTTTGCTGGTTCAATAATCCTATCTTTTAACATTTTCTGA
Source organism: Cryptocephalus moraei (assembly GCA_946251905.1). Lineage (NCBI taxonomy): Eukaryota > Metazoa > Arthropoda > Insecta > Coleoptera > Chrysomelidae > Cryptocephalus > Cryptocephalus moraei. Next base: position 582,306 of record OX276453.1, read on the forward strand.
ATTTAGTTGTCGATTTCTGATTTTTGTGTTTGTGGCAGTCTGTACGGTTTTACATACACCGTCGTTACGTTTTGTTTTGGGTGAATGCTTTGTTTGTAAACATTTGTAGTAGTAAGTGGATCATCTGGTAAATGAAATACGTCAGCTAATTTCGCGATAATATGCTCAAGTGCATTCTTCTCTTCTTTATTTACAACGGGTGTTTTAACTAATTTATGTACTTCTTCAACTCGCTTTACAGATAATATATTCGGATTATCAAAGGTTGTTATATTGTAATTGTTTAAATTAACAGTTTTGGGCTGAAAATTTGTGATAGAGATTGGGGTGTCACGTGTGTTCAAAATTTTTACTGGTATTAATTTTTCTTTTGGGCGAGCTATGATTCCCGCCACAAAAACTCCTTGACCTATTTCTTCCGGCAATATTACACTGTCATGTTTCAGATGTGTAGCAAAATATCGAATAACCTCGCATCGGGGCGGTACATCGATTTTCGAAATAATTTTTGATTCCATGGGTATAACTACCCAACTATTTCCTAACAGAAGTGATATACTAAATGATTCATAATTATTTATGGCAGAATGCTTAGGCTGACCGGCCACCGAAAGCGGAGTTGAGCTGAGCTGAGTTGAACTGAGTCAGCTTCCAAAACCGAATCAAAGGTTTTTAATGAAAAGGCGGCCACCAGATCCGAAGCGGAGTGGAGCGCAGTTAAGCGGCGTCGCTAGGCTCAACTCCACTCCGCTTTGACTAGGCCGAGGTTCGGTTTTGAAGCTACGTTCGGTACGGTCCGCTTCCCCCACCACACATCACACAGCCTAACCTCACGTTTTTCTCCATGATACCTACTTCTTTCCTGTTCAGTGTACACATGTGCAATGGATGTGGAAGAATTGTTAATCGAATGTGTGAGGGAGGAGAAGGTGTTGTACGATTCGAGAGAAAAGAAGTACATGGATACTAATTTGAAGACACAAATCTGGAGGAATATTGCAACCAAATGTGGCATATCATCAGGTATGTAAATATTTTGCTTGAATTTTCATCTCATATACTTAAAATTCTTTAAAAAAGTGTAATTATAAAACCTCTCGAGACGTAGATATTGTAGTTGTTCCTTTATCAAGTCATAACACGGTACCTATGTAGATATTAATAATAAATAATATTATGATAATAATACACAATTGATAGTGAATGAAATGTTTGGCGTAGGTAGATCCGACATACAATATACACACACAAATAATGGATATGAAAATATGTAGTTATTTTCTTTATTTTTTTAATACCACATATAAATGAACCTTTATTAATAATCTCTGTGACTAACTATTTACTATAAAAAACCGTTAATGCAGCAAATATTTTACAATATTTCATTTTGCCAAGATACTGAGCCTATTGTAGAACTGAAAAATTCCTTAAAATTGTCGCGAACAGCAAAATATTCTCTTCTAGCAGAAGTATTTGAGACACGGAAGTCACCAAAACACGTGTCCGTGTGATTGTCGATCACATCATCATCAAGTATTTGATTTGCTGCCCCGCTTGGATATTTTAATAGAAAGTTATGTAAGACACAAGTTGCTAATATGATCTTATCAACCTTTTGCACTGGAATTTCGAAGGGTTTACTGTAAACTCTCCATTTAGCAGCAAGTACGCCAAAGGTACTTTCCACAATTCTTCTTGCACGCGAGTGTCTGTAGTTATAAATTCTTTTTTTCCGATCTGCTTGAGATTGCTTTCCTGGATACGGTCTCATCAGATGTTTTTGTAAAGGGAAAGCAGCATCTGCAACTGCAACAAACGGCATCGGTTTTCCTCCTTCGAACAATGGTTCATCTGCAGGTATTCGCGTCGAATCCTTCAATCTCGAACTAATGAAACTTGTTGCAAATATTCCACCATCGCTAAATCTCCCTTTGCCTCCTACATCCACATACAATATTTTCATGTTCGCATCTACCATAGCAAGTAATACGATTGAAAATCTACCTTTATAGTTGAAAAAGTCGCTTCCGGAGTTCGTTGGTGCCTTGATAAAAACATGCTTTCCATCAATAGCTCCTATGCAATTGTTGAAATTCCATTTCGATGCAAAATTCTTCGCCACTTCTTTAAAATCTTCTACTGTAGGCTCAGGCATCACATTGTTCTTCATCAGACGACAGATAGCATCACAGACTTGCACAATTATTCTCGAAACCGACCGTGGACTGATCCTGTAGCTGTATCCCATACTCAAAAGAATTTCCTGTCGCCAAATATCTGGAAATTGAAAAAAAAAACAATACAATATTCTTTTACACTTTTTTCAACTTATTCACCGACATATTCAACAATATTTCAACAAAACATTTGTTTTGAAAAATTTCGAGAATATTTGCCATCATTTTCTAGAATTCATGTATGCATTACAAGCAAATTAATATGAACAAATAAAATAAACCACATATTTTGGGTTATTGCAGGAGATGAAGCCAAGAACATTTGGAAAAAACTAAGGGACGGTTATCGCTCTAGCAAAAAACGAAAGGCAAGCGGGTCTGCAGCTTCATCTACGAGTCGATGGAAATATGAATTGCAAATGTCGTTTTTGCAACCATTTATGAGGGACAGACTACGGATAACCAATGAGGAGAGTCAAAGTGGTGAAGAAATTCCAAGAAAAAAAATGCAGGATTCTGTTCCTCTGCAAGATTCTATTGCAACGGATACTCGACAACATCCTTCATCCGAAGAGGACAACGTACCATTATCGTCATCCAGGAAAGAAACAACGCATTATTCAACACCTGCATCGAAAAGAAACAATGAAAAATCAGTCATCCATTTTTTGCAGCAAGAGGCAAAGAAAAAAGAAGAAAGATCAAATCAGAGAGAGGAAATGAGACGAACCCTTCTGCAACAGGATGATCCCCTAAAAACATTTTTTGATTCGATGTACGGAACAACCAAAACATTACCTGTACATCTTCAAAGAAAAATTAAAAAAGGATTATTTTTAATGGTAACTGAGGCTGAAGAGCAAGCTGAAGAGTACGCAACGTGCTCATCTGAATCATCTCGTGTGACGTCTCGCTCATTGCTGTCAGCATCAAATTCCGCTCCTGTATTCACTGATCTTGACCAGCCCGCAGCTAACCACTCCACCTCGAACGAAGACCCTGAGGTTCCTCGTTATTACCAATATAATAACTGGGACCAAAATTATGAAGAACAGCACGATGGACCAGGACCAAATTTTACTTAAAAATTCCCTTTTGTTCAATGTTTTCCTTTATGTATTTCAATAAATACCTACCTCATTAACAACAACGATAACTAATAAAAGCTTACCTTAAACAAAGTGCCAGTTTCTCTTCTGGTTGTATTGCCCTTCGGTAATTTGTGTCACACCCTGTAATATCACTGCGAATATTTTCCAAAATTTCGTTAAACTGATCACGAGTCATTCGAAAGTAATTTCTAAATTGTTCTCCTGTTAAATCATCAAAAAGGGTGTTAAATTCTCCACACTCATTTCTTCTTTTTAAGTAGAGACTTTGCCAATTTTTTTTGCAGGTTCCCACCAAACACGATGTCATATAAGTAAACTCGGTGTCTGAATCATCAGATTCCGAACTAAGGCACAAATATTCTATTTTTCTTTTCAACTCCGACATGATCAACTTTTTAAAAATGTTAATGGAAGACGAGAAGGATGCCGATGCAAGGAAAGGTGCTGACTGAGCTGCGGTACACTACGCAATCAGTTGCCGACCCCTTCTGACTCCATTCCGCTCCGCTCAGCTCAGTTCAACTCAGCTCAGCTCAACTCCGCTTTCGGTGGCCGGTCAGCCTTATCAAAGAAGTCCGATCCGAGTACACAATGTATTTCATCATCAAACGCCTCTATAAGCAAAAAGTTGTGTGTAAGAAAGGTGTTATTAACTTGCATAAGGATATCAGTTGAACCAATAGATGTTGTTGAACCAGACACTTCGTTTATTTTTATTTTATCTGAAAAGTTTATTTTCTGCAATTTTTTGTTGACATATTTTGAAAAAAATACACTAACTGAAGCTCCCGTGTCTAATAAAAATTTCATTTCGTGATTGCTACATTTTAACCTAATAAAATTTAAACTGTCAATATTAAATAATACTGGTTCAGATAATTTATACTTTATTTTTAAATTATTCATTGAAGGCTCGAAATTTTTTTGAGATTCTTCTAAGTTAGATTCTGACGGTTGTGACTCATCAACATAATACATTCTATGATTACGTCCTCTTTGGTTACTAGTAAAGTTATTGAAATTATTAGTATGATATGCGGTTTGCTGACCGCTTCGTTGATTGTGACTATTCGGATTACTCCGTGAGTTATTAAATCGCGCGTTATTTCTGTTGCTGGAATTGAAGTTATGGTTATTGACGTTATTGTACCTATTTCTACTTGTGTTGAATCGGGTATTGTTTTAGTCTTGAGATCGGTTGGTGTTATTACGAACTCTATTCGAATTTGAGAAAACTCTGCTTTCATTAGAATTTGGAAAACCTCGGCCTCGATGGTGGCTTGGCCTCCTGTTACCGTGCATATGAAATATTGTGGCATTTTGCTGACTATAAGCGGTCGCATCTTTAGCTGCATTAATAGCTTCAGTAAGACTGTTAAAATTTCGAGCTTTAATAATAGTGCGTAATTCTGGATTTCTAATTCCATTAGCGAATACATCATTAGCTAACTTTTCATTTTCTTTACGAAAAATTTGTAGTACTGTTTATTCGGTACCTGCTTGGGCTAAAGTTAAATCCGACATTAACGATTCTATCGAGCGTCCATACTCATCGATATCTAGACTACCTTGCTTTGATGCATGTAATCTTGCGGCAAGTGCAGGGGCGGACTGTTTTGGCAAGAAATTATTTTTTAAGTCCAAAATGAGGCTTTCTATGTTGTCATAAGATGTTTTCATACGAATTTTATCTCTATGCGCAATACACGCTTTTAAAACGAAATTTATCAATAACGGTTTGCTCGCTTCGTTTAGAGCTGGCTCATATAGTTCTATACCTTCGATTAATTGATGAACTGCGTCTACTGTTCCGTTCAATTTTGTTAATAAGCTAGTTGCGGTTCTGAAATTAAATTGTTCAGCAATTTTATTTTAACTTAAATTTCCCAATAGTTCGATATGATCAGCTGTAGTATCCGTTTTCTCTTTAACAACTTGCACCGTTACATTTACAGGTATACTTTCAAAATCCGATACAGTTTCTGTTCCGTCTTTTACTTCTGACAGTAACGTATCAATATCTTTTAACCGGTGTTGCAATATTTCGTAACATTCATTGAATTTTAATTTAATTCTACGAACCAAATCATTAATGATGTCTACAGTATCGTTTTTCAATACGTTTCTCTCAACTTTAGTAGAATACTGACTAAGGAGGGTTCCAAAATATTGCTTAAACTTATCTAATTCACTTAGCTTAGAAGTTGTTATTGTTTTGTACTGTCGTCTTCCCGTGTTGTCCTTCTTGAGGTTGCTTAAGCATGTCCTTAGAGTGTCGTTCAGCTCCTGGAATGGTACAGCATCAGACATTCTTCGTACGGCCTTGATGGGTAGGTGATGCGCTGTTAAGCTCCAACTGCGGCGCCGACCTTCTCAATTCATTGGCGTTGACTTCTCTACGAATCATTTTGCGAATACCTTTGTGGATTTTCCTAGATATGGTGTAGATTCCGACGATTGCTCCAATGATACAGATGATGATCAATAACCATTATGTACGGCTCAATTCTTGACTCTGGGCAGTGTTCTGGCTGGCACCGTTGTTTCCTGATCCCGCTTCTTCGACGACAATTTCTTCGGTTTTTTGTACACTGTTTTTCGCACCCTTTTTCACACTCGAATTGTTTCTTTTCGACAGTTTTCGTTCACGTGTACTAATCGCGTCACTAGCAGAATTGTTCGTTTTATTGCGGCACTCAAAAGTCATTTAAATCCATTGCTTGCGATGGTATCGATAAAATCAAGACGGCGCTGGCAGGATCGCCATGTGGTATGGGTCCGTAGGTCCCAATGTAATATAATGATTAATTCCATATTTCTTCATAAGTCGTAGAAAATGTGAATTGTAAATCTCTTTTCCTTGATCGGTTTGCAAGTTTTTCGGATGTCGTCCTCCCTCTTTTAGAATGTCCGCAAAGGCGTGCGCCACAACTCCCGATTTCGACTTTAGCGGTTTGGTCCAAATTAATTTCGAAAAGCAGTCAACAACGAGAAGAAAATATTTGTGTTTCCTATTGTGGTTTGCGTAGAGATCCATCTGTCCCAAGTCGGCTTGCCATAAATCATCCAATCCGTTGTTTACCGTTTTTCGCCTTGGAAAGTTTTATCTAAGCGGCCTGTGTAACTCGTCAACGAGTTGAATTTATTCCTTGGTGTGTTTCATCATCACTAAGGTTTGCTTACTTGCTTGGCAAGCGTATTTATTCGAGTCGATTGCTCATCCAGTGACAACTCTAATCTGGTTATGGACGTTTTCAATTCTGAAATCCGCTTGTCGATTGTGCCGGTAAACCCATAATAAAGACCATCAGCATTTGTCTTTGTTGACATATAGACTTCTGTGTTCAGCAAAGATTTTATTTCGTTAAACATGTCTCTCAATCTCTCAGTTTTCAGATCCATCTCCTCTTTATGTTTCCTAATTTCCCTGTCAACATATCCTTTATTAGTGGGATTTTGTTTATTTGTGGGTGTGTTAGAAATTTTCAGATTGGTTAACATGTTTCCTAATTTCCTCGTCAACATATTCCTCATTAGCGGCATCTTGTTTATTTGTGGGTATGTACACCTTAGAAATTTTTCCATTTTCAAAGTCGAAATTTCCATCCGCATTTCGTGGTAGAGGAAAAATATATGACCTGGTTCCCACCCTCTCTGTATGGCGTCCAAATTTATCGACACTCATGATACTGCAATCAGTTTACACTAAAAGTCTGGGAAAGTTTTTTCTTAGCGCGTCAACGAGTTGAATTGTTTCCTGGGTGTGTGTTGCTTCATCACTGAGGTTTGCTTACTTTCTTGGCAAGCGTATTTATACGAGTCGATTGCTCCTCTAATCTCGATTGTAATGCTGTTATGGATGTTTCAACTTTTGAAACCTTTACGTTACAGTTGCGGACAAAATCGCTTATGAGAGTGACATTAATATTATTCTTTCGGTCCACATAGTTCTTTGTTGCCATTGGGACATCTAACCAATTATGCAGTTGATTGAATTTCGCCACCTGTTGCTCATGTTCAATGGATAACCGACCTTTTACATATTTCCGTATTTCATCATCAACATATTCCTTAGTAGCTTCATCTTGGTTGTCCGTAATTCTGTACGTTACAAAGTTTTACATTTTCAAAGTCAAAACTTCCCTCTGCTGTTCGCGGTACTATTGGAGGAGGATGAGGAGGTACAACCACCCTATTTGAATGACGACCAAATTTATCGAGACTCATTTTACTGCAACTTGTTTCATACTAAAGTGGCAAAACATTGTCGTTAATATATAACCTGAGCTTCTCTAAGTTCTTCGATAATGTAGGAAATTTCATTGTCATGTGACGTATTACCGGCTTCTTTTGAGGATATCAACAGCCTTCATCTGTTTACCAATTCATTCACGTCATTCCAGTATATATATTCAACGGGATATGTATTGTATACCTTTCCGCTGCCACTGTGTACAGGGGTTGACTCGGAGAAATCGATCAAATTTCGAGTATCTGTACTTAGTAGAGGTTTAACAATACGTTTATTTTTCATACTACCACTGGCTGCTAATCGACCAATATTGTTGTAACCCCTTCTGAATAAATTTGATGCATCCAAAATTCGTCTATAATTTTCAAGGTTGTTTAGTGAATAATTGCCCAGTTTTCTGTGAAAAATTAGTCTGTAGAGACCCTCGGAACAGTGAAACTGCTCCCCGTCCACTATAACATTCCCACTAATCTTATCCAAACTCAAGGTAGCCTTTCCGAGGTACCATTTCGATATAGCGGGGTCATACTTTGGACCCCGGACATCGTCGAGATGTGGAGACTGATTGAAATAACTTATAATGTACCGTTGACTGATCTCCGGATACTGAGATATATACTCGTTTATCACAGTACTCTCACCGGTTTCATCAATTTCACGTTGAATCCCCTCAATGGCCATCTCATTATAATTTTTGGAAATGTCGTCATAATTTTCATCTTCCTCTTCATTATAGAATTGTTTGATTCCATGATTCTGTAAAAATTGCGTTTCTCCTAATTTTGGTTTAGGTGGTGGTGAACTTTTCTATATTTTTATTAGTTCTGGTTATTTTTCCTGCTTTATTTGCTGTTGCCGTACTAGTAAATTTAAAGGTTTCGTCACAGGATTCAACAGTTTTTCTTAAAGTACTGTCTTCCTCCGATCGACCCAACTTCAATGCTTGATACTTTTTTCTCACAACCTTTGCCAAGTTTTGTATCCGCTTTTTACGTGCAGCTTCCATGTTACTCAATACTTTCATGGTGGTGGTGTAATGAAGTCACACCACTAGTCTTGAACTTTTATATAAGCATCGAATCCTTTGCGATACCGACCAGCGTTTAAGTCACATTCTTTTACGATCACCAAAGTGCCAAATTTCGCATTATTCCAACAGCTAAAACATAATCGCTTAAACTCTTCATGGGACATGTCCGGCGAGACGTGTTCGTCGAATACATGCTTCAAATTAACATCATCTTGTTTGAATGGCACATTACAATTGTCTCGAACGAGTTGTTAAGGTATTTTTGAATAGGTTTGACAGAGGTACGCTACGTCCACTCCTTTATGCCATAACATCCAATATGAATATTGAATTTTCTCTTGATTCCTCGGGGTCCATTATCGTATCACTGTCCTTAAATGGGAAATAACGTACGCCCCTGACTCTGTCCAACACGTCCTCCACCAATTGATATTTCGGTTGACATAACGATTTTGAATACAGGTAAACATTTTCGAAACGTAGGCCATTTGCATTGAAGAATAACGTTAAAATAGCATTAGTTTTTCCGCAACCACTCGGTCCACAAAATATACCTCGGAAGCTATTCGGTAACAATTTATTCTCTTTAGGCTAATGGGGAGATTTTTCGATGAAATACAAATTTTTTATTCGTAACTCCATGTCTTGCTTGACGATATCCATTTTAAAAACTAACCCCCCCCCCCCCGATTTTATGTCCAGGATATAAATATCACATGTATCACCTATAAAGATCTATTGTCATGTTAACGTTCCAACGACGAAAAGGTGCCGAATTCTTAAATAGTTGGACTAATAAGTTACTGATCGAGTTGCATATTGCAGAATTTCAATTTTGCGGGCCAGGGACGAAAGTACATGAATGGATGGCAGGTGGTGAGTGAGGGGTCAATCCGTTTAATATCGCCTGTATGAAACACGACTTGGAATATTCTCAAAATTCATCTCTAGCCGATAGACATAAAGCCGATTGGGAATTGGAGAATCGCGCGTGGGAAAGAGTTAAAGCAAAGGACGCTTCATTCGGTGAAAAAACAGCCGCTTGGTTAGTAACGACAAGTATGAAGGCTAAGAGGAAATTAGGAATGGGTCGACGAAGACCAGTAGCTTTATTCCGATGCGCATTGGTAAATCCGGGCTCTAGAGCGTTGAAAAAACTTCCACCACCATTAACCGAACAAGATTTAAAAAGAACTCCGACGATAGCGTTAAGTGCCGCTTGTGGGGCGCTCAAAAATGTGGGTGGAAAACGGAAAAATCGGGTCCCCCGTGTAATACTTCTACCCAAATCTGGTGGCTACCTGCCTCTACTTATACCCATTTTTTCAGCACTGGGGGCTGTAGGTGGATTGGCAAGTGGAGCGCCGGCCGTCGCTAAAACCGTTATAGATGCGAAAAATGACAAGAAAAACTAGAAGAATATAACCTTAACAATAAGGCTATGGAGGAGATTGGAAAGAGAGGCTCGGGGCTGTACCTACGGAAGACACCTCGAGGAGGATTCGAAATCTACTCGAAGAAAAAAGAACTCCCAATAAAGCTACCCAATGTAGCCCTATACGATTATGAAATTGTTAAGTTTGCGAAACGATTACACATTCCATATTTCCGGGGTGTGTTCATGAGTGACACCCCACCGAAGAAACCTAGCCGCCGTTAATTTGGACACGAACCAGCATGAGTGTACTTATTGGGTAGCTTACAGGAAACGTGATGACTGTGTACACTATTTCGATAGCTTTGGAGACTTGAAACCACCACAAGGACTGGCTCGATATTTTGGAAAAGATGTAAAAATCATTTACAATGAAAGACGCTTTCAGAATTTTTCAGCTAGCAATTGTGGAAAACTGTGTATCGAATTTCTATATAAACATGAATAAAAAAGAGTTTCAATGTCAGTCATGTTTGTGATTTTCACGATAAAAAATCGTACGTCGACGCTCTCTATTGATTTTGGAAACCCCATCACTCTACAACCTTCGTACCAGTACGGATTAGCACTCATCGGATTCCATTCCTATAATACTATTCCGAACGTCCATGAGAATACAGAGATTCATTATAAGAAAGGAACTATACTTTTCACTCTATCGCTATACCTGCAGGTTCTTATGAGACAACAGACATTAGTGATTACATCACAAAAATTTTGTATCGGGAAATGCGATAATTAAAGGTGACGTGTTCTTCTTGAGACCTAATAGCAATACGTTTAAGTGTGTGATATTTCACAGAGATTTTGACATTGATTTTACTAAGAAGAATTCCCTCACCCTACCTGCCTGTGATTATAAACGAAATCACCAACATTACATTAAATATTTTAGATAAGAATTTTAACCCGGTTGATGTCCGTGGTGAGGAAATACTCGGGCGACTATAACTTAAGAGATGGTCCTAGTAATCGGCAACATAAAAGATGCTTGGATGAAGCCCAAGGTATTAGTAAATAACTGGCTGTTGAGAGGGAAGTTATCTCCGTTAAACGCCAGTTTTCTCCAATCGATTGGATATGTTGTCAAACCGCATTTTCGACCTCTACCAGAAACCTCTCCAAGGCGAAACAATTATACATGATGGATTTCTAACATATCTACCCTACATTAATTCGCTTAAAAGCAATGACATCATCGAAATTACCATCAATAAAAATGACATTTGGTTACTGATGTACGATGCCGCTCTAACGATAAAAGGGACCTTTATGCAAACAAGTGAAACCGGATCTCCCTAGCTAAGCAGTAATATGGGAGCGTTTCTTTTTAATTCTGCCATATACGAATTGAATGGTATCGAAGTTGAACACGTTAAGGACCCTGGAATCGTAAGACTCGTGCAGGGCTATTTATGTTATAGCGAATACGATTCCAAACATCTTTTGCCGGCGAGTTGGACATACCAAAAGACACCGTCCAATTTTGATTCGGATGGTCGTTTCTACCTAAGGATACCGTTATCGCATTTTTTCGGAATCTTTAATGATTATCAAAGAGCAATATAATAATTGTGTAATTTATACCGGTGAAAGTATTACGGCCGATTTTACAATTGAAAATATAGAACTAAAAGTGCAACATGTTCTCCCGTCCGATATACTCAAGGTTGAACTTGTACAAGCCATACGTAACGATTTGCCGATTCTCATGGCATTCCGAAAGTGGGAGTTGCATGAATCACCCACTCTTACGGAAGGTTCCACGAAAGAAATTTATAATGTTAAAACTGTGAATGCCGTAGAATGTCCCCGCTTCGATATCGTGGCATTCCAAAAAGCGTGAAAAAATTGTCTTAATGCAGATCCCACAAAATTTGATAATTTGTCTTTGTCGGATATAAGATTATTCATCCGTACGAGCGTCAAAGCTACAATTTCGCTAACAATGATTATGCGACCGCTTACCACGCATACACAAACTTTTACTCTAACTTTATGAACGATGATGTCGGAAAGAAACAGCCCTTGATTGATTTTGTATACTTCAAAGACCACACCTTCTTTGTCATTGATTGTTCACGAAGAGACGAAAGCATTAAATCTTCAACGGTGGATGTTAAACTAGAAATCAAAATTAGAGTGGGGTTCCCTGCCAACACAAAAGCATATTGCATCATCATCCACGATTGTATCATGGAGCACCTACCACTTAGCGAGACAGTAAGGAAATTAACTTAGTCGAGCAGTAACCGTCGCAATAAAAGCAGCCACCGTCGACATTCAAGGTTTTGCATTTACGCACCACGTGATGGCAAGGAGTTTTTCGCAAAAGAACTCGCCATCTGCAATGGCCTTCAAACAAGTCACTACTTGTTTGAGTCATCCATCGCCTACGAGTCATTATCGGATGTGGATAAGAAACAAGTTAATTTCGTAACTCGCAATATACATGGACTTGCGTACACACCCAGTTTCGTGCCGTACACTAAACTTTATGAAATTATCGACAATCACCTTGTGGGAGCTGACCTCGCTTACGTTCGTGCGCATCAAAAAGCAAATTTTCTGGAGGACAAGTTTTTCAAAATGAATAATCCTTGTCATACACGTTGAAACCTTGGATGCGTATTGGAAACAAACATCACCGAATTTTGGCCTCAATACACCGAAATGTATGGACCATTGTTCCTCTAAAAGATTTTAATCTTGAAGTTTAAGGAATTGTGTAACACTTTACGATTGGTTTTATAACTGTGTACCGCTAACTAATATTTGAATTTTGTGACGTTTCTTTTTACTCTCATTCCATCACTAACCATGGGTGCATTAGCATCGACTTATGTTTTATTAAGCGCTCTTTTTAACAATGTATTTTATATTAATCATCCTTCGGGTGCTGGCGATGTGTTCATTTGTTTCTATCGACGCAATGAGAGTTGGCCTCCGCATGGAAGAGGATGGAAGTGTGTGTTATATCTCATTTGCCTGCTCTTAAAATAAATGTACCTATAAACGCTACACAATACAAGTTGAGAGTTGTTTATGAGAATCATACGCATGGGGATAGCGCATGGAAAAATTTTACTAATCCCCCCACCATAACACCAATTAGTGCCAATATCTACAACAGTTCATTAGTACGTGGGTTATTTTGGTACATTGCAGTCATCCTGTCAGTATTGTTCGTCCAAATCTTTAGTGTCTTGCTTATGCAGCCACCCTCAGCGAGGGATATTCCTAATAATACCTTGTTGGAGATTGTCGCGCTAGGAATCTCGAAAGGACCGTGACCAGGGCCGTCACGAGCCCCTCATTTTTGTTAATTATGAAAACAATTAGATAAAAGAAAACTTGTTTTTAATTAGTTTATTTATGTGTCCTTATTAGCGATCTTATGTTTATTATGGGTATTATGGGTCCTTACCTAGACGTCGCCTTTTAACAATATTTATGTACTAAATTTATCTGTGAATCGTAAATGAAATTTTATTACTCATTGTTTATTTATTCATATATTATACACATTTATTAATCGTTCATTACTCATTATTAATGAAAGCTTTGAAGACAAAGAGATTTTAATTTACTTCTTACTAGTGTAACCATCCTACAACATTTCTGAAGTTTCAAGAAATATCTAGCATTTGAAATGTAACGTTTTAAGTTTTAAATACATTTTTAATAAATAAAAATATTTACCAGAAAATTATATTTGGTTCGTTGTAAGTATTAAGATAATTCGATAATTTATCTAAAATCTAAGGTAACCTAACCAAAATCACCTGATAAACTATTTTGCAGTCTGTGATACATAAAACATTATCGAATAATAATAATGAGTATTTAATGGTTTCACAAAAAATATTAGACAACTTGAAAGTGGAAAGAAAATGGTAGATAAACTCCTTACGGACTTTATATACCTAAGGAATGTAGGTACTAAAAAAATTACCTATTTCATGAATATCATAAGTTTTATTTCTAACACGGTATTACTACATAGTAAATAGTTAAAGGATTAACCTCATTACCTGATAATTCATTACAGATAACGATATTACCTGAACTTTGAATACCTTACCTACTTAATAGCATTTTCTGATGGTTTCAAATATAAAGACAGTAAGAAGAAATTCGGGAGTTTCGGTGCTGTAATACCCTGCGTTTGTTTAAGGGATTTTCTTTAATTTGTTTTATTAGATTTTGTAACATTAGAAAAAAGACCCTGTATATGAATGGACTTGAAGCGCTACGTGGTTTATTCCTCATTACATAACACAATAAGTCGGTAATTATAATGTAACGAAACGGCTCGCTGCGATAAACACGCCGGGAGCTGCACAAGTTCGCCGAATTGGGATACCGGGAAGGACGGGTCGAAGCCGACGGTCAAAGAGCCAAGAAGGATCGATGCGATAACAGGTTCCGCGATTTCTAGAATGATCTCCAGAAACTTCGGGAATATTCCGGCAAACGTCTAGAAGGCTTCTACCTGGTATATAAGGAATGTCGGACCCAAGGCGGGACAGTTTAAGAACCTGCGTAAAGGTGCGTAAACATTCGAGCGAGAGATCGGGCGCGTTAAGTAAATAAACATCTGACTCGGATTGACTCGGTTGACTCGGAGGAATCGATCAACTTTCGTGTATCTGTACTTAGTAGAGGTTTAACAATACGTGTATATTTCATACTACCACTGGCTGCTTGCTAATCGACCAATCTTGCTTTAACCCCTTCTGAATAAATTTGATGCATCCAAAATTCGTCTAAAATTTTCAAGGTCGTTTAGTGAATAATTGTCCGGTTCTCTGTGAAAAATCAGTCTGTAGAAACCCTCGGAATCGTGAAACTGCTCCCTGTCCACTATAATATCCCCACTAAACTTATCAAAAGCCAAGGTAGCCTTTCCGAAGTTCCATTTCGATGTAGCAGGGTCATGCTTTGGACCTCGGAAATCATCAAGATGTGGAGACTGATTGAAATATCTTATAATGTACCGTTGACTGATCTCCGGATACTGAGATACATACTTGTTTATCACAGTACTATCACCGGTTTCATTAATTTCACGTTGAATCTCCTCAATGGATATCTCATTATAATTTGTGGAAATATCATCATAATTTTCATCTTCTGCTTTCCGCAATAAAGCTACCCAATAGAGTCCTCTACGATTATGAAATTGTTAAGATTGCGAAACGATTACATATTCCATATTTTTGGGGTATGTTCATGCGACACCCTACCGAGGTCACCTAGACGCAACGAAAGTGCCATCGTTAATTTGAACACGAACCAGCATGACGGTACACATTGGGTAGCTTACAGGAAACGTGATGATTCTGTACACTATTTCGATAGCATTGGAGACTTGAAACCACCAAAAGAACTGGCTCGATATTTTGGAAAAGATGTAAAAATCATTTACAGTGAGACATTTTCAAAATTTCAATTCAAGCAATTGTGGAAAACTATGTATCCAATTTCTATATAAAAATAAATGAAACAAAAGATCAAATTAGTCATGTCTGTGATTTTCACGTTAAAAATTCGTACGTCGATGCTCTCCGGTGTCTTTGTAAACCCCATCATACTATATCCTTCGTACCAGTACGGTTTAGCACTCATCGTATTCCATTCCTATAATACTATCCCGAACGTCCATGAGAATACAGAGTCTCATTATAAGAAAGGAAGTACTTTTCACTCTATCGCTATACATTCAGGTTCTTATGAGATAACAGACATTAGTGATGTCAACACCAAAAATTGGTATCCGGAAATGCGATAAATAAGGGTGACGTGTTCTTCTTGAGACCTAATAACAATAATTTAAAGTGTGTGATATTTCACAGAGATATCGACATTGATTTTACTAAGAAGAATTCTCTCGAACGTCTTTTGGGATTTTCACCACGAGTTTTAGCGGCTGGAAAAGTGCATACTTCGAACCTACCTCGATAAATTGCTCAAGTGAGAACTATTCACGTGGATAGTAACATTACAGGTGGTGTATATTACAATCACAGTCCCTCTCACACATTGTATGAATTTCCAACCAGTGTCGATCCGGGTTTTGCCATAGACGAACTTCCAAGGAACTTGTTGTACCTGCCTGTGATTCGAAACGAAATCACCAATAATACATTAAATATTATAGATCAGAATTTTAACCCGGTTGATTTCCGTGGTGAGGAAATACTCGGGCGACTAGAACTTAAGGAATGTTCCTAGTAATCGGCAATATAAAAGATGCTTCGATGAAGCCCAAGGTATTAGTAAATAAGCGGCTGTTGAGAGGGAAGTTATCTCCGTTAATCGCCAGTTTTCTTCGATCGATTGGATATGTTGTCAAACCGCATTTTCGACCTCTACCAGAAACGTCTCCAAGGCGAAACAATTATACACGATGAATTTCGAACGTATCTACCCTACATTAAATCGTTCGAAAACAATGACATTATCGAAATTACCATCAATAAAAATGACGTTTGGTTACTGATGTACGAAGCTGCTCTAACGATAAAAGGGGCATTTAAGGGACTTTAAGAGGTCTATGGGATTCTAGGAATTTACTTCGGAATGAATCGACACTCGGGTATAGTACCTGGAATATCAAGTCATGGTATTCGAAAGAACGAGAATTAATAGCGGAGATAACAGACAAGAAAATTGATACATGCACAATATCAGAAATAAAGAAGAAAAGCGTGTAACGGTCATGTTTCCCGATACGCCCCTGGAGGCTATTTTCGCAGTTTGTAGGCGACAAATAATTCGTAGCTAATTACTCGCCCCCTAGATAACCGATCAACTCATAATTTCACCACGAATTATCCCCGGAATAGCCCATTCATGTGATACTAAGTTTGGGGATGAAGTATTAGTAGAGATATTCAAAAATGAAGATAAGTTATATTGCTTCTCCCCTCGGGGTAAGGTGGGAAGGTTAGCGAGATAACTCTTCTGAGAATTTGCACACGGCCCGAATAAGTAACCACGGAGGGAGAAAAGGTAAACCAATGAGAACGCTCCACGTAGCAGAGGTAACGGAAAAAAGGGTAATTTCGAAGGAAAGATGAGTTAGTGGGGAAGAAACGTTGAGAGGGACCTGATGTCCAATGTTAGAGCCATAATTTGAGATACTAAGGACCAATTGTTGTAAATTGTGAAGGTCACATTAAGCTAGTTTGTTTTTTGAGGTTATGTAAACAAGAAGTCTGTTTACTTCTTTCTTATAGTTTTTTTGAATTGGTAAAGTGAAATGGCCTAGTGAACGGTGTCGTGCGAACTTAAAATACTAATCAGTATCGCGCTACGCTCCCTGAATTGTCTCTGCCGACTACTCCCCACTCATGCCTCAACGACTTCAGGACCTGGGTGTTTTGCCGGGGGCCCACGTGTGACCTGTCTAGTCAACTGGATTGGCCTGCTAGTAGACACCGTCGAGCCAGTAGCCCTCCTGATGCTTTCTACGCACTAGGGCTATAGAGCCTAAGTGAATTTGCACCGCTTCAACGACGTTTCCTAAATCCTCATCAGGTATCGTACGTACGGCAAGCATAGCACAGTTCATGTAAATTTAGTCAGAGTATTAAATGCCCCTGGTTCGTGGGTTAAAGTCTTGTATTGTTGGTTGCCTACCTATAGGCATTAGAGATGTTATTAACGTTGGTTGTTTATAAAATTGGTGACCTTGTATGGATAATATGTCATTAAATCTCAGTGTAACCACCATCACTCGCTTTAAATTTATTTAATTCTCACCACGACCCCCTAAATTATAAATCAATATAAGAGGACTCATGATAATCAGAGCTAGCCGGAGCAATTGTTCGCTCTCTTTATAAAATTCATAAAAAAAAAGAAATTTCTATAAGTGAGCGTTACAAGCTGAAAACCAAAGAAACGGACACCCAAAATGTGGTATTGGGATCCTACTTCATAAAAATTCGAAAAACACATTAAACGACATCGACAATATCAGCGGTAGATTACTTAAAGTTACGCTAAAAATCGACAACTGCATATATGCAGTGTGTACACTTCAAACATAACAAAAACGAGAGAAGAAAGGAGTATGTTTTACGAACAGCTGCAGAATGAAACCGATAAAATACTGTGCCCAGGATAGTCTCAGAATCAATAACACGTCCTTGTATCACGACTTCAAACAAAAATATACCTTTATAATACCCAAAGACAACAATGTATCAAAGATTACATATTAACAATTAGACAATTTAAACTTACAAAAATATTCGACGTAAAAACACTAAACTCGGCAAATGTAAGATGTTATCATGCACTCGTAATGGGTAACATGGAGCTAAATATAACACTCAGAAACAAACCCATCCAAGAATATACGGAAAAATATAATTTGGAACTGTTTCGAAACAATAGCACACAAGATCTCAACTCGACAAAGCTCAAAGATAAAATCTCCTCAAAATCCATCAACAAATTAGATAGTGTGGAGGAGGCATGGAACAAAGTGAATAAAAACATCACAGTAGCTGCGAATGAATCGATTCGAAGAACGAGAATTAAAACAGGAGCTGAAAACAAGTATAAAATACCATGGTACACGAAGGAAGTTGAGAAAATCACCAGAAAGAATGATGAATGGCAAATCTATCAACAAGAAAGAAACCTCGTGAATCAAAAAATAAAGGGGTTAAAGATAGCTACTGGGAAGAGTTTACAAAGAAAATGGATTCCGGCCTATACGGATCATAGAAAAAAGTTTGAAAGATGTTAAGGGAACGAAAAGTGGAAGTAAGCAAGACTGCAAAGGTAAACGAAATACATAACCACCAGTGGAAGAAGTACGTTGAAACACTTTACAGAAAAGAGGAAGAGCATATACCAACGACGATAAAATCAGACGGAGACGAGGAAATAAACATAGCAGCCAATGAAGTTGAAGACGCAAGTAAAAACTAAAAAACAGGAAGGCTCCAGGGTTAGATTGAATATCTGCTAAAGTACGGTAGAAACTGTATAATGCAAAATCTTACAAAACTATTTAATGCAAATATTTACGAAACCGTTTAACAAAATATTGGACAATGGTAAATTACCCGAAGAATGAAAATACAGCATAACGTTACTTTTATAAAAAAAATGGGATAGAAAACACCCGGAAAAATGCCGTGGGTTCACCTTAATAAATACTTGTCAAAAACGGCTATCCAAAATAATTGTAAAGAAGTTTCAAATAGGAATAAGAGAAGAAAAACAAGACTTCCGTACTAACAGGTCAAACGTCGACGTGAATTTTATAATAAAGCAGGTAGTGGAAAAAAACAATCGAATATAACAAATCTGCTTTCTTGTGCTTTGTAGACCTGAAGAAAGCATTCTATCGGGTGAAACTATCTGACGTTATCTCCTTATTAGTTGAAAGAAAAGCACCATCAAAATCAAGATTTAATCTTGATGTTGATTTGATCAAGGTTTCATCGAACTTGATCAAACTCATAGAGGATACGTATCTAACGTATGTAAACTCCACAACCCGAATACAAACAGCAAATAAATTATATGAAGTCGTCAAATGCAACTCTGGCATAAGACAATGCGACTCGTTTTGTCCAGCCCTCCTTAACTTTGTGATAGATAAAATAATAAATAGGGTAAGGAAACTAACGGGATATAGGATGATGAAATAATAATTTAATACCTTGTTATGCGGACGACGCAGCACTCCTAGCAGACACAGAGTACAACCTCCAAAGGCTACTGCATAATTGAAACATAACAGTAAAACATATAACATGGCTGTAGCAACTGAAAAAACCAAAGCTATGGTTATATCCGAAGAACCGGTGAGATGCAATCTAGAAATCGAAGGAAAAGTAATCCAACAAGTAATGAATTTTAAATACCTAGGTATAGACATATCTAGCGATCATAATACGAGTACATACAATGAAGTGCAATCCCAAGCCGCACAGAATCATACGTATCAGTATTTTTGCGAGACATAAGTTGGAAAAATAAATATATGGATATATTCAGCAAAGTCAAAATATGTAAAACAATGATAAGACCGATAATGTCATACGGGGCAGAGACTCGAGCCGAAACAAGCATGATAAAACAATTACTTCGTACAATTGAAATGAACACGTTAAGAGCCATAGCAGGAAAGCAAATGGTGGAAAGAAATTCAGATATACGACAACATTGTAACGTAACCGACATGACGAAATTCGTAAAACAAAGAAGCAAATTTTGGAATGAACATTTGCCAAGAGAAGATGATACCAGACTAATAAAAATAACAACAGACTACAGATTTCCAGGAAAAAGAAGGGCAAGATGACCACAAAAAAGATGGGCCTAAAGTTGATTATCTTCGAAAAAAGGCTTGACAAAAGTTTGAAGCGTGAAGAAGAACAGAACATGGTTCTACAATAAATGAAGGAGAAGAAAAATTTAAAGAACTATTTCCATAAATAATATTTTTTAGATATATTCATAAAAATATGAATGTATTTTATGTGATGGGTTAAAATTTGGTTTATATAATGAAACGTATTAGCCTACCTTTTAAAATTCTATGTCAAGTTTGATTAAATAATTTTTCAGCAAAAGACATAAATTTAAGGAGACCAATAGTACATATATTTTCCGAGACATTTTTATAAATCAGTAGAACAAGCGAGTACGCTCTAAAAGCAACCTAAATAATTCAGAGTTTTGCTCACCTAAAATATTACACATCGAGGTCAGTTAAAATGATTTTAAGTAATGAAATTGCCATCAGGAAAAATTAAATATTATGGTTATCTTAGTTATCTATATATATATATATATATATATATATATATCTATCTATATATATATATATATATATATATATATATAAATAAATGTTTGTATTTTTGTTCTCTATGTATTCCGAAAGTATGGAACAGATTTTGATAAAACTTTGGTAGCGTATTCTGGGGACGCCCGAGATGGTTCCTGTGCCAAAAAATCTATATATAAATTAATTTTTTCTTATTAATAATTTATAAAATTAAATGAGTTTTTTTCTGTTGTCGTCTTGATACACTGGGATTTTATAGCACAGATCACCCTACGTTATAAATTGCCAACTCTCTGTTAGCGTTTTGGATACAATTCAGCGCCATCTATTGCATATAAATTGTACCAAAGCGGCAAATATCGAGGCGGTTGATTTTAACTGAAGTGTTTATATATTCACCTTTGTCTCAATCAGTTGTATACTTCCTTCCAGAAATTAAACTTAAAAAAAACTGGAAATTTGCAGGAAGCATTCCCAATTGATAAAGTCATCTATAGAAATCATTTTGAAATTTAGATCATTAGTTCCCGTACCTCGATTATAGGTACGCTGGTGTTTGCCGAATCAAGTGTGCCTATTTCAGTTGCCACCCACTTTTGTGAATTTCTGTGATTTGTAGTATTTGCTGTCAAATGTGTAGGTTTATTGTGAACTGATGATTGTAATGAAAATTAGTGTTTATTCTCGAAAAATCAATTATGCCAACGAAACGAAGAGCGATTGGCCGATCTACAGCTCAAACAAAACGTAAAGAGATATCACGAGCTTCGGAAACTGACGATCAACGGGAAGTAGGATTAGAAACCATTCGAGAACGCACTGATCAAGTTCGTTCATCTGAAACAGACGTTAAACGAGAAGTAAGACCGAAGGAGGCACGAGTTCTTGTGCATTGATCAAACCCGTCTATCAGAAAGAGTTACTCACCTTGAGCTAAGAGACACTCAGTACACATTAATTTGAATGTTGGAGCGTTCAGTTTCGATCCTAATTATGATTAAAGCCTTCATCCAAGTATTGTGTTGGACAAATAAATAAATTAAGCATGTATTTCAGTGCCTTTAAATTAACGAATGAATCACCAGGAATATGCTGCGCAAATGAAAATATTAAATTGCCAGAACTGTATTTACCATTCGAACCATTGTTGACTTTGGTATCAGGCAATACACGCGAATCAAAACATTTATATATATATATATATATATATATATATATATATATACATTTACAGGGAGTCGACGGCACATGTATGAGTATGCACAAGATGCAATTATATATGTACGCATATATGGCCTCCCGGCTTTGTTTATTACATTTACATGTAATATGTGGGATGAGACAACTGAACTTTTGTTACCTGGTGAACTATCATCGGAACGTCATATCTGTGGGAATGTATTCAAACAAAAATTGAAATCTTTAACGAATTTCGGATTAACGGATTTAACTATTAATTGTCAAGTATAATATTTTTGGAGAAACACGCTGTTGGATGAATTCTATTGAATGGCAAAGGGAAGATTACCACATGCATACATTTTGATTTGGTTGGTTGAAAAAATCGCATCAGATCAAATTGACCAAATTGTTTCAGCAGAAACACCAGACGAATAATTGATCCAGACATATTTCAAATAATACCAAACCAAAAACATGATTCATGTCATTGGTCCATGTGGCCTACTCAGTTCCAATTTAACAATGCATGTCTGCATTGGATGGAAAATGCACAAAAAGGTACCCAAGAGAAATGCTTATTGAAACTATTATTGACAATGACGGATATCCACTCTATCGTTGACGACCAACTGAAAATGGCGGGATATCAACCACTTTAAAAGTACGAAACATTGATGTTGAAGTCGATAATCGTTAGGTTGTACCTTAGTCACCGTTGCTATCGAAACAGTACAAACCCCACATCAATGTAGAATATTGGAATTCGGTGAAATCGATAGAGAATATCTCTAAATATATCAATAAGGGAGGCGTTATGGCAGTTTTTGAAATGGTAAATTCAACCGCATCTATTGATGAAATCGACTAATATCCACTGGGGCGTTACATTAGTAGCAGTGAAGCAATATGGCACATATTATCATTTCCAATCCATGAACGGCATCCAACAGTTGTCCGTTTGTCAGTCCAGCTTGAAAATGGACAGCGTGTGTACTTTAGAACAGAAAATGTATACGTGAGAGAATAGTCACCGCCGCAACCAGCGTTAGCAGAGTTTTTCTCATTGTGTAAAGATTTTTTAAATACTTTTAATTTCTCTTTATTTCTTTAAACTTTAGGTGGGATTGCAAAGCATGCCGGGTGCGGCTAGTCAACTATAAATGTTAAATTCTGAAGCTTAAGTTTTGATAGCTTTTCTGTTATTATACTTCTTATCTTATACTTGCCAGCTCAGCATAATATAATATTTCTTTATTCTATTGCGAACTTGTATCAATCTCACAGTGTTTATTATGAGATGAACTTCTGACTTCTAATAATTAATTTATTTTTCCATAAAGACCATTGCTACATTTTCCCGTGCTGGTTCCCCGTCTAACCTTTTGGTACAAATTTAATACACAAACTCCAATTTAGGGATTCTTAACGGTGTAAGTAGTAACCTTTCCATTATCGTTAACGGTGGTGGAAGCCTGTTGGATGGTTTTCTGCTGCCCGTTATGATTTGTCGTGTGGCTGGAGCTTGAAGTGAAGACACTCCTGATTCCTCCTGGTTGTCCTGTGCCGGCGAACTGAGTATTCACATTCGGGACATTCTATATAAACACAGAAAGAAATTGAAATTTAATCTGAACAAAATTCCGTGACCTTTAAATGAAAATAAAAATAAATTCACATGTCAGAAAAAACTAATAAACACAAAATAAACCTTACCGAATTCTCCGGGTAAACAGCAGCAGTCTGCTGGATTCCATTGGGACCAACTGCAGCGGACGCTATTGCTGCGCCCCCAACTTTTCCTTCAGCTCCAAATCTACCAAAAAGGTTAGGAGTTGCACCGTGGACCGTGTCGACAGCGACAGGGAAGTTGAAGCCTCCGGCAAAGGCGACAGGAACGCCTCCATTAGAGGACGAAGCTCCAGAAGCCCCAAAGGAAATTTCTTCAGTGCGCGGAGGAATGCCGTGTGCCACTTGCTCAGCAGCTGACTGCAAGCTGCAGTATAAAGATTGATGTAATACCTTCTATCTCCATTTGAAAAGCAGAGTTCTGTTTGGTTAAGACTACAATTTAATTCAAATATCGAATTTTAAACAGCAAACTGACATTACTTTAGCTATACCATATAATAAATATTGGATAGTTTATCCATGATCGACGATACTTTTACTGTTCCTTCAAATGATTTAAAGTCTTAACACCTATAGGTTGTCTAGATTATTAAAATGCGTGGTATTGATATCGTTTAAATAGCAATAGATATTGAAACAATAGAGGAATTAACTGTTTGTGACATTGATATGTTAAATTCTTCTCGCAGAAATAATATACTTTTAGATTTAAGACTAAACTTAATTCAATATAATTTTGTACATTACGACTCAGTTTTATGGTCCAATCGAAATTGCCAGTACAAAAATAGTTGCACAATCTACTTGAAATATGAAGAAAATCTTTTAGTAGTGCTCAAAAAGGTTGTTTAAACAAACTATACATATTCAACATCACATGGAGTAATCAATCGAAATGAAACCACTTCCTCTTAACTGGAATTATATTATTTAAAGTTAAACAGAACCTTACAGCTGTAGAACGAAATTTTACGAATCATTAAATTTTTTACCAGATTTAAAGAAGTGGTGTTTATGTCCACATTATACTTACCGATTGTTAGAGCTATACACGATAGAAGAAGATGCCTGAACATTGGCATTAGGGCTAGATGATGCGTAGGAGTGAGACAATTGACCACCACCTCTATACAGAAAGTGTTAAACTAACTAAAGGAAACCGTAAACTTAGTTATATCAAATTTCATAATTATAGGGATAATTGAATAAGTCATTGCAAATATGCATCAAGTTCTAAATTGTAACCGTTCAATTTCTTTTTCTGGACAAGTGAAAAATTATTAGTGGTAAAAATAATAACTATTTATAACACAAATTGTTGGAATATCAGCCACCTTTCATAGAATTAATATTAACTCTTTTATTAGATGTAGCCACAAGAACACACAATAATTTTAATACTGTTCCTTTGGGAATTTTTCCATCTACTACCGGTCCGATACTCACACGATATCAACACCGACACCGACACGATCCCAATACATGCGTTCACATTATTAAAGTATATAAGTATATAGGCCAGTATATAATCTTGGTGAAAACATTTCTCATTATTTAAAGTATAGCAAGCTGTTTTGAGTTTTTAATTGGTCTCAAATATAATGTGGAGTGGGAATATCTTTTCCTTTTCGAATTAAACATGTGCTAAATTTCTATTAAACAAATTGTGATACCAAATCGAGATAATTTACGAGAAAGGGCAATATTTTAACAACTAAGCGGCGTAAAGTTTCTTTGTACTTGATTACTCATCAATCATGCAATTTTACATAAGACTCAGGTATTCCCAAGTCAGTTCTTCCCAATGAGCTAAAATATTGCATGAAAAAAACTCGTTTTTCCCAGCAGTGAAAAGTAGAACGGATTAGGTGCGGATAAGTCAGTGAAAACTAACAGAATAAAAATTACAGAGGATGCATTTCTTCAAAAGTAGAATATAATTTGCAAGAGACGTTGCTACCACGTTATTTGATAAGCGGTAATTGAAATATGCACTAAAATTTTCAAAATATAACATAGACCAGAAAAAGATTTTAATCTGAGGTAGTTTATGAAAATTTTTAGGTTATAGACCGATTGAAAAATTTTCAATTCTTCAGCGTTGTGAATGTCGTTAAAAATATTCTTTAAAGAAGTTGAATAAATTCAACAATTTTCTACGCACATATTTATAGTTTCGGGATTGGATAGTACTTTAAACACAGCTGGTTCGGAAAGAATGTTTACCTAAAAGTCTTAACTACAGCCGGAGCCACCAGCTTATTAATTCGTAAATTGCATGACTCATGAAACAACCTTAGCAGTACCAAGCCCTCTGGCCTCATCGGGCGAATTCTCATGTTTGACCCTCTACGCATTCAAATGTTCGATTAATTTTTAAATTGTAACTCGCCGCTATGAGCCTATTATTACAAAATGCAATTTTGTAGAAAAACAGCCCACACTACACTCTAAACTTTTGTGCTTATACATTTTTGTAAAATAAATAATTTTATTTGAAGCATAGCTTCCTTATCGTGGGCTTCGCTTAAAGCTATGAAACAGTGAGAGGTATTAACAACGAAAAAACGAACGAGACGGACAAGACAAACGAGATAGACGGCCAATCATCGCGCTGCGTTAGCTGTTTGGTGGCAACTCGCGTTACAATTTTGGGAGAATATTGTCGGGGAGCTGAGATGAAATCAGGAATGTTCTGATGATCCCGAAATAATAACAACTAATTGTAGAGATATTTCACACTGCCGACGTTTCGTTCATGTTTATGAACATATTCATGGCTATGTTACCAAGATAGAAAATTTGACATATGCTTATCAATTTTGAGAGTTTGTACCTTTGTACCTCGGGCAGTAATAAAAGTCGAAAACCTACAAGAAAATGTCAGTTATTTAGTTTATTTATAAAATCCTTTAAAAAACGTTAACTTTGAAACGATATAGATTTGACAATATATGGCAATTATTTTTGAATTGCAAGTTAACCATTCTCACAAATTAGATCAGATCAACAATTTTTCATGAACTATGTTACATTTTGAAAATTTTAGTACATAATTCAATTACTGATAAACTGATAAACTGACGGTGCAGTCTTTTGAAGGTTATATTCCAATCGTGAATATGTACAGTCTCCGTAATTTTCATTGGATTTTCCCCACGCTAACCAATTTTTTTTCTTTACTTCCTGGGAAATATGAAACATTTCAGAATAGCCTCTTATAGAATTATTTGATGAACCTTAGTTTATACGCTATTTTCCTGCTTCGTAGAGTACCTTGATTTTGTCACAAAATTGTTTTAAAAAATATAACATGTTTAAGGTCCAAAGGAAAAATATATTCTTTGCACTTGATATTTGAGACATATTAAAAAATAGAACACATTCCTACACAAAATGACACTTTTTGATGGTTTTCGGTCTATCTCGCTTACACTAATACTCCAGGGTGTCTTGCCGGTGTCATTTTAAGTCGGTAGATGTGAAAACGGTCTTTGATATATGGAATTGGTACACGCCCAGGTAAATAATTAATAAGTACGAACTGAGTGTAAAAAATAGGGTAATTGTTTTAACGTTTGCATAACTGTCCTTCCTGTGTCAATTTAACATTACACAAAAAAATACGGTTATATTAATACTCAGCACACGGGTGGCACCTAATCGGGTGTTCATTTCTGAAGATCAAATATGTCATGTTATCATTATTGTAAGACAACAATTTACCAACACAACGGTGACTAAATTAATGAACGTGTTGGAATAGAAGTAACGATTTTTATATCCTTTAGATCGCCGTTGCAATCAGCATAACCTCTTTCGGTGTAATATTTTTTTCTATTTTGTAATAATTTGCTACCTTAAATTTAATAGATACCTTCACCTAAAAAGCACAATCATATAGCTTCATTTCTATGCTATAAATAATGTTACCTGAACTCTTACTTACTTTTTTATGAATTCTTGATGATATTTATTTATTGAATCCATGTAACTGGTAAGAAAGGCTTGGAAGTCTAATTGGGGAATTGGAGGTGCGTTTCCAGGAAAATTTCCGGAATATCCATAACCGAAAGAACTAGCCGTTGTTTCTCCAGCACTTAGATTATTTGATGTGGAACCATCTAAAAGTTGATAAAGATTTATGTATTTAAAAAATAATTATTTGTTGCAAAGTTGCAAACGTTTCTACAGCTTTGACAAATTCAAGACTTAATTTACGTTTAGTGTATTATGTTTCTGCGACAGCGCTTTGTGTACCCAGAGATCTGTTAACGGAAAACGAATTTGTATTGTAATTCGAAAGTGTTAAAATCTATATTTTTCAGTGAAGGGATTACGACTTTTTATTTCTTAAACTGTGCACAGAAAAATCAAAATGAATCTCTCGAGATCAAGCCGCGGTGGCGTTCGTCGCGTCGAGGGTCGAGAGAGAGAGAGAGAGAGAGAGAGAGAGAGAGAGAGAGAGAGAGAGAGAGATATTCTCCTTTCTCGTTCCGTCCCTCTTCAGGAATGCCAACTGATATGGGGCGGATGGTTGCCGCGCCGTGAATCCGCCACAGGGATTCCACCCAGTGAGGGACCCGCTGGTCGCGAGCGGTTCCGCTGGCAGGCATTGAGCAGCAGACGATCGGCGTATGCATGTTCCTCCAACGCCCGATGGGACGCTGGAATGTATGCTGGTTTCAGTCGGTCTATGGAGACTCGTTGAGGAACACTCTGGATGCCTACTGTCAGGAATTTGTCATGTCGTTCTACTACCTTGAACGGGCCGCTGTATGCGGGTGAAAGCGGGGGTTTAACCTTGTCGGCGCGAATTAACACATGCGTTGTAGTCTGCAGGGCCGGGTGGACATAGGCTGCACGAGCTGAGTGATTGCTTGTTGGTGCAGGCTGTAATGCTCCCATAGTCTCCCGGAGCCGTTGAACAGATCGGTGTTCATCGGGTGCGGTAGCACTAGGGGCGAGCAGCTGTCCGGAAAGGCGAACCGGTGCACCATACACCAACTCGGAGGCCGTGCACGAAATGTCCTGCTTGATAGTATTGCGTAGGCTCAGCATGACCATGGGGAGGGCTTCGACCCAGAATACGGTGTCGGCCGCGATGAGTGCGGCTTTGAGGGTTCGGTGGAACCGCTCAATGCATCCGTTCCATTGGGGATGGTAGGCGGTGGCCTTTATGTGCTGTACTCCTAACATCGTGTTGAGTTGGCGGAACAATTGACTTTCGAATTGTGTGCCTCGGTCCGTCGTTATGGTCACTGGTACCCCAAAGCGAGCTATCCACCCCTCGAAGAGTTTGCGTGCCACTATTTCGGCAGTTATCTCCGGGATAGGGATGGACTCGGGCAACCTTGTAAATCGGTCAATGATTGTAAGCAAGTACCGGCAGTCGTCGTTCGGTGGGAGTGGTCCCACAATGTCGATGTGTATGTGGGCGAAACGGTCATCAGGCATTCCTAGTGGCACTACCGGTGTGACTGTGTGTCGTCCTACCTTGGTACGTTGACATTGGACGCACTCTCGTGACCACTTTCGTCTATAGTCTGGGCTTCGGCCAGCCGGTCATAGTCGATGGTAATGGGTGCTGCAAGGATGTCTACTTCAGGTCGTGAGAGATAGTCGGCGACGATGTTCGCTGTGCCCTGGACATGTCGGATGTCGCTGGAGAATTGGCCAATGAATTCCAGCTGGTGAATCTGTCGAGGCGATTGGCGGTCGTTGCGCTGCTGGAAGGAATATATCAATGGCTTGTGGTCCGTGTATACAGTAAGCTGTCAGCCTTCGAGAAAATGACGGAAGTGGTGTATGCCACTAAATATGGCTAACAGCTCCCGGTCATAAGTACTGTAATTACATTGCGTCTTGGACAGTATCTTTGAGAAGAATGCAATTGGCTGCAGGTGTTCATTCACCAATTGCTGCAACACCCTACCAAATGCGAAGTCTGAGGCGTCGATCGACCTGCTTAACGGGGCGTTCGGTGCTGGAAAAATCAACTCAGTAGCGGCTACCAGGAGTTCTTTAATACGGGTGAAGGCGTCTACTGCCTCTGGGGGTAGGCTGAGATCCTGTTGCTGCTTCTGTTGATGGGACAGTAGCTCGGTTAGTGGCATGAGCTCGGTTGCAGCTCCTGGTAGCCAACATCGTTAGAAATTGACCATTCCCATAAAGCATCGTAGCTGTCGGTAGGTTATGGGCTGTGGAAAACTGCGGATGGCCCTGATATTGGTTGGCAAAGGTCGGACACCTGTCGATGAGACTGTGGCGCCCAGGAAGATGACCTCCCGGGCTCGGAACTTGGACTTCTCTCGGTTGATTTGGAGCCCGTTTGTCTTCAGAATTCGAAAGACTGACGCCAGGTGCTGTTCGTGTTCTGTTTCTGTTGATGAGGCTACGAGGATATTGTCGATGTACACATAGACAAAAGGGCATTCTCGGAACAGGTCGTCGAGGTACCGCTGCAATGTCTGGCCGGCATTTCGCAAGCCGAAAGGCATTCGCAGAAACTCGTACAAGCCAAATGGCGTGATCACAGCTGTCTTCTCTTCATTTTTTGGATGGACTGGGATCTGGTAAAACGGGCGTACGAGGTCGATGGTTGAGAAGATCTGCTTGCCATGTAGCTGGTTTGCGAAATCCTGGATATGTGGTACCGGATAGCCACCAGGCTTGGTTACGGCGTTCAAACGGCGGAAATCTCCACAAGCGCGCCACTAGCCATTGGCTTTTTGGACCATGTGAAGTGGGCTGGCCCATGGCGACTTAGAAGGTATTCTTATTCTTATTATTATTATTATTATTATTATTATTCTTAAATTATTGAATTCAGCTCGTGCAGCTTGTAGGCGATCTGGCGGAAGCCTGCGTGGCTTGGAAAACGCTGAGGAGCCTTGGGTCTCAATGTAGTGTTGGGTTCTCCCAGGGTCGTCTGGTGAGCCAGTCGGGCGATCGTAAGGGTGAGCGGCAGTCCTACTTCCAATTCCCTCACTTGTCTGGACCCGCACCTGATGCTGCCCGGGATGGTAGGACTCTTCAAGCGCTTATTGTGCGTATCTACAGTGATGCCATGGTGTGTAAGGAAATCAGCGCCCAGTATAGCGGTAGTAACGTCTGCAACTACGAAGGTCCATGTGACCGGTTGGCCGAGACCGAGGTTCAATACCAGCTGCTTCTGCCCTTACGTAAGCGTATAGTACTGGGATGCGTAACGGTGCAGATCCTATGTGGCAACACACTTAGGTCGGCTCCAGTGTCGATGAGGAACTGGAGTTGGAGAGCCTCGTCCATGACGAATAGGCGACGTGGTACACGGGGCACGACGGTTGTCGCCATTACTTCGCCCCCTGGTTGTTTTCCGCGAAGGTACATGGAGGTGTGAATTTATTGGCTTCGAGTCCAAAACTTCGCTGATAATACCACTGCCCATCAGAGGGTGGGTTGTTAGTTCTCTGGGCTGGACGAGACCTTTGCGTTGTCACATCTAGGCCCACTTTATATGATAGGGCACTCACCTGGTCGCTCAGTTCGACTACTGTTGGGAAGCTTTTCATCGATGGACATAACAGGAAGGCTGGAGCACTGTGTATATGTATCGGCCCTCTTGGCTAGATGCCCTAGGTCACCGTCGAGGACGGATACAACTCCTCGGAGTTAGGGCGGTAAGCGATCCAGCCATAGGTTTTTAAGCACTTGTGCACTTACTATGATGTCCGCGGCCAGCGCTTACATATGGTGAAGAAGCTGTATCGGTTTAAGGTCCCCTAAGGTCATCTTTATCAGCCGGTGAATTTTTTCGTCACGGCTTATGCCGTACCTATCTAGAAGTCGGGTTTTTAGGTCTGCGTACGCCATACCTCTGATTGGGCTCCGCAATATGTCCGCTACCTCTAGTAAAACTTCGCTGTTTAGGCTGGTCACAGTATGGTCGAACTTACAGTCGTCTGCTGTTATCCTAGCTTGTCGGAATTTTGCTTCAAGCCGGAAAAACCATAGTTCTGGTTCTGTACGCCAAAATTCTAGGACTTTGATGCCTACACGGGCGATTGTGACCTGGTCGTCGATTTGCTAGGGCGCGGCGTCACTCGGGTCGGTCATTGCGGCGATGGCATCGGCAGTGTAGTAAGGATTCACTGGTACTACGCTCGTGTCTGTCGGTGTTCGGGATCACCATTGTGGGCTTTCTTGCGCAGGGAAGAGAAACACACACGTACACACTTTAATCGACTTTTTATTTCTTAAACTATGCAACGAAAAATCAAAATGAATCTCTCGAGATCAAGCCGCGGTGGCGTTCGTCGTGCCGAGGCAGAGAATATATAACTAGTGAGAAGCGGCAGTATTAGCGGTTCCATTGATGTTTCTTACCCCACTTCGACGAGAGCAAATTTGACAGTTAAACTATCAAATACACTAAGAAAAGTGCCGTTTATACTGTGCAGTGACCTACACGCAGAAAAGTTTGAACCATTCAATACAGAGGCGTAAGAAACGGGTACACGGGGATCGTTTTTAAACTAAGGCAAAAATCAGTACATAGTTCATTTATCAATTTTTTGTTAGAATGTAGGTCAATATAAAGATAAACGAGCTATATATGTCATACAGGTTTTTTTGCTCGACAGTTTTAGGTGTGTTAATAGTCAACGAAAATTGGAAAATTATCTACAGCTGTAAAAAACTGTCAGAAATCTATGAGAGAGGTGTGCGATGTAGTTGTGTTCCGTAAACAAACTTACAATCAACATTTTAATACTCCTTTCAAAAAGGTTTCTATTAACAATATACTAGCAATAATCATTTTTGTTAACAATTAACTAATAATTTATTAACAATTAACTAACAACTTATTCAATTCACTAACATTAAACATGTATGCGAATTCGACATTATTTGCTCGAAAACATAAACGAAACTGATTGACGTAAATTTAATAGGCCAAAACACAATTGGGTCATGCAGCTGACCACTAAGTAACAAGTAGGTATTACGTTATTTTACGTAATTAGGTAATTATTACGTAATTTGTTACTAGCATTTCTAGACGTTTTGAGGTCTTCGGGTCCTTGATTCGATATATCACGATTTATTTATAAATGTTCTACAAGATTTCAAATGTGTGAAAGAATTTTCAATTTTCTTTCTGCCTTCTTATCATTTTTAATAATATTTAAATATGTATATTCGTATATTTTAATGAATAAAAAATTTTCATGCTTAGAAAAAGTTTGAAGACATATACTTTTGAAAAATGTGGACAAGGATGACTGAATATTGTGGGTATCATTGATGTAAACAAATTTTTTGAAACTGCTCGTCCACTACAATTTTTTTTTCAAATTGTGTGTGTGTGTGTGTGTGTGTGTGTGTGTGTGTGTGTGTGTGTGTGTGTGTGTGTGTGTGTGTGTGTGTGTGTGTGTGTGTGTGTGTGTGTGTGTGTGTGTGTGTGTGTGTGTGTGTGTGTGTGTGTGTGTGTGTGTGTGTGTGTGTGTGTGTGTGTGTGTGTGTGTGTGTGTGTGTGTGTGTGTGTGTGTGTGTGTGTGTGTGTGTGTGTGTGTGTGTGTGTGTGTGTGTGTGTGTGTGTGTGTGTGTGTGTGTGTGTGTGTGTGTGTGTGTGTGTGTGTGTGTGTGTGTGTGTGTGTGTGTGTGTGTGTGTGTGTGTGTGTGTGTGTGTGTGTGTGTGTGTGTGTGTGTGTGTGTGTGTGTGTGTTACATACATAGCTGTATATCCTGTAGAGGTGCACAATTTAGCATGTGTACGCCGCCGGCATCTTAAATCTAGTGCAAATTAAAAATGGTTTTACCATATTAGTGCCATCCCTTAAATAAAGCATTAATCTTTTTTATATACATTATGCCAATGCAGGTTCATTTATCACTATGTTATAGATATTTTGTCTTTATATTTTAGTTATCACTTAATGACTAAAGTTGTTGTTTATGTAATGATCACTCTTGGGTTTGTAATTAAAGCTGTTAATTCTTTTAATCCAGTCGTT
Source organism: Cryptocephalus moraei (assembly GCA_946251905.1). Classification (NCBI taxonomy): domain Eukaryota; kingdom Metazoa; phylum Arthropoda; class Insecta; order Coleoptera; family Chrysomelidae; genus Cryptocephalus; species Cryptocephalus moraei. The sequence goes on from OX276453.1 coordinate 615,949, forward strand.
ATTAGAGAATTAAATATTATTGTAGCCGTGTAAAAATGAGAACGTTGGCCTACATCCTTGCTACACGTAGGGAGTGGGATGTTTTTATGCCTGGTCCTATAGGGGTTATTGCAGTATAATTCTTGTAGATAGAGGTAATGATCTTTTAATCACTCACAATTATATTTTAATTGAATTTCAAATGATAATTTCACACCTGGGTTACTAAATTGTAAAATTTTGACTATTTTTTTATGAACACTAGTTAGCAGTTTCATTGCATTATCTTTGGCAGAGCCCCAAGCGATTATTCCATAGGTGACTACGCTGTAGTAGATACCATACATCACCGACATCAAGTTTTTAGTAGTTAAGATAAAAGATAGTTTTTAGAATATACATTATAGAGAAATTAGTAAAACTTGCGGTGCACGTCATCAAAATTTATGACGTCATCACGTCGCCATGTTGCCACAGCAATTTTTTTTACTTGACATGACTGTTGGTGTGGCTAGTAAATTTATAACTGAAAAGTATACATTTTCTTCGTCTTTCATGAATCTAGCTCTGAGATTATTGTGAATTTCTTAAATAATTAAAAATATATAGGTATTAGTATACAACAGTAATTAGAAATGAAATAGAATTATAATGTGTTAGGATGAGTGAGTACATGGAATTTACTCATTTAGTCAGTGTGATTTTATTAATATTATTATACATTTACATTATACATATTACATTACACACTATAATGCTATTATACAAATATTTACAAACAAAATAGATATTAATATATTAATTATATTAGAAATTATGAAATTCTTAATTACAAACACATTTATATACACTAATTACAATTCAAATAGGATCATGTGTTCTAGGATGAGTAAGATATATGGAATTTACTCACTTAGTGTCATTTTATAAGTTTTTTCTAATTTGCCATTATGCATTCTTGTTAATTGAATTACATATCTGCAAGTGCTTTGACTTTATGCATTACTTTGTTATAAAAGCTCACTGTCCAGCAAAGACCACAGGAAGGTGTGAGTATCCTTTGCCAGGAAAGGATCGAGTGGAACAGGACGTGTACACTTTCATATAAAGAGAAACCCAGTAGAGAATGGACTTGGCACAGCACAGAAAATACAAGATTGAAATTGAATTGTTGAACAAAATGACCTACAATGTAATATTAGATAATACAAATATAGATGAGAGAGAATAGAGGGCAATAGAGAACAAATTAACATGTGGGAAACAAACAATAAAGTAAGTAAAGTATCTGCTGCCAGAATATATGTGGCCATCAATTGAAACAAAGAAACCCAAATTAAGCCTACAATTAAAAAGAATAAATAGAGAAATTTCAAATATAACTGAACTTTTGAGCAATTAGAGGAAACAACTACTTCGAGGGCAAATACCCCTACCGACATTGAATTACACCCCTAACTTCTCTCACCTGAACTCAGTTTAACATCTCAGTGGTTTTTTATAAAGAATATATTTTTCGGGATTAAAGGTGCATTTTTCTTTATAATAAATAGAGAAGTATGGAGGTCGGGACTGACATTGTTGTGAAAACCATAAATATAGAGCCAAAAATATTAAGGAATACAGTAGCAAATAGAAGAAAACAAATAACATTAATAGATGACAAATCCAAAACAGAAAAGAAATATTTACACCTATGAAAATGAAATGGAAACACTGCTCTGAAGATAAGCTACAAACTACAAGTATGATATAATAACTGATCTGCAACATTTGGATCAAGAAAGTGTACACTAAATTGGCAGGTGTAGTTGGATCGAGGAGCGTAGAGACATTGTAGGGAGGTGCATGTTCAACGGCCTAGAATCTGGAATTCAAGCAGAATATTGTAGTTATGAAAGTCGTGGAAAGAAACACACCCCGGTCAACCCGTCGGAAGTACTGTCTCTTATCAACTCTCTATTGGCAGCTTTACATGTGTCCATCGAGCCTTCATTTTATGTTCACCTAAAAAAAAGTTTTACTATATAAATATTCATGCACTACAGTTACAATATAATAATATTCTAATAATACATTATGTGCACATACCTAGAGTAAGATGTATTTACTTTAGTCAGAATCTGATATAGGTAAAGGTGCGATACCGGACATATCAGGCTCGATTTTAGATTCACAGTCACTACAGATGACATGTTCGTGTAGATGTTAAATATTTCCTAAAAATCACTATCACTCTCTGAGTCACTGTTCAAGTCAATCACTAAATTGTTAACTTCCATTCTATTAATCATTCGTTCACGATTCCACCATTTCTCAATTACTTGTTCTGTATGCTTGATGCAGTTCATCCAGACCACAGGTGTAATGGTAGACAATGCTTCTTTCCACATGTCCAAACAGTTATCGTTTGCATTTACATCTCGACCTACTCGATTATTCTTACTCCATTTGAAACCAATATCTCGTAAAAGGATACGAAGTAATGATTTACATCCCTCAAAGAGCTTCATATTCTCAAGTTTTTGATGAATACTTTGAAGAGTAACAATTTTCTCTGAAATAATTACATTGAATTATTACTCATTGTAGTATATTGTATATGGTGAATACAATCAAGGATACAATGTAAAAAAAACTTTCTTACTTCTTTCATACAGTTCGTAAATTTGATTGCGAATAGAACCAATATCAAGGTAATCTTGATTCGTGACTCCCTTCACATGTGGACGGCTTTTCTTCGGCGACTTTAACACCACATCACTTAACTTTTTGCGAGATTCTACTCACAGCACACACACTGATCTTCATTGCAGCTGAAACACGCTAAAAATATTTCCAATAAGGGCCATAGAAACTTAATAACCAATAGTATCAATACTTTACCTCTCTAATGCAGTTTAACGGGAGTAGGGGGCCCCCATGGTTTCATTCCAGTTCAAAGTAACTGATTAGAGACGAGACCAGCTGCTGACACCGACTATTCAATGGTTTAGGCATTTTATTGCAATTCCTTACACTCTAAAATACCCAAACACGGATTTAATTTACAATTTACCGAAGCGAGCAAATATTTCGAAGTATAACCTCAAAATCATAACAAAACTTTCGTGTCAATACGCAAAATCGTCTGACAACAGCGCACACGGCTACCAACTTATATTTTATCGGCTAACACCCGACAGTGTGCTATCTCTTTTTAACTGGGATAACAGTGCGCTCTGTTTAAAGCAAATTTTTATCTTACACCAACGGCAATTGGCAATAAATGTGACGTCATTGATGACGGCACCGCAAGTTTCACTAATTTCTCTATATATAATTCATTCTATTAGTGACGTATATGATATTGTAACGTGAAATGTAAACAGCACCGCGAGACGTGTTTACTCTTATCGGTAGGCGGCTTTCCTCAAAGGAATCATTATTAAGCGCAGCGGCGAGCAATAAAAACCGTTCCGAGCGACATCTCATTAAGGAAAAGGGATTTATGACCTTCTGGACCTTTCTACATAAAAAAAGATTTTTCGAATAATTTCAAGAATACGCCAGAAGGTTCCCGATTACAATTGAGATGTGTATATTAGCGGGTTTGCGGTCGGAGATAGATTATTATTAGTAGACGTAAGCGCGACATAGTTAATAAGCGAAAAACGTAGCAGTGAAATAAATTAACAATTAAGAGTGATATAACTTAATTAGTGGGAAATAGTTAAGTGTGTTATATAAATTAGTTTAGTAGTAGTCTAAGATAAATTAAGTAGTGTGTAGTGAATAATTAGGATAGTGTATATAAATTAGAAAATAAACGTTACATTGGTGTCAGAAGTGGGATCATGAAGAAGTTACGCGAATTAAAAGTGCCAGAGTTAAGAAAAGAACTCGAGGAACGAGAATTGGAAACGGTAGGAAAGAAGACTGAACTCCAGGAGCGACTCTCGGCGTTTATGAAAGAAAATGGCCAGGACCCGGAAGTTTTCGAGTTCGAAGATGACATAACGAAGCAAATCGCCGCCCAGAGGGAAGAAATCGCCGTCCAGAGGGAAGATATCACTGCTCAAATTGCCGCCCAGAGGGAAGATATTTCTACTCAAATCGCCGCCCAGAGGGAAGATATTACTGCTCAAATCACCGCTCAGAGGGAAAATATTACTGCTCAAATCGCCGCCCAGAGGGAAGATATCACTGCTCAAATCGCTGTCCAGAGGGAAGGAATCGCCGCTCAGAGGGAAGATATTACTGCTCAAATCGCCGCCCAGAAGGAAGAGATAACCGACCTGATTGAGGCTCAGCGTAATGAGATTGATCAGAAGATCAAGCAGTTGGAAGAACGACTAGAACAGGTCATTAGCGGCGAGACGAAGGAAGAAGTGAAGGCGTCCGTTCAGCATAACTCAGTTTCCACCAATCGAGTGACACCCCCAACTTTCGGTGGAAAGATCCCGTGGGCCAGCTACAAGAAGCAGTTTGAGACCGCAGCGGAGGCTAACGCTTGGTCCTCTCATGAGAAAGCTGTCTCTCTAACGGTAGCCTTGCGTGGAGAAGCATTGGGAGTTCTTCACACGCTATCCACCGAGGAGCTGGATATTATGAGGAGCTGCTGAGGCAACTGGAAATGCGGTTCGGCCAAACACATTTGGAGCAAGTCCATGAATCCCAGATGTCCAATCGTCCACAGCAATCAAACGAGGCACTGCAAGAGTTCGAAGCAGATGTAGCCAGACTAGTAAGGCTAGCATATCCCTCGGCACCGGAACAGATGATGGAGTGCCTCGCAGTGCAGACGTTCGTGAGCGGGCTGCGGCACCAGGAATTGCAGAGGGCCCTGAGACTAGCTCGACCGAAGACGCTGATGGATGCGCTCGCCATCGCATTGGAGCATGACGCAGTAATGGAAGCCTCCCGCAGTCACGGCCGTGCTCGAGCGCGTACAGAGGAAGTAGACACAGAAAAACTCGTGGAGAAGTCCTTCAGTAGATCATGGAGGTGCTGTTGGCAAAGAAGAAGGTAGTTCGCTGCTGGAATTGTGGCGAAGTGGGCCATGTAAATAGTTCTTGCAAGCGGCCCAAAACAGCGGCGCCGGGAAAGGCCCAGGAAAACTAATGCGGGTCGATAAGAAAGGGGGGACGTCGACCCGTAGCAGTGGAAACCCCCGGGCCAGTATAGCCTCGTTTTCCCACTTCCACCAACTGTGGAGAGCGTACGTCGATGGCACCATCGACGGGAGATCCCATGCCATGCTTGTTGACACGGGAGCTACGAAGACGATCGTACGTCTGGAGTTGTGAGGGACCGTAGGAAGATTAGGCGAAGTAGGTGGCAATTGAGAACTGCCACAGGGGAGAAGGCAGTGATACGCGGTGAAGCAACGGTTAGCATGACGTTGGGACGTGTAAATTTTGACCATCCTGCCATCATTGCCGAAATTTAAGAAGACGTCATACTGGGGATGGACGTCATGAGGAGCCGTGGATTCCAATTGGAATTCGGTCAGCGAGTGTTGAGGATCGGTCAGGAAGAATTATTGTTACATAATCGTGACAATTTTGTGTTAGATGTAATGATGGCAGAAGATGATATTCTCCCGGAACGAAGCGAAACGATCACCTCTACTTGTCAGAGGGGTGTTGTGGAAGAGGGAGTGCCAGCAATAATCGAACCAGAAAACGATGACAATCGACTGGCTCGGGGGGTACTGGTAGGGAAGGCGCTCGTTACTCTCTCAAGCGAGGTGCCTGTCCTGCTAGTCAACATTAATCAGTACCCCGTTGCCATCAAGAAGGGTACGAAGCTGGGCACGTGTATAGCTGTCTCGGCCATCGTAAGGGGCGTTAGTAATGAAGAAAGATCCAGACACTTTCCAAACCAAAAGAAAATGAAAAACAAATTCGTTCCCAGACCAGTGTCTAAATGTAATTCATTTGAAATTAATTAATCTCTAAAGTATCTCTCCAGTATACGAGTTCGAATCAGAGCAGCTTGATTGTTTAATTATATTTCATTGTTACGTACATGCATTATTGGAAAAGGAGGCATCGCATCATTAGGAACAGGAATAATATATTGTATGCACCTATTGTGCAGTACTGCATTGCTGTATATTATTTTTGCTGACCTGACTGGATCATAATGTAGTGAGTGCTCTATGCCCCTGCCGTGACCACACCGAACCCCAATTGGTGGATCCCTGGAAACCCTGTGTCCCGATCGAAGCAGTCCCGAAACCGAGTGATTTCCAAAGATCACTGCCAACAAACTGCAGGACACAGAGGAATCTCTAAAACGAGCACCAGAATTGCACTGCGATATTGCTGGCCGGAAATGTTCAGGCACCTTGCCAAGTACGTTCGGTGTTGCGAGTCATGCCGGAAAAATAAAGTCTACCAACAGGAACTGCCGGTAGGCGCCACGAGGAACGATCACTCGACACGACGAGGTCCGCGCCTAGTGGCGTGGCATCGTGTTAGTCATCTGGGCCCTCGCCGACAATGAAACAGACATTAACCGACCGCCCCAAGCCTACTACAAGGGAGGGTAATGAGTTCTGATTATATTCCCTTTGTAAATAGGAACACGTGCAACCGTTTAATCGTTTAACCGCGAAAAGCTTCTAAGTAGAATAACAAAGCGGGTCCCACGTTAAATGAGTGCTCCTAACCTAACTTATGCCGCCATTTTCAGAATTTAAATTTCGCGCCACCACCCTGGCGATGCGCGCGCCCCCTCGCGCCCGGCCCTTCACCTGGGGCTACCCCCAACCCCCACCCACCACCCACCAGGTCCCCCCTCTCGCCCGCACCTGGGGCTACCCACCACCCCCGCCACCCACTAGGTCACCCACTAGGTCCCCCACCAGGCCCCCCACCAGGCCCCCTCCCCCTCACCCACCACCTAAGGCCCACATAATCTCGACCTCCACAGGGACGTCGTTCGCGCCAAATTTTGATAAGTTCGCGCCAAAACACGGAACATCACAACAAAACACAGAACAGAAAAAACCCCGATAAATTAGCCTACCATGATATGTAACCAACAGTACCGGTAGGTAGATATCTTTCTTTCCCCGAGGGTGATTTTACAGGATTCTTCGAACAGCGTAGAAATACCAATCAATAATCGTGTACACCACCTCAGACCCCTAACAAGGAAGAGACAAAGCCATGACGCTAAATCGATTGATTAACACACCTTAATCGGCAGTAGTACGCTAGGTAGATTTCTTTCTCCCAAGGATGGTTTCCACTTTACACCCCGCGGGTGGGATTCCCAATCGATACACGCGACCGATCGATGCCTGACAGCGAGATACACACACACACACACACAGGGGAGAAACGGTAATGTAATCTGATATCAGGGGAGGATTAAATTTAGTATTTCACTGGGTTAATTCGATGTGAACGGAATGCGGTCATACGGGGTGTTACATTTACAGGGTGATACGCATAAAATAAATGTATTAAACGGAATATTTGTTAGATATTTCGTCTAATACAACTATCGAAACTAGGAAATGGTGCAAATGCTGTAGAAATAGTGTAAAGTAAATGTTAAACTTAAATACTAATACGTCAATAAACAAGACTGAACAAACTTATATTTACCTTACACTTCTAACGATCACGAAGACAGACACAGGTAGACCCCGTTTGTTGAGGAACTTCTGCTCATTCGAGATATACGCTCTCCTTTTATATGCTGATTACATGTCTGAGAATTAGTTTCAAATTACGTACGTACGTACCGGGTATAATGACCTGTTGTAGAATTTAGAACACATGAAGCCGAACAAGTGCCCCTCCGTTCGGTTCAGCTTAAAGGTGAAGGAACTTTGTTTAACCCACATGAAGCCCCACAAGTGCCCCTCCGTTCGGTTCGACTTGAAGGTGAAGGGTTTAACCCACATGAAGCCAAACAAGTGCCCCTCCGTTCGGTGTACCCTAATTGGGTCGAGGATTTCGCGCCTGAACCTGTCAAAATTTGGCGCGAACGACGTCCCTGTGGAGGTCTAGATTATGTGGGCCTTAGGTGGTGGGTGAGGGGGAGGGGGCCTGATGGGGGGCCTGGTGGGGGACCTAGTGGGTGACCTAGTGGGTGGCGGGGGTGGGGGGTAGCCCCAGGTGCGGGCGCAAGGGGGGACCTGGTGGGTGGTGGGTGGGGGTTGCGGGTAGCCCCAGGTGAAGGGCCGGGCGCGAGGGGGCGCGCGCATCGCCAGGGTGGTGGCGCGAAATTTAAATTCTGAAAATGGCGGCATAAGTTAGGTTAGGAGCACTGATTTAACGTGGGACCCGCTTTGTTATTCTACTCTTCTACACCTTACATCCGATATTATTATTGAGACGAAAAGCAATAATTTTCGTATGGAACCGATACAATTATTGCTTTTCTTGAGGATGAAAAGGGGGGATGTATCGAAGCATATTTTTGAAAGTCGAGCGTAGGCCACACACCGTGCTTTAACCGCGAAACCCAACCTATCAGAGATAGGTGGCGACCGATAAGAAAATGTTCAATCTACCATTGCTTAGTTATCCAGATGAATTTCGAGTAGGCAAATTTTCCCCTTCAAATCGTTCGATACCATATGTACCATATATATATATGGTACGTTCCACGACGAATTTAGATTTTTTATTTCGATTTGGCCAAAAATCAACTAAAACGGTCCTTTTGGGCCCCCGAAACTACCCCTAAATTTTTAGGGCCCCAAGTGGAATAGAACTCAAGTTATGGACAATTGAAAGTTGAAATTTTCAGGTTCGGCTCCAAAACCAAAAATTTTCAACCATCCATAACTTGTAAAAATACCCATTTTTATGAAAAAAAGTTTTAAACAAAAGTTGTTTGCAATGCTTTAAACTTTTGGAAACTGTTAAAAAAAAGTTCATCCGACATGGTTCACTATTGACTAGTCTTGGCGCCATTAGTCGTCAGGCCGTCAAAAAAAAACATTATCAGATTTCCTGACCAAAAAAATCAGGAGCGTATCTGGATTCGATACAAAACTTTTCAGCCCAAACAAAAGTTAGCCAGACAAGGGCTCCGAGAAAAAAAAATGGTTTTCAGGTTAAGCTTTAAAACCAAAAATTTTCAACCATCCATAACTTGTAAAAATACACATTTTTATGAAAAAAGTTTTAAACAAAAGTTGTTTGCAATGCTTTAGACTTTTGGAAACTGCTAAAAAAAAGTTCATCCGACATGGTCCACTATTGACGAGTCTTGGCGCCATTAGTCGTCAGGCCGCCAAAAAAAAAATTATCAGCTCCCCTGACCAAAAAAAATCAGGAGCGTAGCTGGATCCGATACAAAACTTTAAAGCCCAAACAGAAGTTAGCCAGACCAAAGGGCTCCGAGCAAAAAAAAAAGGTTAAATCCGGCAAAAATCCCTTGATATCAAAAAAATTCCATTGAGCCCCCAGAAATCCACTGTTTGCCAGTCAATATCAAACCATGAGCGACATTTTTCTAGAAGTTGCTGGGGATCAACATCACTAAGGTTGGCATGCTATTTTCATATAAGTAGAGCATTTTCCAAGTCCCCGGCGGCTCAAAAACTCAAAATTCCTCAAAATACTTGAATTTTGAGCCCAGACGACTTCGCTTGACGCATATTTTTTATCCAAGAAGCGACTCTCACCAAAATTGATGCTCTTGTTGATGTTTTTGAAGGTCCACAACGGTTGACGACAACGCTGAAGCAACCTTCCACAACAATTGTTCTGGAAATTTGAATTTTCAGTACAAATCTTCAAATTTGGGACCAGTCCTTAGGTCTGGCGAACTTCTGTGTGGGCTCAAAAGTTTTGTATCGGATCCACCTACGTTCCTGATTTTTTTGGTCAGGAACGCTGAATATGTTATTTTTTTTGGCGGCCTGACGAATAATGGCGCCCAGACCCGTCAAGAGTGAACCGTGCTGGATGAACTTTTTTTTAGCAGTTTCCAAAAGTTTAAAGCATTGCAAACAACTTTTGTTTAAAACTTTTTTCATAAAAATGGGTATTTTTACAAGTTATGGATGGTAGAAAATTTTTGGTTTTGAAGGTGAACCTGAAAACCATTTTTTTTTCTCGGAGCCCTTAGGTCTGGCTAACTTTTGTTGGGGCTGAAAAGTTTTGTATCGAATCCATCTACGCTTCTGATTTTTTTGGTCAGGAAAGCTGATAATGTTTTTTTTTTGGCGGCCTGACGACTAATGGCGCCAAGTCTCATCAATAGTGAACCATGTCGGATGAACTTTTTTTAGCGGTTTCAGAAAGTTTAAAGCATTGCAAACAACTTTTGTTTGAAACTTTTTTCATAAAAATGGGTATTTTTACAAGTTGTGGATTGTTGAAAATTTTTGGTTTTGGAGCCGATCCTGAAAATTTCAATTTTCAATTGTCCATAACTTGATTTCTATTCCACTTGGGGCCCTAAAAATTTAGGGGGAGTTTCGGGGGCCCAAAAGGACCGTTTTGGTTCATTTTGGGCCAAATCTAAAAAAAATCTAAATTCGGCGTGGAACGTACCATATATATATATATATATGGTATATATATATATATTTATATATATATATATATATATATATATATAGGGCTTATATATTATAAAGAAATTATGGGTCAAACTACAGGAAGTGTGAGAGGGCAACCGTAGACACGTGTTTCTGACTGTTGGTCGTCATCAGTACTGTGCAGCCTATTCGAAAGGATTTGGAACAAGCGATGGAAATCAAGCAACAAAGACACCACACTAGGGGCCAACCGCACATTTGCGACTTCGGCCAGACAGCCAAGGATTGTCGGCTTGTCACGGCGTCACCGCGGAGGCAGTTATAGCCACCAAGGTGATGAATCCTTACCCAGGAATGATCACAGGGGAAGTGATCATGCGGTGAAATGAATAGACAAGGAAATTATGGGTCAAACCGCAGGAAGTGTGAGAGTTTCCATATATATATATATATATATATATATATATATACAGGGTGGTGAAATTTTCGATGCTCACCATTGTTACGGTAAAAACGGTAAAAGATACAGGATGGTTTAAATCAGAGAAAAGTTGCCTTTTTTCAATTATATCGGAAAAACTGAAAATTGCTTTTATCGAAAACTATTATTATCTCTTCAACCATTGACACTGTTGCAATAACACTTGGCAATGTTATGTTTTTGATAACGCTGAGTCAAAAAACGTTAACGGAAATTTTATAGATCGTCTGGATTTCAAGCTGCGATAGTCAACTTTTTTATTTTTTATCGGCGCCATATTGGATTTTAATGCCATTAGATAGACAAAAAAATTACCTTTTTGGATCCTTAATTCGTTTACACTAGTCATTTGTTTTTCTAATAATAAACCACTAGTAACAAAAATTTCTCGAATAATTGAAATTCAAGCTATCGGGTAAACAGCGTAGACCGTGAAAAAACAATTGAATCTACAATAATGAAACTCACAAATTTTTAGAGCATTTATTGAAAAAAAAAAGAAATTAAATACTTAAAAACGTGTAAATGATTTCAAAACATAGAACTTTTTTTGAAAACTAATTTATGCGTAGTTACAGTATAACCAAATAAGCTTGTCGTCTGACCTTGACTTGCGCACGGGAAAAAGGTAGTGGCCACTATTGGTGGAAACAGTTCATTGTATCTCGAATGTGCTTGAGTGAGTGCATGAGTGTTTTCTAATACATTCTCTCTCCCCACCCTCACATCTCAGACGTCAGGCTTATTTGGTTCTACGTTCTACTGTAATAATTCACAGGAATTGTTCAAAGTGTCCGCCATTATTTTCTATGCAAATATTAATCCTCAAATTCATTTCATCCACTGCTTTTCGAATAGTCTTCCTTGAAATAGACTGAATAGCATTTTGGATTTTGAAACGAAGGTGATCGATGTTTTCTGTTGCGGTTGTATACACATCGTCTTTTACTTTGCCCCACAGAAAGTAATCCATGGGACTCAAGCAAGGTGATCGTGGAGGCCAACGAACAGGTCCAAACGTGCCAAGCCATGAATTTGGAAATCGTGCATGTAAATAATCTCTACCGATGCAAGAGTTGTGAGAACCAGCTCCGTCTTGTTGATTCCACTCAAGATTACGAAGTGTTATTATGGCAGTTCGCCTAACATATTTTCTAAATTAGTTTCTAGAAAATTTAAATAGGTAGACCCATCCAGATGTCCATTAATAAAAATTGGACCTACAACAGTATCATCTAAGATGCCAGCCCATACGTTTAGAGAATATCGAATTTGAGGCCTTCTTTGTCTAATCAAACGTGGATCCTCTGTGGCATAATGATGGCAATTTTTTCTATTGAACATTCCAGAGTTTGTAAATATAGATTCATCAGTCCATAGGATTTTCCTTGGGAAGTATGGATCCTGTTGCAGTTTGTCACGAAACCAATTACAAAATTCCAACCTCCTGTTACCATCACCATGATGAAGAGTCTGTACCCGTGTGAATTTATAATCATGGAACTTGTGTTTTTTTATTATTTTCCTTACAGATGAATCAGCAATACCACATTCTTCAGCAATTTTACGACTGGAATTCTCTGGGTCTATCGTTAGTTGAGCCAAAACAGTCACTTCGTTACCATTGACTTGTTTCCTATACGCCCTTCTCGGTCTTCTGACTCTTCCACAAAAAACCAAATTTCTGGTAATTCTCGTGAAGATAGTTCGGTGGGGTTGCTCCCTCTCTGGATACAAATTTAAATAAGTTTCAGCTGCCAATACAGAATTCCTGTTGCTGCGAATGTATATGTTGTACATATCTAGCTTTTCGTCATCACTGTTGGCAATTAAGAAACACTAGGCACTATACATCACTTGCATACAAACTGTCAGTTTTATTATTATAGATTCAATTGTTTTTTCACGGTCTACGCTGTTTACCCGATAGCTTGAATTTCAATTATTCGAGAAATTTTGGTAACTAGTGGTTTATTATTAGAAAAACAAATGACTAGTGTAAACGAATTAGGGATCCAAAAAGGTAATTTTTTTGTCTATCTAATGGCATTAAAATCCGATTTGGCGCCGATAAGAAATAAAAAAATTTGACTATCGCAGCTTGAAATCCAGACGATTTAGAAAATTTCCGTTAACGTTTTTTGACTTAGCGTTATCAAAAACATAACATCACCAAGTGTTATTGCAACAGTGTCAATAGTTGAAGAGATACTAATATTTTTCGATAAAAGCAATTTTCAGTTTTTCCGCTATAATTCAAGAACCAATCAACATATCGGAGATTTCTTTCCAGATTTATAATCTGCATGAAAAAAGGCAACTTTTCTCTAATTTAAACCATCCTGTATCTTTTACCGTTTTCGAGAAAACAATGGTGAGCATCGAAAATTTCACCACCCTGTATATATATATATATATATATATATATATATATATATATATATATATATGTATATATATATATACTATATATATAAAACAGAAATTTAAGAAATAGGAAAAATATAAAATATTCTAAGTGTTGAAAAGACGGAAAATATAATAATAATCTACAACTGGTGAAAATATACAATTATTCGAAGTATGGGGGATATAAGATTATTTACAACTATTGAAATTACGGAAAATGATAAATTATTCAAAGTATTGAAAATAAGGAAATAAACTAAATAGTGAAACTACGGAGAATGCCAACTTAGTCTAAATATTGAAAATAAAGAAATAATTCACAATTATAGAAAATACCAGAAATAATTATTCTACAAGGCGAGAAGAGTATCGAAAATTAAACTAGCTAGTTTAGGAAAGCGAGGAAAACATGCAGTATATAGTTTCGGTAAAGCGGTCTAGTTCAGCAGCTGCAAGAGAGTGGAATCAAGCAGAGAGTAAAGGTTAGGTTAGTAATTACGGCGAAAGCAAACGCAAACCCTTTCAGCTAAGTCGGTAGCGGTAATTACGTGATGAGAAAATAAGTAGCGGATGTCCCGGACTGATTCCTTAACGATGGAACGCCAATGCGAAATCAGAGAGGGAAATAAAATGGTCCTAACAGCTACGTGCACCTAGACTGATACGCCAATGACGGGACACCAATGTCGCAGTCCTGCAGTACTAGGAACCCTAAACGGATTTACCTTATTGATCTCACAACGACGGAACGCCAATGCGAAATCGGGAAATAAAGCGGATTTCTCAACGACGGAACGCCAAAGAGGAATATGAGTTCTTACCGTTCGAGGACTCGTCCGGTTAAAACTGAATTGATCTTCCCAACCGATCTGTATTTCGCGCTACTGGACGAAAACCTCTTGGCGGGTTGTCTCTCGCCATCTTAAGAAAATTCTTTTAATCTTAGATACCGGACAGCGAAGCTAACGCTCTTAGTGAGACACTCCTAAGTTAATTATGAAAAAGCCGGTTTCGTTGCCTAGTCACGGATTTGCCTCGTTACAATATATATAAATATTTATTATGTGGATTAATGCAGATGATTTAATAATAATGAAGGCAGATATACAGTTATTGTTGACGCTAGCGTCAACATTATTTAAGGGATTTTAGGTGAAGAAATCGTGATTTATTGTAACCGAATTTAGGGAACTTTTACATAATTTAATCATTGAAATTAGTACGCGTTGTTTTACAAAACAGAAAAATAATTCATAATTAAGAGCGAGGATAGGTATGTAAAATATTATTGGATTGTTTTAACGTTCGCACACGAATCAATAACACTAGCGACCAGTTCACGTTACTAGAGGAAAAACAATTACGGTTAAACGTGAACCGGTCAAGTTCAAATCTCAACACTCAGCTGACTAAGCATAACACGGCGTTTAGTTAATATGATAACTGAAGGTCAGCTGGGTACAAGGTAACGAAAACAATAAAATCGCATTTGACTTATGAATCTGTATAAAAACCCTGAATTTTGGTACAATAAATTAGTATACCCTAGTATGCTCAAAACGACAGTGTGTTGTGATCGTTCTTCACGCCACTTAACCCGACTACCCAAAACCTAACGAACTTCAAACCGGAGAGTACGTTACGCGCTCTCTCCAAACTACAACAACTTAGAGAACTTCAAGGAGATCACGTCAAGCCCTGATCTCCACCTACGAGAACTTCAAGAACTTCAAAGAGGTCACGACACGCCCTGATCTCCATCTACAAGAACGTCTTCAGCCTTACAACCTGGAGACAAGATTTATCTCCGCAGCCACCCACGAGTTACGAAAGATAACTACATACAGTCCACTATCTCTAAAGATCATTGCACACTTTCGTTCATGGTCCTTCGAGGAAAGTAACCAGCGCCGAGATACGAGAACTTCTACAACTCCTGAGTAAGTCACAGATACTTCACCGGGAAACCAAACCCACAATTCTACAAGTCCGAGACGACGGGCAAATCAAGTCACTGCAGCCGGGAAGAACCGCCGGTGACTACAAACACGGAACTTCTAGAACTTCGACGCCAACACACAGCGGGAAGTCAAGAAACCAATAAAGCTCCTGAGTAAGTCACAGAAACTTCAGTAGGACACCAAATCAACATTCTTCAAGAACTTCGACGCCAACACAAAGCGGGAAGTCGAGAAAACCACGAAAGCTCCTGAGTAAGTCACAGCCACTGTACCAGGACGTCGAGTCACTGCAGCCGGGAGGAAGAACCGCCGGTGACTACAACCACACAACTTCTAGAACTTCGACGCCAACACAAAGCGAGAATTCGAGAATACCAAGAAGACTCCTGAGTAAGTCACAGCCACTGTACCAGGACGTCGAGTCACTGCAGCCGGGAGGAAGAACCGCCGGTGACTACAACCACACAACTTCTAGAACTTCGACGCCAACACAAAGCGGGAAGACGAAAAACCAAGGAAACTCCTGAGTAAGTCACAGCCACTGTACCAGGACGTCGAGTCACTGCAGCCGGGAGGAAGAACCGCCGGTGACTACAACCACACAACTTTTAGAACTTCGACGCCGACACAAAGCGGAAAGTCGAGAAAACCAAGGAAACTCCTGAGAAGCGGGAAGCCGAGCCAAGGATCTTAGAACCAACAAGATGGAGCGAGCAGAGGAACTGGTTCGGGAACAAGAACAAATATCTCAAGAAATCGTGCAACTACACAATAACTGCAAGAAAGACGGTACGTCGAGAAAAACCAAGGAATACCTACAGAAAAAAGTGGATCATCTAGATACGTTATGGGAGAAAGCCCAACAGAACAACGAGATATTCCACGAACTGGGGTGTGGCGACCACCGCAGTTATGTAAAATCACAATATTTCAAAAAGATAGAGGATAACTACAAGACATGTCGAGTGTACCTAACGTCACACGAAGAGTATAAAACTCCCAAAAAAACAAGTTTTTGAGTTAAAATTACAAGAAGCGACATTGGAAGATAAGGCACCCAAGCAACACACAGAGCAACAACTCCGACAGGGCAAGCTGAAGGTAAAAATAACCCATCTGAGAAAACTACTTAGACAAGCACACGACGACTTGACAAAAGCAACACCGAGATGCTCGTACGCTTATCATCATCAAAAAATAAGCAAAGCCTGGGAATCACTTCGAGAGCTTCATGAAGAAATAGCAAGTTATGACTTAGGACACGAAAACGAATACATTGAAGATGAAGAAGAAGCAGAACTGGAACAACAGGTCGATGATACGTTACAGCGATTACAAGTGCGAGAAATTCCCGCAGTACAAAATGCACCGGTGAGAGAAATAAAACTGCCTCAAATCCAACTGCCTACCTTTGACGGAGGATACGATAAGTGGTTAAATTTTTACGAGATATTTAACACAATGATCAACGAAAACGAAGCCCTGTCAGATCTGCAAAAAATGAGTTATCTAAAGGCTCACGTTCGAGGAGAAGCGAGTCGGACAATTCAACATTTCCAAACAACGGAGGCGAATTATGCCGACGCATGGAAAATATTGAAAAGCAGGTATTACAACACACGCCTGACCGTAGATAAACTGCTCGACAAAATACTTGACTTTTCGCCGATTCAGAACGAGTCCGTTCAACAGTTGAGGAGTTTACACGACACAGTCGTCGAGTGCACCAAAGGGATTCACAACCTGAACGTGAATACAGATGAATGGGGACCATTTTTAGGCCGCATTGTCAGGCGAAAATGGGATTCAGAAACAAACAGACTGTTCGAACAGTCGCTGGACCGATCAGATGTGATCCCATCATTTGATTCGTTGATGAAGTTCCTGGAAAGAAGAATTTTATCCCTGGAGACAACACAATACCAGCACAGTACGCTAGAACCATTGACAACGGACTCTCCAAGATGGTTATTCTGCAAGTTCTGTCAACAACAGGATCATACCATTCATCAATGCGAGACATTCCGGAAGCTGGATGTTGCAAAGCGGAAACAGGCAGTTAAAGAGAAACAGCTGTGTTGGAACTGTTTAAAACATAGTAACAAGGATAATTGTTACAGCCAATCACAATGCAGAATGTGTGGACAAAACCATCATACATTACTGCACGAAGAGAAACAAAATACCACGAGGAGCACAAGACGGATGAATGGGCCCAAAGAACAGGCCACAATGAATATCGTGAGCATGACTGCACTTACGAGATTCACCACAGATGACACTCAACAAAACAGTAAGTCAACCCTGGGAATGAAAAGTCCAGACGAGGACAAGGTGAGGGCCAAAAATGAAAAGGCCCACAAGAAGATGACTCAAAGGAACACGTTCCGACAAAGGGTCGAGCCACGCGAACCAAGAGGGGAGAATGATTCACTCCAGACGGAGATCCAGAAACTCCAGGAGGAGGATAAGGCGCTCCAAGGCCGAAACCAGGCGTTCCAGGAGAAGGACGAGGCGCTTGAGAAACACAACCAAGAACTCCAGGAGCAGCAGAAGGCGATCCAAAGACAAAACCAGGCGTTCCAGGAGAAGAACTTGGCGCTTGAGAAACGCAACCAGGAACTCCAGCAGCAGCTCGAACTGTTGGGGGCGCAAGTCGAGGAGCAGAGAAGCTCCTTCGGTAAGCAATTAGAAACGAAAAACTTCGAAATACACAAATTACAAGAGAACTTGATCCTAAAAAACGAGGTCATCACCAGACTTCAAGAAGAAGTAATCACCAAAAACAACAAACAAATAGAGGAAATGGGAAAAATCACATCCATATTAAACGACACCACCCAGATGTACCGTCGACTAAATAACGAGTACAATACTGAGAAGAAGCAATGGAAATCCAAACTCATCAAGAGGGCATCCGAGACACTCAACCCGTTGATGAGAATGAAGGAGTTCAAGGAAGACTTTGGCAGAAGGTACGCCTCTGCCCTTTCCCCGGCAGCACCGCACTACGGCGGTTCATTGGCGGCCGCAGGAGAATCAACAAAACACCCTCTAGAGCAAGCATTCGACAACAAAACGTCGAAGATTGAAGACACAACGACCCACCTACCTCCAACCGAAGCTTGCTTAAACTTAGAAGCTTTAAGCGAACATAAAGAGAAGATCGATCAACACGAAATTCTCACCCCAAGTCACATGTTACCCGTTCAAGAAGCACATTTGCCAGCCAACTCTGGAGTTACAGCAAGTACGGCACTACCAAAACTAAGAAGAAAGGATTGGGAAGTACCAACGACAGAAGATTTCATCTCGTTACTTCGACAGTCGAGGTCAACGGAGTACTACAATCAACTGCGACAGTCTAAGCAACAGAAACCAAAGCCTGTTGGTCCTAAACATACAACAGCCACAACGGGACAACACCAACAGGACGCAAAAGTAAATTCCTACTACGAGCCTACCCCACGACGGAAGGGTTCCTGCAGGATCAAAGAGACGATAGCTGCGCCCCTTCACGTTCAGCGAAGAAGAAATTCGGCAGCATGCTACCGTCCAGAGTCCGAAGAAGACGTCATCAGCTGCCCATGCAACCACAGTGGGATACGGCCACACAGGATGAAAGGCGAGGATCGAACCAAACCACTACACCCCCAACGACGACCCCATCAAGCTTCGAGAAGGTCCTGCGCAGAAGAAGTAAGGCAACCGCCGCTGAAGGGACACACAACATGGGTCGCCGAGAGGTGGCAGGATGTTGACGCTAGCGTCAACATTATTTAAGGGATTTTAGGTGAAGAAATCGTGATTTATTGTAACCGAATTTAGGGAACTTTTACATAATTTAATCATTGAAATTACTACGCGTTGTTTTACAAAACAGAAAAATATTTCATAATTAAGAGCGAGGATAGGTATGTAAAATATTATTGGATTGTTTTAACGTTCGCACACGAATCAATAACACTAGCGACCAGTTCACGTTACTAGAGGAAAAACAATTACGGTTAAACGTGAACCGGTCAAGTTCAAATCTCAACACTCAGCTGACTAAGCATAACACGGCGTTTAGTTAATATGATAACTGAAGGTCAGCTGGGTACAAGGTAACGAAAACAATAAAATCGCATTTGACTTATGAATCTGTATAAAAACCCTGAATTTTGGTACAATAAATTAGTATACCCTAGTATGCTCAAAACGACAGTGTGTTGTGATCGTTCTTCACGCCACTTAACCCGACTACCCAAAACCTAACGAACTTCAAACCGGAGAGTACGTTACGCGCTCTCTCCAAACTACAACAACTTAGAGAACTTCAAGGAGATCACGTCAAGCCCTGATCTCCACCTACGAGAACTTCAAGAACTTCAAAGAGGTCACGACACGCCCTGATCTCCATCTACAAGAACGTCTTCAGCCTTACAACCTGGAGACAAGATTTATCTCCGCAGCCACCCACGAGTTACGAAAGATAACTACATACAGTCCACTATCTCTAAAGATCATTGCACACTTTCGTTCAGTTAATATATGATAAAGTATGGACATTATTAGTTGTATGTTGAGTAAACGATGACAAAAAATATAAAACAAAGAATAATATTGTGAAAATTACAGGAAGTAATAGATCAATAAAACAACACACGTGATGGAAAACCTAAATAGCAGATTTCGGAAATCGAAATGTGGTAATTGAAGATACATGGGAAGAAAAAGTGAAAATGTTTGAAATAATAATGGTTAACAGGTTATTTACATTACCACTAAAAGTAAATAAACTATAACTAATAGTAATATAAGATATATTGTGTTACATTTGAATTGCTATCCTAAACAGTTTCACGCGACACCTGTAGTCAATCGCGGTTTCGCGTCAATATACGTCGGTTGCTGCAAGGGTTGCGTTTTCTGTCCGCGAGTTTACCTTTACTTATTTAGAATTGTTATGATTGATTGAGATTCGTTGTTTAAAACGCTATGTGATCGTTCGTAAGTTAGGATATCGAATGTATTAAATTAGTTTTATTATGTCTATGTTACATCCCAACTAGGTGAATTGGCAGTTCCGTGGTGAGTTTTCGTGGTTCCATGTTTGACGGGAGGAGGTGTTCCTTGCGGAGAGCGGAAGTTCGGCCATGATAGCGCCCATGATTCATTATTCTTCGGGTGTTGGGGATTGTCGCACGTGCTTTACGAAGGACGAGTACAGCTCGGATTTATCCTCGTGGGCCGCTACTACGTTGAGTACGACCGAAATCTTCGTCATCACAGTTTGTCGTGCTGTTGGGAACAGCTCACCCCTGAGGTCCTTGGCTGATTCCTAGATCCCGGATGCCCGGCGGGTCTTTGTGTTGTTTGGCTGTGGCCAGGTTTCTGCCGTTCCTTTTGAACCTACCTACGTGGATCTACGACCCGTTACGCACACTGCAAGGAGAAGGTTCCTGTTGGACCTACGACCTGTTGCACACTGCGAGGCCGGAGAAGGTTCCTGCCGTGCCGTCTGCCGTTCCTGTTGGACTACGATCCGTCGCACACTGCGGGGCCGGAGAGAGTTCATGCCGTACCGTCCACCGTTCCTGTTGAACGTTGGACTACGATCCGTTGCACGCATTGGGGACCGGAACCGAGACTGCGGTACTATCGTTGACGCTAGAGGGGCGAGGCGAAGACTGGCGGCGACGAGCAACGTTCGAGCCCCACTTAGGACTCGTATTGGTAGGTTTTTATAGAATAAGGCACTTCAGGCGATTCCTGTGTTTCTTACGCCCCTCAGGCTGCCGTTGTGTGGCGAGTTTTGTTTAATTATTTTTTTGTTAGGTTACGAATTTTACGGGTCCGTTTCCACTTTTTTTTTTACTTAAGTTTTTTAGGCATTGTGAGTATAAGAATGATCACTTGGCAAGAATTTTTCTTTTTTTTTAATCGTTAATTATCACTGGGATATTCGTTAATATATGTTTAGGTTTAGATCGGCTCGTTTGTCTACTCCCACTATAGGACACCTGGGTTACAATGAAGTTTTCTCAACATCGAAAGGTTTCCAGGATTTAACCACAAAATTCTGGTGGCGCTATATAAATCCCACACGAGCTAGTCGGGATTGCTCGTGATTCTTTCTTCACTGCACCTCAGTTGGCCTATTGTTCCATTTCTACCTTTTCTTATCGTAAAGGGAGAAAAATAGAATTTAACCGCCTACGTGTTTTCATACACGTAGCGTTGAGGGTGTTCGGAGTTTTGGGTCACTCCTCATTCCTTCTATTACTAATATTAATATATTTAAAACTAGATAATCATGTAGCGATTGGGCGGGTTCAGCTCCACATAACCTCACTCTTGCCGGCGCGAGACTGCGTCGTCAGCAATAAGATGAACAGATTTCAGAACCGGTACGTCATATAAAGATAGTAGAATAAGTGAATAAGACTGAACTAGAAGTTGCTGCAAGAAATGACAATATGACATCGGAAATGATTAGGTGTATGAGAAAAAGGGAAATACAAGACAACTGACCTAATAAACAAGATTGTCAAAGGAGATAGCTACGAGAAGATTATAAATCAAGAATTATACCATCTATACAAGAGAAAGGTGATAAAGGAGTCTAAGACTTAGCGAGGGGTAATATTATCTTGTGCTCTGGAACTGTTTTAGGGATGATAATCGAGAAGACAAGAGCATATCTATGTTAATCAGCTGTAATGTACTAGCCTTTAGTCACCCCGTATAACATATTATCATTATCATTATTATCTTATACAACGTATTTTAAATTTTTTTGCCATGTAATTTTCTTATTCCTTCAGTTCTATTTGTTTTTGTAAATATATATCAATGTAAAGGAAGTTTGTCGTATCCTTCAAGTTATTTTCCAATTTCCATTTCAAAATATTATTTGCCATTATTTAAAACAAAGTACATTACCTCTTCTTACTTTATATACGATAAGCTCTCTATAAAAATTTATATCATTATTCATTCATGTTCACATTGTTATAATCTAGTAGCATTAGGGAAAAATGTCCATAACAACGTTTAAACAGAAATGTCAAGTTTTGTTTTTTTGTTTTCTGAATTTCGACAAGTTGTATTAGACGGATCCTCAAATAAAGATTACACAACACAACGAGAACTTCATAATAATTTCGAAGACTGGATCCATCACAAGGTTGGTGTCAGAAGTGTGGGATCTTCCAGTAGTGGACACAGTTCCAGTTTGGTAACGGATCCAAAGAACTCTCCAAGAAGTCAGAAGATCACCTACAACACAACGAGGAGGCTCCAGAGGCTCAACCCAACCCGTTGCTGTCGTCTTAGAGGTGTCGCTGTCCCTTCTACGAGTTCCAAGTGAGGTCCAAATCTTCGAATCTACTCAACTCTTCCAGATCAACCCCAGGCCGTCAGAACCGACATCGTGAAGCAAGGCGTAATTATTGTTTTATTGCAAGTACGATACTATGGCCCTATATCCAACTGAACAATTAAAATCTGTCAACGTAGCAGAATGGTCCGAATCATCATCAAATTCCTTAGATTCAAACACTAAAATGTCAATTTCATTAGAAATAGCAGAAAAAATGCTCATTCGCTTTGACGGGAATAAAGACAAATTTTATGAATTCATCGATAATTGTGACAAAGCCCTCAGCTTGGTCAAACCAGAATATAAAAATATTTTATACGCTATTATTGAAACTAAACTTACCGACAAAGCTAGAGCAATTACTCGAAATCGCACCTTTAAAAATTGGGACGAATTAAAGAAATTTTTATTAGATGCCTATTCTGAAAGGAGAACCGATGGACAATGGCAATTAGAGTTACACTCTCTACGCCAATTAACAACTGAGAATGTCTTGTCATTTGCCAATAAAGTTGAAAACTGCTATGTAAAGTTGTTAAATACCCTAGACTCTAACATTTCAAAAGAGGCAATAACTGCTTGCACAAATTTGTTAAAGAATCAGGCTCTCAGTGTTTTTATAAGAGGTCTCAATGGTAATGTATCAATGCTAATTAAGTCACAAAAACCAGATTCTTTAGAGGAAGCAATAGCACTTCCTTTGGCTGAAGAACAAGAACAATTATCAAAAAACGAAATATTTAAGCAACCATTGTTCACTTTGTAAAAGGACGAACCATTCAACACTCAATTGTAGGTTTAAAACAGATAATCGAAATATCAGATATTTCCAAAATCAAAATACTAAACAAAATGTAAATCTTCAGAATCAAGATTTTACTAATAAATCTCAACCTATACCTAATTTTAGGTACTCGTCAAAATTTTGCAATTATTGTAAAAACAAAGGACACATTATTTCAGGGTGCAGAAAGCGTGAATACAATATTAGTAGAAGAGTCAATAATAATCCACAGCCTAACACCAATAATCCACGCTTTCAAAATAAACCTGAAAGTAGCAATCATTTAAACTCCACAGCCCCTCGCCAAACCGCGATCGATTCGCGAGGAGTTCACACAGTTGGAGGTCGCATATCAGTAATTAATTTAGCTGTCACAAGTTACGTTACACCAAAGACAAATACGGTTAATGATGGTGTATAATAATTGGTACCTTAACTAACTATTTTTTTTTTGAGAAAGTACATTTACCGTAAGAAATAAAAATGTAACTTTAATGGAGAACATCTTAATGAAGCCTCAAAAACATACAAAATTTAGGGCAAACATTTTGTAAATTTCGCTCAAAAATTTTAGGAGTAACTTGTTCAACTTGAGCGCAAATTATTTGTCGTAGTTCGTCTAAATTATTTGGCCTAAGAATATAAACCTTTGATTTTAAATAACCCCCAGAAAAAAATGTATTTTATTTCACTTCTGATGATCCTAAGCGTTTGCTTTCTCGAAATAAATAGAGCTACTATCATTTCACTATTGAAAAATTGTACTTTTCAAATATCATTTTAGTGTGTAAAGTGCAATTTTAATGCAATTGTGCGAAGAATAAAAAATAGATTCGACCTGATTCGACCAAAAGTAGCTATCAGTTTGAGCGTTTTTTTTTTCACGAAATTCATTACCTTAGTTACAGTGATTTCTAGGATAGTTGGATTGTAACTTTGAATAATTCAGAATCTGACGCATTTCAGATATTTTTTATAACATCCTAATTATTTGTGAATGAGAAAAAATCTTGTATCATACAAGTGTGAAAAGTGAGTTTAAGGTACTTGTTTGAATTACAGAACAGCTTTTATATCATAAGGTGGCTAAGTGAAAAATTAGATTGACATGTCAGAGCGGTTTGCTTGAAAAGATTATTAAATACCGCAGTTATGCATTTTGTTCCTTACTTTATCACCACACTGTATATATGATTCATGGTAATAATTTATTCAATAAATATATCGCATGCCATTAACAATTCTTAAATTTCGTATTTTCATGAATTTCAGTTTGAATTCTTTATTCACAATCTAAAGTGATATGTGCATCATCTAAAACAATGGCATTATTGCTTTTTAATTCTATTATACAAGCAGAATGGTCGCCGTAATAGTAACATTCGGTTGGTTTTTGTAGGTAACTAGCCTTTCATTCCTTCAATCTTCATACATAATTTGGTAAGCCGTAAGCAAAGACAATACGGTTTGTCTTTGCCGTAAGTAAGGACTACCTGGTTTTGTTTTCACGTGCCGAGTCCTTCAGCAGACAGATACGTTGACAACACTGCAACCGTAATTTAGCAATCTCAACAAATCCCTTACCTACCTGCGACAACCGAGTGTGCATTTATACGTAAAATATTCAGGGAAACGACAACACGCCACCAAATATGAACTAAAAGTACTATCCATTTACGCCGACAGTCTATAACCGTATTTGTCTTTGGTTACACTCAAACTTAATGATTCACAAAATAACGCTAATTTCAAATTTTTAATTGATACTGGTGCCGATATATCCTTAATCAAATACTCAAAAAATTTAAAGTCTAAGCAATCCTAAATCATTTGAAAATCCAATTGTTCTAAGAGGAATCGATCGTAACTTAATTCAACCTACAAAAACAATATGTCATACTTCTTTGTGTTTCGAACTAGAACATGATACATTTTCTCACATTTTTTATGCTGTCGCAGATCATTTTCCACTCCAGTTCGATGGAATTATAGGAAATGACTCAATCATGAAATTTCAATGCTTAATTGACTACGAGAGCAATTTTTTCATCATCAAAGGATCGGAAATACCAATTCAACATATTAAAATTCCTTTAAAATCGACTCAACACGATCACTCTAATATTCATTTAAAAAATAACACTAGTGAAACTTCTATTTCGAGTCTTTGCCCAAACATAATTCCTAATGACTCCACTCAAACCAATTCTTTCAACTCTACTATCTCGTTAAATCCAGTAGAAATCGAACCGATTGTTATACTTCCACGCACAGAGAAAATCATTAAAATCGGTATAAAGAATACAGAAATTGCAATAAGTATTTGTCCTAATTTAGAATTATTAGATGGTGTTTATTTAAGTTCAAGCCTAGTCAAAGTAAATGATAATCATGCTTTAACGTCAGTTTTAAACACAACGGAAAAATCCGTGAGAATAAATCGACAAGAGATATTTTTAGATCCAATTGAAGAAAATTTGAACGTCGGAATAAATCGAATTTCCAAAAATCTCATTGAAAATTCCAATTCTGATCGATTAAATAATATCAGAGAACTACTCAGGGTCTCATATCTTGACGAAGAAGAAAAGAATTCTTTATACGAAATCTGTGAAAACTTCAATCATATCTTTTATCTAGAAGGCGATCTTTCGTTTACAGATGGAATTAAATGTACCATTCCTACATCTTCAGATATCCCTATTCATGTTAAAACCTATCGATATCCTGAAATACATAAACAAGAGGTAGAAAATCAAGTTTCGAAAATGTTATTAGAAAATATAATCGAGCCCTCATCTTCTCCTTGGAATGCTCCTCTCTGGGTAGTAGGTACCTAAAAAGATGGGCGCGTCGGGTAAACAAAAATGGAGATTAGTTATCGATTACCGTCGAATTAACGATATTACAATGGGTCACTCATATCCATTACCGAATATTACCGAAATTTTAGATCAACTTGGTCATTCAAATTACTTTACGACTTTAGACCTTACATCAGGATTTCACCAAATAAGTATGGACCATAAAGATGCCCCCGAAAACAGCTTCTTCCACTCCTTCCGGACATTATCAGTACAAACGTATGCGTTTTGGTTTAAAAAATGCTCCTGCAATTTTACAAAGATTACTGAATACAGTACTAGCAGGTATACAAAATTATAGGTGTTTTGTTTATTTAGACGACATCGTAATTCATGGTGACACGCTTGAAAATCATAACAAACGATTAGTAGAAGTTTTTGATAAATTAGATCGATTTAACTTAAAAATACAACCAGACAAATGTGAATTCCTTCGCCGTGAAGTAATATACTTAGGTCATATAATCACTGAAAATGGTGTTAAACCAGATCCAAATAAAATTCAATCCGTAGAAAGTTTTCCCATTCCTAAGAACACAAAAGGCATTAAAAGCTTCCTAGGATTAACTGGATATTATAGGAGATTTATTAGGAACTTTAGCATAATTACTCAACCTATAACAAAGTTATTACGAAAAAATCAAGAATTTTTATGGACAAGTTCTCAACGAAAAGCCTTTGAACAATTAAAAACATTTCTTTGTTCAGAACCAATACTACAATATCCGGACTTCTCAAAACCATTCATACTCACCACGGACGCTAGTAACTACGCTATAGGTTCAATTTTATCACAAGGAGAATTTCCAAATGATCTTCCAATTTCATATGCTAGCAGAACATTAAATAAAGCTGAATCAAATTATAATACAACCGAAAAAGAACTTCTTGCTATTGTATGGAGTGTGAAACATTTTAGGCCTTATCTATACGGTCGTGAATTTTTTATTTATACTGATCATAAACCTTTGACTTGGTTATTTAATGTGAAAGATCTTAGTTCACGATTAGTCCGTTGGCGCATTGCTTTAGAAGAATACATTTATAAAATCATTTATAAACCAGGAAAATTTAATCAAAACGCTGACTGTTTAAGTCGTCCTCCTTTGTCATTCCAAAATACATCCTGTGAAAATCTCGAATGTCCTAAAATCCTCCCTAATCCCTTATCGAATGCAACCATAAACCAACTCAACACAAACGATAATACTGATAGTTATGGAGAATTTTTACATGAATCTGAGAACACTTTAATAACAAATAATAACATTGAATTTATACTTAGAATTTACAGAACCATTTCAAAAGGATATCAAAGAGATAATTGATCATTCTAAAGAATTGTCTTCAAAAGGACCTAAATTAAACGATACAGTTTGTTTAACATTTAACAGTAAAAAATTCTAATATGTCTTTTACAAGATAAACTATTGGGATAATTCGACCTACGAAGATATATTTAATTTCTTAGTCAAATTGAAACTACAACTATTGAAAGACCAAATTTTTAATATTAACATGCCTAGGATTAAAACCAGATATGATAAATTAAATTGGAATAAAATTAGATCAATGATACGATATATTTTTAGAAAAACTAACATATCAATTAAAATATTTCATGATATTTTAATACACCCTAATCCTGATGACATCTTAAAAGTCATTGAAGAACAACATTCGAATGTCACTTCAGGACATTCTGGATTTCATAGAACGTATAATAGGATAAAGCAAAGTTACAAATGGCCTTCGATGAAATCTGACATAAAAAATTCCATAAAGTCGTGCGAGTCTTGTCAAAGAAATAAGTTGGTTAGGAAAAAGACAAAGAAACCTATGGAGATCACTACAACTAGCAATTTCCTCTCGAGAAAATATTCTTAGACATTATAGGTCCTTTGACTCTAACATAAGATGGTAACAAATATATATTAACACTACAAGATGATTTAACTAAATTTTCCCAAGCATATCCTATTCCGTATCATGAAGCTTCCACTATCGCTAATAAATTAGTTCGAAATTTTATTTGTAAATTTGGAAAACCCGAAATAATAGTCACTGATCAAGGAAAAGATTTTACTTCCATATTGTTAACTCAAGTTTCTCAATTATTCAAAATAAAAAGAATAAATTGCACAATCTATCATCCACAGTCAAATGCAGCATTAGAACGTAGCCATGCAACTCTAGCTGATTACCTGAAACATTATATAAATAACGATCAAAGCGACTGGGATCAATGGATCGATTTCGCAATGTATTCATATAACACAACACCTCATACTTCCACAAAATTTACACCCCACGAATTGATGTTTGGAACTAAACCAGTACTTCCTAGCAGCATCCTCAAACCAACGGAGTTTAAGTATACTTACGACGATTACTTAGATGAATTAACTTTCAAATTACAAAAATCACAGGAAATAGCACGTAAAAATTTAGTAGACTCAAAACAAGTGAATAAACAAAAATACGACAAGAAAATAAAAAATGAAAACTTTTCTGTAGGACAATATGTTTACGTCTTAAATAATATTGTAAAAAGAGGTCAGAGTAAGAAATTAACACCTAACTACAATGGTCCTTATAAAATCGTTGGTATCGATTCTCCCGTAAATTGTACAATCTTAATAAAAAATAAGAAAACCAAGATTCATATGAATCAACTAAAACCAGCTTTCGAAAACAAAAAACCAGAAATGAGTATTGAATGTGATTCAAGACCTTCAGGTAGTATTGGAAGTAATATTTCTGTTGAATCAAAGACAAATACGTTGTCTTTGGTTGAATCAACACCATTACGACGCAGTGAGCGTATTGCTAAATTGAAAGAAAATTTGTAATAAAATTTTTTTTATTAGGGGGAAGGTGTAATGTACTAGCCTTTAGTCACCCCGTATAACATATTATCATTATCATTATTATATTATACAATGTATTTTAATTTTTTTATGCCATGTAATTTTCTTATTCCTTCAGTTCTATTTGTTTTTGTAAATATATATCAATGTAAAGGAAGTTTGCCGTATCCTTCAAGTTATTTTCCAATTTCCATTTCAAAACATTATTTGCCATTATTTAAAACAAAGTACATTACCCCTTCTTACTTTATATACGATAAGCTCTCTATAAAAATATATATCATTATTCATTCATGTTCACATTTCACATTATTATAATCTAGTAGCATTAGGAAAAAATGGCCATAACAACGTTTAAACAGAAATGTCAAGTTTTGTTTTTTTGTTTTCTGAATTTCGACAAGTTGTATTAGACGGTTCCTCAAATAAAGATTATACAACACAACGAGAACTTTATAATAATTTTGAAGACTGGATCCATCACAAAACAAAAGTACCTTCGTCCAGAATCCTTTTACGCATAAATTACACAATAATACACTTTCGTACGGAAGAAAGGCATTGATCACATTCAAAATATACAATTTCGTACGAAGGTTGTGCAGGTAACAGTATTCGGAAAACTGACGTCTTTTACTGTTCAAACTACAAAATATTCTTTTTTTTTACATTTAGCTGCCAAGCTACGCATATCCTAATATCCTTCATGTAATATACGTTGACTTTGACCATATAGATCAAAATGAAAATCAGCGTGTGTGACAACCATATACCGTGTCTTTCACCCTCGGAAAATGGCTTCGGTGTGGCCAATATTAATATTTCGGTGGGCCAGACCGCCAGGAAGCATTGGGATCGGGAGGGGAGGGGGTAGTTATTTAAACGGAATAATTGTATTCTTATTCTATTATCGCATATTGATGATAAAATATAAGAAAATATTCCGGTGGATATATTGCTACTTTAATTAGTGCATTTTCGTTATCAGAAATTTTTATTATTCGAACCAACTCAGACAACGTTACTTTGGATAGTTGACTCTCTACTGCATTCTATGCATTGGCGACTTTTTTAAATTGACAGGGGGCATGTTGGAAGTTCATTAGAAGAGAGCGATAAACTTTCCGAAGGCTAAGAAAGTACTGCAATTTTTAGTTGTTGGTATAAATATTAAACTGCTCCAAGCTTTTAAGCTAACCTCATGGGTATGATCATGGATATCTTATTTTGCCAAAAAATTTGTTATTTGGTGATCTCGTTTAAAGAAAGAAAGTCCAAGCTCAGACAGTGTATCCAAAATATATCTGCTTGGAATGTGGTAACACAAATGTAAGCCCAAACCGAAATCAAAATATTTTTTTTATGAAAGATGTCAGAAAGCTTTAATATGATATTGCTTGGAGTCGCCATCAATTAACTAGTTCGTTCATATTCGGTCTTAAAATAAACATACAAGGTATGTATCTACTTCAATTAAAATTTGTTACTCAACAATATTTACCTGTGAAATAATTTTCCATTCAAAAGCGACAATCAGAATAGTAGTATAGTACTTTGAACCACATTATGAAGCCTATTTTTATAAATATTATTCGCTGTTGGAAATCCAACCAGCCAGGGCGTAGCCATCCAAATGAAATATGGAATCATTCATTTCCTACACGCCACGCTATTCGTAGGGGTGTTAATTATTAATGTGTAAAATTTATAAGTCCAACCTGAATCTCTATAATAAACTAATTCATTTTAATCAAATCGAGTGTAATTTTTGCAAGACCCATAGAGTGACAACATATAGGTGCAAGAAGCTTGGAATCCTACTACGAGCCAAAAAGAACGAAGAGGAATATGAAAACGAAGACGAAGAAGGAGGAAAACAATCAACCTATCAACGAATTATATACTCATAAATTTATCAATTAGGATGAGTGTATTCGTGCTATAGAGCTAATTATAGTTTAATTTGACTTTCATTGATTTGGAAAAATATCATACTTTCCAAAGACAGCAAACTATACCATTGTTATAAAAAACTACCATATTTTAACAAATCTATTTCCACTAACCCTCATTGACAATGTCATACTGGTTTAGAGGTAAAGTTGCTGATATTATTTTTATTAAATAAGGAAGGCTTTTTTAAAAATAATGATTTAAATAATAATGAAGGGTTAGAGAGGACAAAATTTTCATTCACTTTATTCCCCTTTTAAAAATTTTAAGATTTAAATGAAATAAAATAGACGTTATCGATTCAAAAGAGAATTAGTGATGCATACCAGAAATATTAGTGTACATTTTCAGAGATAATTATATTGTTAGGAACATTAATTAATTTGGTAATTGTGACGTGTGGAAATTGAGAATTAAATGGATCAGAGAAAAATGAAAACAAAATTTTCCAAGAATAAACTTTTGTTTATTTGGAAATACAGATTTTTAAAATGGCAATAAATATTTTATAACACATAGGTATTTAACACTTGTGATTTGACTTTGAAATTTTCTCCTTCGTAGAATAGTATTATTGTGGAATGTTGTTTATAAAATTACAGATAAATGTAGACATACAGAAAACGTTTTCAAATGAGCCTTTACGTCGCCAAATTTTTATGTTAATAAAATTTCCCAATTTGGAATTGGCAAAAAATGTTGCGCTTCAAATTGTAAATATAAACGCCCAAGGTTGCAGAAATAGGAAAACAAAAAGATCTTTGGACAATAACGAATGATGTAACCATAATAGATGCAATTAACAGACTTACAAGAACGAACACTACGTGCAAATATACATAAATATTTAATAAAAGGCTAAACTTACCAGGGTATCCGGCAAGGACTGCGACAAAGGTGAGAGCTGTCAACGGGACACCAACTCGTATCATGTTTAAGCGAGATTAACCGATTACTTGCGATCTGAAGATTTTAATATCTTCTGCTTGTACAGGTTTTTTTTATTAAAACCGAACGGTTGCGATGCTTGCCGATCCATCAGTTGTTATTTACTAATCTTAAAAGTCCCTCCAAAATATATATATTTCATGGAGCAACTAGCGATAACGTAACGTTCTACAAATTCAGTTACTCTGGGTTAAGGTCACTAAAATAAATAAATAAATTAGCGCATGGTAGCAGTCTCTTCTCGGTGTTATCTCTGGACAACATTATTACGGTCTGTGATGCAAAATATCGGATTTGTTCAACTTATCTCGCCACGAGATTCTTACAGCTATTGTAGACCTTCAGAAATCGCCGCTAATTTTACGTATGGACTTATTATATATATATATATATATTCATACGCGAGTTGTATACAGCAACTAAGGCTGTTTCACGCATCTTAAGCGCTATTGTGTTTTATCTTGCCACTCGTTTTGCGTCAGTTCTCTCACTTCCATAGCTTCCTTGACTCCTTCATTGTATGGACTTATTGTAGTTTTAATTAGGGGATTTGAGATAACCTTGCGCATCCGACACGTTATTAATTTTAAACAAACAGCCATGGTTTCATAACTACCAGTATGCTTTCATTTTTACTGAACCGTAAACGTGCATACCCGTTGTGACTTAAAAGTAAAACAAGTTTTAAAATGAGACTAACAAATTTAAATTGAGATGTTATAAACAAGTTTGTGTGAGAGACAAAATACTTCTATTACTTTCTCAGTGAAACTCAGGAACATAAATCATGTTCCGCCTTGACGTAGTATGATCAAAAATGGAACGTGAATTATGTACATGAATCTCATTGATAAAGGTAAGAAAGGTAATTTCTCTTTAGAAAACATCTATGAAACAACAAATGAAAACCGGTCAATGTTTTTTTATCCATCAACCATCAACTCAATCACAAATTGATTAATTGTGTAATTTAATGCCCGTAAATGTAAAAGAAACTACTCGGAATAGTTATTTCCATTGATTTCTACAGAAGTAAACAATGCTAACTGTTGTGTTTTAGGAATATTTATCTAAACATTAAAAATAAAAATAAAATCTCCGATTGCATCTGACGAAAAATAAACAGAAACCTTTATCGTTACCCACATTTAATAAAACCTAGCGATCACGGTGGCCAAGTTTGAGGACAGATATGTCTTCGCCCTATGGCCCAATCTATAGCCCCTCTACTTTGAATAGTAGCGCCTTCCTTTGATGTTGCCGCTGGAGCAAAATCACGTTGGTTGCACTGAAAGTCACTAGGATTTCGCAGAACAGTTGACATTGACAGTACTGGCAGATTGGTTTTTGCATTTAAGTACATAATTATCTGTAAAATGCCCGGTTGTTGTGCACGTAAATGTAAGAACAGTGGGGCAAAAGGGTTCCAGCTGTTTTTAGGATACCGAAGTGTTCAAACATGCGAAAACCTTGGTTAAAGTGCATTCAACGAACTGATTGTGAGCATTTAGTGAATCTGGCCGACAGCAGTAATTTGCGAGTTTGCGAATCGTTCTCTTCTGTACGATTTCTGTGGTTTTTAAATTTCCCTTATAGAGGTAGGGACTTTTTTCGTCTCGACGTTGGTATTAGTTTTGCTCCAAGGATGCGCTCTTATTCAAAGTAGAGGGTCTATAGCCCAATCAAATAAATTCTCAAATTTTCAAAAAAGATCAATTTAAATTTTAAGATCATTAATAAACATTGATTAAATAGCGAAAATTGCAAGAAAAATAGTTTTTTAAATGAATTTAAAAAAACATCTACAAAAATAAGTATTAAATTTTGCTTTTTTTATAAGTTGTTGAAAATAGATTCTTTTTGGACCAGCTAAAAAAATAATGAATAATTTATTTAAATAATTGCAAAAAGCGGTCGAAATTTAAATTTGCTATAAGCAAAGAAAAAAATTGTATCGAAACTTGCATAAAAAGGTGCCTTCTGCTATCCTTAAAAATCACTTAAGATATGTTTAAAAAATATTAATTAGTTTTCGAATATTTGTATTTGTTTGCAGAAAGTGCCTTTTTTCAAGCTGAAAAGAGCGGTTGTTACTGTCATAGTAGAAAAATTTACAAGGGCTTATTTTATTCATTTGGATCATGAATAAAATGAGCCCTTGTAAAATTATATAGAAAGTATAAAAAAGATATATAAAAGTATATAAAATATAATGTAAAGTATATATATATATATATATATATGGTACGTTCCACGCCGAATTTAGATTTTTTTTAGATTTGGCCCAAAATTAACTAAAACGGTCCTTTTGGGACCCCGAAACTCCCCCTAAATTTTTAGGGCCCCAAGTGGAATAGAACTCAAGTTATGGACAATTGAAAATTGAAATTTTCAGAATCGGCTCCAAGACCAAAAATTTTCAACCATCCATAGCTTGTAAAAATACCCATTTTTATGAAAAAAGTTTTAAATAAAAGTTGTTTGCAATGCTTTAAACTTTAGTAAACTGCTAAAAAAAAGTTCATCCGACATGGTTCACTATTGACGAGTCTTGGCGCCATTAGTCGTCAGCTCGCAAAAAAAAACATTATCTGCTTTCCTAACCAAAAAAATCAGGAGCGTAGCTGGATTAGATACAAAACTTTTCAGCCCAAACAAAAGTTAGCCAGACCTAAGGGCTCCGAGAAAAAAAAATGGTTTTCAGGTTCAGCCTCAAAACCAAAAATTTTCAACCATCCATAACTTGTAAAAATACCAATTTTTATGAAAAAAGTTTTAAACAAAAGTTGTTTGCAATGCCTTAAACTTTTGAAAACTGCTAAAAAAAAGTTCATCCGACATGGTTCACTATTGACGAATCTTGGCGCCATTAGTCATCAAGCCGCCAAGAAAAAAACATTATCAGCTTTGCTGACCAAAAAAAATCAGGAGCGTAGGTGGATCCGATACAAAACTTTTAAGTCCAAACAGAAGTTAGCCAGACCAAAGGGCTCCGAGGAAAAAAAATTGTAAAATCTGGTAAAAATCCCTTGATATCAACAAAATTCCATTGAGCCCCCAGAAATCCACTGTTTGCCAGTCAATATCAAACCATGAGCGACATGTTTTCTAGAAGTTGACTCGGGATCAACATCACTAAGGTTGGCATCCTATTTTCATATAAATAGGTCATTTTACAAGTCCCCGGCGGCTCAAAAACTCAAAATTCTTCAAAATACTTGAATTTTGAGCCCAGAAGACTTCGCTTGACGCACATTTTTTATCCAAGAAGCGACTCTCACCAAAATTGTTGTTCTTGTTGATGTTTTTGAAGGTCCACAACGGTTGACGACAACGCTGAAGCAACCTTCCCCAAGAATTGTTCTGGAAATTTGAATTTTCAACACAAATCTTCAAATTTGGGACCAGCCCTTAGGTCTGGCGAACTTCTGTGTGGGCTCAAAAGTTTTATATCGGTTCCACCTACGTACCTGATTTTTTTGGTCAGGAACGCTGAATATGTTTTTTTTTGGCGGCCTGACGAATAATGGCGCCCAGACCCGGCAACAGTGAACCGTGCTGGATGAACTTTTTTTTAGCAGTTTCCAAAAGTTTGAAGCATTGCAAACAACTTTTGTTTAAAACTTTTTTCATAAAAATGGGTATTTTTACAAGTTATGGATAGTTGAAAATTTTTGGTTTTGAAGCAGAACATGAAAACCATTTTTTTTCTCGGAGCCCTTAGGTCTGGCTAACTTTTGTTTGGGCTGAAAAGTTTTGTATCGAATCCAGCTACGCTCCAGATTTTTTTGGTCAGGAAATCTGATAATGTTTTTTTTTGGCGGCCTGACGACTAATGGCGCCAAGACTTGTCAATAGTGAACCATGTCGGATGAACTTTTTTTTAGCAGTTTCCGAAAGTTTAAAGCATTGCAAACAACTTTTGTTTGAAACTTTTTTCATAAAATGGGTATTTTTACAAGTTATGGATGGTTGAAAATTTTTGGTTTTGGAGCCGATCCTGAAAATTTCACTTTTCAATTGTCCATAACTTGAGTTCTATTCCACTTGGGGCCCTAAAAATTTAGGGGGAGTTTCGGGGGCCCAAAAGGACCGTTTTAGTTAATTTTGGGCCAAATCTAAAAAAAAATCTAAATTCGGCGTGGAACGTACCATATATATATATATATATATATATATATATATGTATATGTATTATATATAAGCAAGAAGGTAAATATTGGCTCAATGTCTAAAAACTTAATACTTTTGAAGATATCGGGGCTGCAACCTGGATGTGGAGACAGAAAACTATTTTTTCTTGTAAAACGTTTCGATTATATTTCTAATCTCTTCAGTTACTCTACAAAAGGAAGAATTGGTATATATGTTACGCCCAAACATCGAAAACGCTCACTGAGCGAAAAAAACGACCGCAACGCGTTGCGGACGGTGCCGAACGACCACATACCGAGATGACTTAATTTTTCGCGTTGTGTCCGTTCTTGTTGACCACAACGCGTCGTGGATGATGCTCAAACGGCCATGACGCATTCTGGATGATTTAAAAAGCTCATAACCCGACCATGCTCTTAATATATTAAGTAAATTTACAAAAATAACTGAAAATGTGAAAATCTTTATTGTAGGCTTATTTCTACATGGAACTTTATTAACAATAATAGGTACTAACTGAATCGTAGGAAGATTGAGGACAGATATTTCTTCGCCCTCACTTCTATTCACTTGTTTTTGCAGGCACAATTATTGTGGCATTTAGAATTGCACAACATTTCATTGGCCCTGCAGTTGCACTTTTTTGTATTACAATAACGCTTACAATGGCACATGACAAATCCTTGTTTTGATCCAGACGAAAGAGCTGAAGCTGTTCTCAAATTTAATGAACAACTTGGAATATCCGATGCGTTTATAAAATTTGAATCAGCGAAGTTGAATTCATTACGACTATAAAGTCTCTCCAGCACGCCCTCTTTGGTTCCCAACTTATACCAGCTGGAATCATTAACGTTTAGAACTACAGCTAGAACACTCCTAGGGGCAAGCCGCCCTCTGTCGACATCTGGAACTTTGATTAGGACATTTTGACCCATCTCAGCAGTTTCTAGCAGTTTCGCGTTGCTCTTTGATTGCATCACGTCGGCAGCAAAGGTTGCATACGACTTCTCCTTCAATTTCAATCCCACACTTCATGTGTACTTTTAAGCTGCATGTTTTACATGGTTGGGTAACTCCAAAAACTTCGCAAATGGAACATGCTGCCACAGTGGATACTGCATTGATTACATTTCCTTCCCCTTCCTGGTCTTTTTCGAGTGTCATCCCTTCCAAGATTTTCTCCAAATCTTCTTCCGTTTCCAGAGATTCATACGTTTCCCTTTCAAGAGAATAATCTGCCAGCAAGATTCTTTGCATGTCACCAAACATGGCCTCGTAAGGACTTTTTCTGATCCCTTCGTGCAAGGCACGATTTTTTTTGCTCTGAATAAACCGTAATCCCTCTGACCATTGTTTGGTATCATTGTCAAGCATCCATGCTACCAACATATCTCTAACGTCCTGATTAGATCGTTCTACCGATCCTTGGCTCTGTGAGTGACGGGGCTTACCATGCACAAGTTTAAGGCCTGGCCACAGATTCTTTAACTCTTCGATTATCTTATTAGAAAATTCTCTTTCGTTGTCGCTTTGCACAAAAGAGGGAGCACCGAACATGTAAAAAATATCTACTACATTATATGCGACTTCTTCAGCTGTTTTCGTTTTGAGTGGTTTCAAGATTGTAAATTTTGTCAGATGGTCTTGGTAGTTCAATATGAAACGATAGTCTCGGTCGGGTTCGGACTGCATATCGATCAAATCTACATGACATCTCGAATTCATGTGATTTGATAGGATTGGTGCAACAACTAACCCCTTCTTCTTGATCTTCTTCTTTCCCTGACATTGCTCGCAGAGAGATAAATAGATCTGTATGGCTACTCTCGTAATATTGTAGTATTTTTTGTTGATTTCAGCCTCCATAACTGAAAACAAACAAAAAAACAGTTTAAGTGGGTAGTAGAGTGCGCGCAGCGAAAGAATGGGCCACCTCATCAACAAACATCGGATAACATGTAAATATTATGAAAAATTTTCAAAATAGTAGAAAAAAACGTATAGTAAATAATTACACCAATATTATATACAAATAGCGTTTGAGTAACATACCTCTTGTTCGTTTGTGTCCAGTTGCCATATGAGCAGCTTCAATAATGCCAAAAGATCCTCCGTTTTAAAGTAATATCGTAAATTTCCATCCTGTGTTCCTTTGGGCTTTTCAATTAACTTTTCATATTCCCCAATTGTTATGACATCATAACTGTTTAGTCTTCTATATTGTTTGGACGACAAGGGCATTTTGCAATCTTTCAAGCGGTTCGCTTCTTTCAATTCTTGGACGATCTCTTCATACCGTTCGTTCGTAAAATAATCACTCCCATTATTGCTATTATCAACGATATTTTTAAGTTTTTCATTAAACACCTCTCTCGTATTATCGTTTTTAGCTACAATAGTAGTGACTTCGCTCAACATCATAGACATAACTTCACTCGAAGGCAGTCGTAAACAGACTGACAAGCCTAGACAAGAAAAATCGGTTTATGAGTTTTCTAAATCATCCAGAACGCGTCATGGCCGTTTGAGTATCATCCACGACGCTTTGTGGTCAACAAGAACGGACACAACGCGAAAAATTAAGTCATTTCGGTGTGTAATGCCCCCAAATGACCTCAAGTAAAAGACACTTAATTAAGAACATTAACCTATCGTTTATTGCACAAACAGCTAAGTACGCATTATCGAACTTAGCAATACCTACGCGGACAACGACAATCGCACATCCGTTCAATACCATATTTCCAATTATGCTTTGTCAACAGGTGACTGAACGAAAGGAAGTTCACCTGTAGATATGCGACCGTCAGTTGAACGCTGAGTACTCATGTTAACAGTCGTAGTGATCTATTCAATAAGTATCAATTAAACTACAGTATGTAAAAGACCGCAAACCGAGTTATATGAAATCACCAATAAATCATCGTTACTCCAAATTATTCTCCGAGTTTCTTTCAAGAATGTCCTCGGTAATAAGAGGATATTACATGGCGATGCTGCCAGTGGAATCATAGTGGACGTTAAGTGGAAGTATCCTGACCATTAGAAGAGATGGGCAACACCAAGTCGAGCACTCAAGACTTACACGAAAGCAGCACTAACATCACCGCAAATCCTGCAATACCCCGACTTTTCGAAACCATTCACAGTAACAACAGACGCATCAGGCTATGCATGCGGTGCTATTCTCTTTCGAAATTTCAATGGAAACGATATACCTATAGCCTACGCATCCAGATCATTTACTAAAGGCGAATCACACAAGCCCACAATCTTCAAAGAACTGACCGCAGTACATTGGGCAATAAAATATTTTCATTGCTACATTTTCGGAACTAAATTTACAGTCAAAACAGATCACCGACCACTTATCTACTTATTTTCCATGAAAGACCCAACATCTAAGTTAACACGTATGAGATTGGACCTCGAAGAATATAACTTCGACATCCAATATAGAAAAGGCGAACAAAACGTATGTGTAGACGCCTTGTCACGCATCACAATCGACGAGCTTAAGTCCATAGCAAAAAATGTCAGTAATATACTAGTAGTAACTCGATCAAAGTCTCGATCTTCCGACCAGCCCCAAAAGAGTACCAACCCCGTAACTAAAGCAATCACAGAGCCCAAAATTTATGAGGCCCTTAATAATGCTGAGGTAATAAAAATACCACTATTAAGCTTTCAGTTAACGCCCACACATCTAAGGATGTCACTGAGGCATAAGGGTAGGTTCATTGCGCGCAGAACCATCCCAGTCGCTAATGGCAGAACAGCTCTAGCGCTAGTTCTGCCTGAGCTAAATAAAATAGCCAGCGATATGAAAATAAAAAAAGTTAAACTGTGTCTTAACGACCAAATTTTCAAGGAGTGCACTCCAAATATACTGAAATAGGAAAGTAATCATTATTTAACAAAAGTCAGCATCATACTCATCAGGGCTAGGCAAAAAGTAGAGACTAATGCAGAATAAACCAATAAATCATCTTTACTCCAAATTATTCTCCGAGTTTCTTTCAAGAATGTCCTCGGTAATAAGAGGACATTACACGGTGTGTGGTCGTTCGGCACCGTCGGCAACGCGTTGCGGTCGTTTTTTTCGCTCAGTGAGCGTTTTCGATGTTTGGGAGTAACATATACATATGTTATTTATATATATTATATATTATGCATAAATATTATATATATTATTATCATAAAATAACTAAACTATAGCATCATATCTTACAGAAAGTGAGGTTTTTCTCTAAAAAAATTATGGCATCTAATCAGAAGTACAATTTTTTGGTTTAGTGCGAACATCTGACACATTCGGAACATAAAGAAATTTGAAATTTTACAATAATAAATAATGTCAAATAAACTAATTTCAAATTTCTTTATGGTCCGAGTGTGTCAGGACTTCGCACTTCAACAAGAAATTGTATTTCTGATTAGATGCCAGGAGTTTTTAGAGAAAAATCTCACTTTCTGTAAGATATGATGTAATAGTTTGGTTCATTTATGATAATTAATATATAGTATATATATGCATAATATATACTATATATAAATAACATATGTATCTCCCAATTCTTCCTTTTG
This sequence comes from Cryptocephalus moraei, assembly GCA_946251905.1. NCBI lineage: Eukaryota > Metazoa > Arthropoda > Insecta > Coleoptera > Chrysomelidae > Cryptocephalus > Cryptocephalus moraei. The sequence goes on from OX276453.1 coordinate 656,810, forward strand.
TAGAGTAACTGAAGAAGATTCGAAATATAATCTTAACGTTTTACAAGATAAAAGAGTTTTCTTTCTCCGCCCCCAGGCTGCAGCCCCGATATTTTCAAAAGTTTTATATATATGGTAAGTTCCACGCCGAATTTGGATTTTTTTTTAGATGTAGCCCAAAATGAAGGAAAATGGTCCTTTTGGGCTCCCGAAACTCCCCCTAAATTTTTAGGGTCCCAAGTGGAATAGAACTCAAGTTATGGACAACTGAATATATATGGAAATATATATATATATATATATATATATATATATATATATATATTTTTGGAATTTCAGGGACCTTTGAGAGAGAATTAGATATTTGATGTCGTTTCGTTGTGTGTTAATTTTAGACTTGGGTTGTTTAACTTTATGACCTGAATGATAGCGGGATAAACAAATTCTTTGGTTATTTTGACTTAAGATTTTAGTTAATATAATTTTATTCAGTCGTTTAATTTTTTTAAACTCGATTAAAGCGGGCATTTGCGAAGCCCCGCAACCATGCTTCCTAAGGATCCAGTTGTAACGCCCTGTATATCAACAGTTGTTGTTTTCGTAAACGTGTTATGAATCGGGCTTTGTGTCCTCATTAATTAAACAATGAAGTAACTCTTCAATAGGAAATTGATTCCAAAATGCGTCTAATGAGATCATAACCTTTCCAAATTTATTAGTTTGTTTTTCCTACTTATAGGAAATTAATTTCAAAAAGCGTCTAATGAGATCATGACCCTTCTAAATTTATTAATTTGTTCTTTTTTCTACTTAAAGGAAATTAATGCCAAAAAGCGTCTAATGAGATCATATCCGTTCCAAATTTATTAGTTTGTTTTTACTTTTAAGTTGTATTTAATCAAAAGACATCCAATTCATTCATAGAGAAGTAATTAACTTATTTTTCTCTCCTAATTGGATAAAACGTTATGTACAATGAAAGCCGATTCATAATAACAACAGATTAGATTTTTCCGAACGGGAATAAAACCCGTCGTTATCGCTCCCCGAAAAACTTTTCGCTCTCGACTTCTAAACGAGACGTTCGTATTTCTCTAATCAAGTAAACCGAATATTTAGTAAAATGATTTAAACAGTTGAAGTAAAGTTATTAAATCATCTAAAAGTGTTTCTCCGCCGGAATCCCAACACAGTTAATTTTTGAAAACAATCAATTACCACGATCAATCCCACCCAAACGTAATATCGGTACCTATACCATGACTAGTGGTACACTAGTACATTTTCTATTCTCTCATAAAGGCCGATATTACATTAGAACAAATTTTTATATTAAGGGAGGGGGGGTGGTAATTCAACCAGCAGTGTTCAAAAGTGAAAATCATATCTTTAAATTGAAATCTCCTGAAAATTTGAGATAATTCAAGCAATATGGACCAATCACTAGTTTTTTTTTTTAGTTTGGGGTAGCAAATTTTGAAAATTAATCCGAAACTAAAGTTTCATTTTAGTTTTTTAGTTCTTAGTTTTATTATATTTTAGTGTTTAAAAATCTTTATTCAATTAACGAGACCTACAAACAGTACCGACAATGATTACGTTCGCTAGCAAAGTTTACATAAATACACTCTTAACTCTACTTATGGATTCTGTTGCGACGAGGTTTACCTCGAGAGGCAGCAGTGTCGTCGGCGGCACGAAGACTCTCTGCTAGAGGGTTACGTCACTTGTTGAATTGGCGCTATTTGCGGAGTTTCGGAGTTTTAAAGTCGGTTTTTCGGTTTTGCTCGGGCGCCAGATTTTTTTAAGGGTTAACTCCCTAAAGCCACGGGTTAGTTTATATTCAGGAGAAAGCCAGGAAGTCCGTGATAATAAAACACACAATTCTGAAAACAAATAAAACTACTTTATTATAGAAAACGGCATTAAAGTAAAGACAAACAACAGGTTAGAGAAATGGAAGCATTGGCAACGTAATGTTTATGTATTATATATATTATTGTATATATATATTATATATATATATATATATTATATATATATATATATATTTATATATATATATATATATTATATATAATATATATATATTATATGTATTATATATATATATATATATATAATGTATGTATTACGTTAGTAATAACTAAAAATCGGTTTCTACAGAAAAGCGGCATCTATGTACAATTTTCCCTAATTCTACGAAAAGCGGATAGATCCGTCAACTATGTACATCGGAAATACGTGGGTGGTTTCGGTCTTACGAAGCGGTCGGGCAACAGTGCCACGGTGCGGTTATAAAAGGGGGGGGGGTAGTGCATAGCTGTCTTGCTAATCTAGAAGATGACATGCCTATTCGCAATAGAAGAGCTAGTTACGTGCAACGGTTAAGCAAGTGTTACGAAGCGGTGAGAGCGGGGCAAGCATTATAGGTGAAAATCTAGCAAGCGGGGTTTAACTATATTTAGTAAGGAACGGTTATGCAATGCGGCGGAGTTTAATTCGAAATATTAATTAGAAATTAACTAGAAAAGCAGCGGTCGCGAATTACGTCAGGGAAACCAGGCATAAACGGTACTGCAGGCGCCGAATTTGTTGGATTGTGTTCAAGGAGGCCACCCCGAGTATCACCCTGGGGAGCACCTACCCAAACGGCCAGAATTGATCCTCCCGAGTATCACCCTAGGAAGAGTCAGTTCGTTGGCCTAATCCAACGGGAACGGCAGGGAAGCGGGTGGGGTCGTATTCAGGGAGACCACCCCGAGTATCACCCTGGGGAGGACCTACCCAAACGGCCTAAATTGATCTTCCCGAGTATCACCCTGGGAAGTGTCAATCCAATAGCCTGACCCAACGGGACGGTAGGGGAGGGGGCGGTCGAAATTTCCTAACAGGTACTTTACCTTGAACGGTCGGTTCCTGGTTCCCCGGTCGGTCGGTTCGGAACGGCAACGCTGCGAACGGCGGAATCGGTACGGCACGGCAACGGCGGGATCGGAACACGTGTGCTACCTGTTGTCGTCGGCGGAAGGCGGTCGGAGGTCGGAGCACTTTTGATAATTTTCGATATTTTTCTCTCGTATTTAGAGCTCCCGGGTAAATAATTTTGGGTAGTTTGCGGCTCGTAGATTAGAGAGACAACTGGTGGTCTTTGATTAAAACTTGGTCTCGGATTTTGCAGGTGTTACGGCGGAAAGACAATTGTTATTTATTTGAATTTACGGAATTTCCGCAAATGGTAACAGATGGAGACAAGGGTTCTAACCACGGAAAAATAGGCTTCGTTACACTGTAAACTAAGTCTGTAATCCAGGTGTTGACGTCATTCATAATGAATCTATTGTCCTATTGTGTAAATAACTCCTCCCTCCGTAGATGGAAGTACAGGGTGTAAATCTTGAAGTTCAACGTCTCCTGGCGTCACTGGGTTTCTTCTGAGTAGTTTATAAATTAACTTTCTTCTAAATTTGAAAATATAATAAATTATCAAAAGAGGGCAAAAACTGATTATAACTATTAAACTACTGATATTTAGTGATTCTTTAAGAGAGTGAATTTGATCAAGTTGAAGTGGATACATGTCGTGGTCTATCTTCGGGATGTCATCTAAGTTTATCTTCTCGATTTGGGTGGATGGTTCTTCAAGTTTCATCGGAGCATCTGGTATTTCAATCCTTGGTAATGTGAAAATTGTAGCCATCGGGAGTTGTTTGGCGTCGCAGAATTTTTCTCTTTGTATCGTTACTACGCAATCTTCATAGAGGCGTACCTATAACACTTTATTCTGCTATTTGTTGTATGTCGTTTTCATCTGGACTGTTATATGGAATTGTAATTGGTTTAGCTGGAACAAATATAATTTCTTTTTGCGAGATTTGTTCGATGATGGTCGTAGTCGGCAAGCTTCTTCTAATCTGGCAGTTGTTAATATTTCCTTTAATTATGATAGATATTTCACATCGGTCATCAATTGGTTGCGGGGTACCTTTGAAAAGGCACATTTCTTCAACTTTTGGACAGCTTTCTGGCAGCATCATGTAGCTCGTGAGACTCGTTAGGATATAGTTATGGGGTTGGTAGGATGAGGGTTTGATTTTTCCATGGGATTGAGAAGGAATGGAAATGACTATAAATCGTTGTGTCCAAGATCGGTACATAAATTACAAAATAAATTATATCTCTTTCGATTATCATATTTACAGAAAATATTTGATAGTAATGTCTTAAGTCTTCAAATGTAAAATTTGTTCTGAGGAGAAGATTGTTTCTAAAGTTGTCAAAATTGATATTAAATCTGAATTTGTTGAAATTTCTGATCGTAGCTCTTTTAAAAGCTCGAAGCTGATTGCGTTTTCTAATGTCATGATAAATTCTTGAATTTTGTTCAAAATCATATATAAGTGTACAAGTGAATTTTGAACTTCTGTAATTAGTACCATACATTGGCCATTTTTAACCATGTCTCTTACTGTTTTTTCTACGTGATTAGTTAGAATATTTAGATTTTTAACAAACCCAGTTATACTTTTGTTATAATGCTATAGGAGTTGTGTTGTTACAGAAGTTTGAATTTCAATTCTTTTTGATACCTTAAATTGGTTTTTCTCTTAGATCGAAAGTGCTATATTCATTGATTTTCTGTCGTCATTGTCCATGGTTCCAAATAAGTATTTTTGGAGAAAACCAATAGAGTTAATTAATCTTCTTGTTACACTTGTAGGGTTAAATGTACCTATGCGAGTTTTTATTTCAGTGATTTGGAATAAATTTTGAACAATTACGTCGTCGAAAACTGAGTTATTAAGAGAAATTGATGAAAAATAATATGATTTGCTGAAGGACTGATTGTTAGCAATATCCAATATTGCGATCGAGTGTTTGTTTCGATTTGGAGATTTCGTCGAATATTTCGATAGTAATGATTTGATATTTGTCGGTACAATCATGTTCTTCCTTATTTCAGTACTAAGACTTAATATATTAATATAATGAATAAATTTATAAACTGGAGGGTATTCTGGCTATTTCTAGATGCGAAGTGTATACTAAATTATTCGTCGGCCTCGAACTGCACCGCTTTGACTTTAGCCCCCCCGCTGCGTTAAGTAGGGTCGCTACCTAACCACGGTCGGTGAAAAATCCAAAGGAATCAAGGAAGTGGCTATGCGTACGCCGTACGCCGTACGGTCGCGTAAATTTTTGGAAATGAAATAGATACTCGTGATAAGAACTGTTACCAAACTGCTTTGCAATGACAAAAAGTATTACTTATTATTTGGTTACGAATAAATACTCTTCTTCTTGTGACTAAATTACAAGGTATTTATACGTATAGGTCGTAGGTAATAATTAGAGCTGGAAAAATATGCTCTGAATACCCGTTTGAATATGCATCCAATTTGTATTCCGAAATTGAAAGATATGCAATATGTAGTAAGTTTAGTATTAAACCTGTTTAGATTAAATAAATAAGTATATTTATTACAATCACAAGTTGTTAGATTTAATTTAAACCAAATGTTTAGATGTAGGATTGCAATTAAGACCACGTAAGTTTGTTGTAGATTTTGAAGTTGCTATACATAACGCTCTCTCAGCGAAGTGGCCAAATGTAAATATAGTTGGATGTAGATTTCACCTTTCTCAATCGTGGTACAGGAAAATACAACAACTAGGCCTTTCCTCATATTACCGGGACAGGAACGATGAGATAGGGCAATGGCTTGGACATTTGTTCGGTTTAGCATTACTAGATCTGGCAGAAGTAAGCGATTGTTTCTATCTTGATTTCATGTCAATAGCTCCAGTTCATGACGGAATCCGCCAAATGGCCGATTATTTAGTTGAGAATTATATAGAGCCCGATTCTCCCTTTCCTCCAACATTGTGGGCTGAAAAATGTAGTTGCATTAAAAGAACCACTAATGGCTGTGAGAGTTTCCACGATAAATTTGCCAGATCTTTTTATGAATCTCATCCAAATATATTTACATTTGTATCGGAGTTAATTCAATTTCAAACGTTAACCTACGTTAAATTAAACAGTGCCGATGAACCACAAAGGTGTCGAGATATTCGCGTCCGTCAAAAATTACAGTATGTAACACAAAAAATTAATGAATATGATAACGGACAAATTGATCGTTTTCAATACGTCAAAGATGTATTATATCAGTATAGACGATAAAAAGATAGTTTCTTTTGATTTATATAAGTTGCATTTTAGAAAGTAAGACAGTTAATTTTTTTTTATTTGACAAAGTTGTTTTTAGCCGCCAGAAGTGTTTATTTTTAATATTATATAAGCACGTTTGTATATTATACGTAGTAAGTAGTATTAACTTTTGTTATTTTTTTAATGTGACAAGGACTACTAGTCCGCCAGTGGTATTGTTTTATCGAGATGTCCCAAGTATAATATTCGCCCGATATTTCAATATCTTTGGCGGCAATATGTCTAACCGCATTTTTCGTCACCGATGAGCGTACATTTATCCACCGCTTCGCCTGGTTTCCGAGAGCGGTTCGTAAGTAATTATCCCTACTTAACGCAGCGGGGTGGCTAAAGTCGATGTGGTGCAGTTCGGGCCCGTCCAAATTATTAATAACGGTTGTTGTCATATGCATAATAAAAATAGTGGATATATATAGGAGGCTGAGTAGTAAAAGGAGGTTGTCAAGTGTTGGCAAGACATAGAAGTTTTCCTTCCTTTGGCTAAGGAGTAGGTGTAGTAGTAGAATTTTCATTTTATTGTCTCGATGGTCTTGGAAGAATACGTTTACGTTTTACACTTTTCCTATGTATTCTTTCTCTTTTTTATGTACAATTATACCTTTGTCTTTTGTAACCGTAGTCTTTAGTAATCTAGGTTTTGCTTTTGACGTGTCCGCGTTTATTTTTATGTAAATTGTTTGGTTCATTGTCGTTGGTTCTGGGTCAGTCCTTTCTTCACCTCAGTAATAACATTCGCATAATATATTTGCTAAGCTTTTATGGGTTTTCAGGTAATTAGCTGTGATTTTTTTTTCTGTTATGTCAAACGGTGTTATACTCGTATGTTCTAGGATAACGTTGAATGGGGTCCGTTGTGTTACTGAGGGAATGGTGTTGTTGTATGAGACTGCATGCTTTATAAGAGTGTCTACATCTTTTCGTGGATTTTCTTTTCTTAGACATCGAATTTCGTCTAATAAGGTGAAGTACAATCTTTGTACGGGAGAGTTTGAATTCGAATTTCCAGGGGTCGTAAAATGTAGTCGTATTTTATATAAGCCACATAAGCCACAAAAATCAATTATGAAAATATTTTTAAATTCTGTTCCATTGACATCTATGAGTTTCTCTGGTAGTCCGTAATTGGTCATAAATGATAATAAGTTTTCAAAAATTTGCCTGAAAAGTGTAACTTGTGTCGGATGTTTTGAAATATAAATTCGGATGAAGAGTGGGTTAACATGGTTTATGACGAGTCCGGGATAATTACCTGATATTTGTATGAGTTTATAGGTCCGTCGGTAAATGGAATTTCAAGGATTGGATTTTCTCTTGATGTATGTTGTGGATGAATTTCAATTTTCTTAGTTTCATCGTCATTTGTAAAGGTTTCTGATGAACTTCCTTCTGCAGTTAACGTGGTTGATACTTCTCTATATTATTTTAATGGGAGGTTGCAAACAGAAATTTTGTCATCGATGTCTCTAAACAAATATATTTTCATCGCTTTTACCGTATGCCATTTTAATTTATCCAAGCTGCATCCTAGCTTCTTAAGCCGCCGAATTATTTGTTATTTGTGAGTGTACGTAAATTGTGCATTGTCCCCGACCGATAGTTTTAAGCCGTCCGAACTATTCGTTAAATGTAGTTATTCGTCTATTGTGAAAGCGTCCCCGACCGCTAGCTGTTAAGCTATACGTCCAACTACTCGTTACCTGTGATTTTTCGTTGTGAGCGTGCCGACCACTAAATATAAGTTATCTTGGATGAACGTTTGCTACATGTTAAACCGGCGGTTGTGAAATCGTCCGTTTTTCCAACCGCCCGGAATTAATTTTTTCATCGTCGCATTCAGGAAAATTTAATTCGCAACTACCGTACTCTCTCTCTCTCTCTCCCTCTCTCGCTCTCTCTCATAACGTAAGTGGCCGTATTACCACACATTTAGACCCTGCACGTTTTCCTATCGTCTCCGCATAGAGTTACTTCTCTTTCATTGTGAAATTGTTAGTATGTGTTTCGTATATGTGTGTTTCCTTTTCGAAATACGTAAATAATTGGAAATAAGTTTTTGTACTTCTCCGATCTCCGTTCGACGACCTAGCGCCAACAGGTGTTAGTCGTCTGGATTGTTATTCACTGCCGTTTTGGTATAAAATAATTTAGTGATTTTCTATTTTAAATGTGTGTTTCATTTCTACGGACAACCCTGGTAATCTCCTGAGTTCGTAAACTACCCAGGCATATTCCCGAGGGAGAAAACACTTAAATCAGGCACCCGAGCAAAACCGTAAACCGACCCTAAAACCCTTTGCCGAATTCCCGAACTCCGTCTCAGCGCCAAATCTCCCTAGTAACCGCACCAAGCTCGTTACAAATTTTTCATATTCATTATCTATTTCTTGAAAAGGTGTGTTCACTGGTGGCGTGTTTGGGGCTGTGTAATAAAAATGTGGGAACATATCCTCAATTAATAAGAGTTTGTTGGGACATTAGAGCTGCTCTTTCTACATCTTGAATAATTTCATCCGCTAAATTTATCAATGCCTGCTCTATATCTTCGTTTTCATCTCTATTAACTATCATCTATTGTCCATCTCGTCCATGTCTTTATCTTCGTATATATATATTCTATTACATTTATTTTATTACAATCTTGTAATTTAATTCTCGACAAGGCGTATGCTGCTCGATTCTCTAATCTCTTTTTGCATCTAATTTTAAAATCAAATTGTTGCAGTTCATGTCTTCATCTGCGAAGTCTTTTATTTTGCGTTTTTAATGAAAATAATCATTCTATGGGTTTATGGTCAGAAAATACCGTAAATTTTTATCCATACAGATATGGTCTGAAATATTTACATGCCCAGACTATTGCTAATAATTACTTTTCAATACTGGCATAATTTTGTTCCACGGCGCTTAATGTTCGTGATGCATAACTGATCGGATGTCCATCTTGAGACAAAATTGCACCAATTGCAATATTCGAAGCGTCCGTAGTTAATTAAAATTCTTTCGAAAAATCTGGATATGCTAATACGAGCTCATTACTTAAAAGTGTTTCACAGTATCTAAATGTTTCTATATATTCTTCGCCGAGAGTTACCTTTTCTCCTTTTTTAATTTTTGTCATCGGTTCGCTATTTTGGCAAAATTTTAAATCTATTTCTATAATAAGCTATCACTCCTAAAAAGCTCTTGATTTCTCTGTGGGAATGCGTTATTGGAAACATTTTAATGGCTTCGATTTTATTCGGGTATGTTGTGATTCCATCGGGTGTAACTATATGTCCTTGGAATTTTATTTGTTTATGTAAAAATTCACTTTTGTCTAATTGTAGTTTCAAATTAACCTTTCGACGAATTTGAAATACTTGCTTTAAATTATGTATGTATTCCGTGAGAGACGTCGCGAAGACTATAATATCAACTAATATATCATAATATCATATATTATACAAGACATATTTTATTTTGTAAGTTTATTAATTTAACGTTAGTAAAGAGTCTCGGAAGTTGTGTAGATTGCCAGTGCTTACACAGGACCCAAAACACCGAGAAATGCTCACTAATTGTCAGCTCTACTAACAAAACCACGAAGGCATGAGCCGCGTAACCTCTGGGCAATGCATACCGTGCAATGGATATACGTTATGTAGTTAACGGAAGAGGGTGAAGGGTGAGTGTCCAGCACCCTAAAACTGGAACATACTGGCTAAGGGAGAAAACCTGTATGTACCCAATGTTTGTAGTACCCAAAATTTAATAGATGGGTACCGTAACAGGCAAAGTGCCTAATACTTGTAGTGAAGACGAAGACGAAGTTTCTTAATACATTATCCATAACCCTTTAGAAGGTTGCTGGAGCGTCAATACTAAAGGCATTCTCAATAATTCGTAGTGTCCTTGTTCTGCATTAAAAGCTGTTTTTTTTTCTATTCTATAAGGATGCACTTCTATTTGATGAAATCCTGAAGCAGGATCCAAAGTTGTAAAATATCTACATTTTTCAAATTTGTCCAAAATATCATTAATATCGGGAATAGGATATTTATCATCAATGGTCTTTTCGTTTACTCTGCTATAATCTATGACAATCCTCCATTTTCTTCTACCAGTGGCGACTAGTTTTTTCGGTACGGTCCACGCTGGTGATGACCATGGTTAAATGCTCGGCCTAATATTCCCATTTTCTAATATATGTTGGATTTTATTTTGGACTTCGGCCTTTTAAATTTGTGGAAAACGATAACTTTTAGAATGACATGGTTCGTCATCTTTCGTTCTTATTTGATGTTTAACCATATTAGTAAAACCTAAGTTTTCTTTTGATTTTTGAAAAATGTCGCTAAATTCTCGACACAGATTAATCACTGCAACTTTTTTTTTATTATTAAATATGATGAGTTCGAATCAAATTTTCAATAACAATTTTTTCAGTTTCTGACGGGATTAGATCAAAATTGATCATTTCTAATTGCTCTGGAATGAATTCACATTTCAACGCATCTTTTATTGTTAATAATATTGGTTTATCTGTCATATTATGAATTTCGATTTTTGCAATTCAATTTTTGCTATAGTTAAAATTTCTCCCTCTTGAATTTTTACTGGTACTTCTTTTGTAATGTGTGGCGTATGAATACCTACACTTTTGCTTACGGCAGCTGTTCACCGGTGAGCATAAAGTCGTGAGTCGGATTCAGAAACTTGTGTTATGATCTGTAAGAGAGACTTAGTTGGGCGCCACCCAGGGTCACTGGGAACGGTATTACAGTGTGATGTGGGGTTGTTCAATAAAACACGTAAATCTGTCAATTATTCTATTAACAACTAACTAAGACCCAAAGGGTGTGGCAAATGCAACATCGGATCACCAGACGGTGAAAGTACAACAAATAATGAGAAAGGGTGGGATAATCGGTGACTTCCCGTTTAGTAACGTGACATATAACTTAACTTATCAAATAAACTGATGTATAGTAGAATGAAATATAACCTAGTGCATAGTAGAATGAAATATTACCTAATACATAATAGAATGAGGTATGACCTAATACATAGAATGAAATATAACTTAACCTGTTATAACGTGAGAAATACCTCAAATAGTCACAGCACATAAAGGAAGGGAACAACTTAGCTTAAAATAGTGCACTTCTCGTAGATAAGTAAATGAGGGAAAATATCTCCCACTAATTGAATAAAAGAAAGGTATGACCTAAGAGTAAAGAAAGGTACGACCTGATAATAAAGCAAGGTACGATCTGCTAATAAAGAAAGGTACGACCTGATAATTACTCGACCGCTTAGTTCGGTGACGATAGTTCTCGGTAGACTCGGAAAGGTGGTTCGTGCCAGAAGGTAACTTTCGACCAGGCGAAGTGGTGTCCGGTTCCAACGGAAGATCTCTGCAGCTCGATCGGTATACGGGACAGGGACGAGCCTTGGGCTGGAACACTGGATCAGGATCCGGCTCCTTGAGTCAGAATCCGAACGTGGAATGCGAACTCGAAATCCGGGACTCGAAATTAAAACCCTGAATTGGAACAGATTGTCCCAAATTAGAAAGAGAGTGGTATTTCATGTGGTTCTTACCTCGAGAAGAGGGTTAGGTACACACGTGTATCCAACACACGGACGGTAGCGGTACGAAACTGATAAAGAAACGATAACTGCCTCAACCAGGTATAGCCGTCGAAACGCTCCAGTCAAACGAAAGTCCTTTAGGGGCCTCGATTGGCGAAGATTCCGTCGAGATAGCCTAGGCCTAGGACGAAGATAACGCCATTGCTCCTCCGAGAAGCCACCGCCAGAAAGAGAGAGAGCGCGAGAGAGAGGGCGCACGTCCTACTTCACCAGTGAACTCTATACTACGTACCTGGAAGGGACCCGCCTTGAGCGACAAGTGAGGCAAAAAGATTGCATAGGCAACCCGCATTGGTTACGGATATCTATCTCTTTCTATCTTATGTTACTGAATGGGACGTTCGCGCATTTCTTAAATATTTTTTAATCTTTTTATGTTTATTTACCAGTAAACGTGATTTTCTCTGAATATTTCATCAGGAAAATGACAAAAGTAATAATGCAGACAGTATAACGTTCAAGTCAAATTTTAACTGTTGACCTACGGGGTTGGGAAATAAAATAAAAAAAAAATACACAATTTTTGTCTAAATATGACAATGCTTCATTATATTTTAACAATTGCCAAATAAAACCAGTTTAGTAATTTTTTTGCCGTACTGTGGCTTTTTTCCCATGTAATTCAATATTTAATAGTTTACTGTGGTGATATATACATTCGGCATTTTAAATATAGCAATTATTTTCCGAATAATTTGAATTTCGAGACATTCCTCAGCTATAAATTCTTGATTTACAGGGTGTTTAGGTTTAAAGACATCTATATTAGTAGCAAAATGATTTGTAACTGTATTTATCATTTTTTGTTTTAAGTCTATTTTTGGTTTTCTAAATGTTTTCATTTTCTAATAGGAAGCGAATTTGTTTTTCTGTGAAATGTAAAATTTTATACACCACATCTGAAGCATAAAGAAGACCTTCTCGAGTGACAAAATTTGTGAACGATTTATAAGCCTCAGGAGGAGCAGTATAAGAGTAGTGTTCAGTCAGTTCAGTAGACATACTACCTCTATATAATAATATATCAATACAATGATTGCAAGTAGTAGTATTAACCAGATTACGAACTATATTCCCAGAAATATAATCAACAGAACAATCATCGTATCATAATATACTACATTTTCTTTAAATTCGCTAAAGTTTTTTTTCGGCTAAGCACCTATAATTAATAAATAAGTGATCTAGAAACGAAACTAATGGCGTATTAGAACACAATAAATGTATACCTTCACTAATATAGCACGTTTCGAACAAAAATAATCGTCAAACTACATAAATTTCTACTTAAAATCAATTCACGCATATAGACAGAACTCATTTGCATGAGTGCGATAAAGAGAGGTTCCCGTAACTATGTCTATCTTTGTTTCGCTTGCCCCTGACACACTGCACGCTATTATACGCGACGGACGCGGCCGTTCCAGGTACGAATAGTATAGAGTTCACTGTACTTCACAGACAGTCAAGGATACCAACCTCGAAACACACGGGACACCGCACGGAACGCGAGGAAGAATGGACGTGTTCGAAGCGCAGGAAATGAACACGCTACAAATGAATGAGAGAATGTTCTCGGGGAGCTGAGATGAATAGTCAGTTCTTGTTCTTGTCACCGTTCTTGATAATCCCCAGATATAAAAAAGCAACTAATTCTTGATATATCAAACTGCCGACGTTTTGTTCATTATTATGAACATAATCATGGCTCTCAAAATAATATAATCAATATATTTTTTTTGTCTTTATTGATTGATTTTGTTTTGTTTTTGAAAAAATAATCTTGATGATATTTTTAGAGCCATGATTATGTTCATAATAATGAACGAAACGTCGGCAGTTTGATATATCAAGAATTAGTTGTTTTTATATTTGGGGATTATCAAGAACGTTCCCGACTATCCTTTTGTAATGATTTCTAAGGGATTTAGGCTATAAGTATTGGTAGTAAATTGGTAGTACTATTGTTATTGGTAGTAAAGTCGTCACGAAAAAAGTAAGGAATTTGCGTATCGTTATTAACTAGGCGATATTGGTAATATCAATTGACAAGTTTAGTTTTTGCAAGTCTTTAAATTCAATAAATTGAAACGCTTTTAGCTTTATTAATTATTATAAAAAAAAATGAGCAAAATACTTAGTGCCGGCTAGCTACAGCAAAAGATTCTTATTTGTCGTGGTCTAAGAAACAGTAAAAGGTTAAATTTGAAACGATTTAATTCGGCGAATCCAAAATGTACATCTGACAAACTACAAACTTGTGAATCATAAAATCCACAGAACGAATACAAAAGGTAAAATTATAAACAACAAATTCGGGAGTTACCAAATTCACTATCAACCAACCTAAACAAATACCAATACAAACAAATCCGCAAACAACAAATACACAAAATTTATAGATACAAATACCAACGAAATACGCAAAAAACAAATAGGTACACTAAATTGTCTGATCAACCGATTTGAAGTGAAATAAGATAAGAGGCCTCAAAATTAATACCTGATTGTTTTAATCACACACGCGCGCAAACATTAATCAAAGGACGGCGCAGCGGTCGTCTTCCAAATGCTAACAAGTGATCCGAAGCAGACAGGGCCTCGAAGCGGGGGGTGGCTCGAGCGGACCGCTATCAGGAACACAAGTTGGTCTGGTAATTTACTTGAGAGGACCGTCATCGACGACGAAGCTGCACAGACGAAAATGGGCGTCCACGCCCTACAGTTGGATTTGGTGAAGAACTGACCTTCCAGGCTAAGGAGAGGTCGATCCAACGCCCCTGGGACGAAAATCTCGGCTCCCTACGGCCTCGCCGAAAATCGTAGACAAACCTATCAGAACCGAAAACAAATAATTCCGAACACAACTGACAAGATTAGGTGTCCCCGAATTATGGAGCCCTAGACCAACAAACTCCACAACAGACAAAAGTTAGGCTTCCTCGGATTATGGGGACGTCAGCTTTGTTATAAACAGTTTTTTCTAAAACAATATACACGTGCCGGGGCCGAATGCCCGGTCTCCACTCTCCCGAGTCCCCGATCTCCTCCGCTCTCGATTTTAAATGTTGACCAATGATGTCCCTCTCCCAATTCCCACTACAACTCTCATCACCAATTATGGGTACATATTTCCTTCTTCGCATAACCTTACTCGGACGGAATAAACACGTACTTTGCTCGTGACTCGATCGATAATGTCTGAGAAGATAAAATGACGACGTTGTTGTTTTAACCGCGCGATAAGGTCCTATCTAAATATTCAACGACTTGCTTATTTTAAAATTACAGTAGTTATCTTCCCAAAAGATACCATATGCAGCTAACGTCAGCATATTAACCTTATATTATAAATAGAGCAAACAGAGTAGTAGTTAGTCAGTCTATCTTGCAACCTTGTAATGAACACATCGTGTATTTGCTAAAGTTGTAAAATAAAACTTTTTAAAAAGGCAATTCCGAGCTTCGGGAAGTTAATTGGCGCAGTCAGTAGGATAGTTCGGGATTATCCGAATCGATCGGGTGATTTTCGCATCGACGATTTACCGGACTATCGAACTTGGTGATTTGTGAACTGGAGGTGTTTGTGCAGAATCTATCGCAGAACGGCATTCATCCCATCAGCTGATCATCGAAATCTGGGACCAGGATCGCTCAGATTTGCGAGGAGTATCGACCCGGCTAGGACCAAAAATCGCCGAACCGGACGACACCCTTATAGGACCTAGGAGAACGATGCTCAGAGTTGCCATAATATTAAGTGCTTGTAAGTGCAATTTATTTATGTCTTTGGAACATTTTTCTGATCTTTACACAAGCTTAGAGGAAGCTTTGACTTCAATTGACCCGGTGAATCAAAATATTCCCCAAGAAACTCATAACCCTACCCCTTGATTAACTTTAAGACCCCCTATTTTAAACGTAGATCAAAGAACATTAACGATGAATCAATTTAAACCTGAATATCTCAATTGTGTGCCCGAATTTGATGGCAATCCGAACGATTTGAATAGATTTTTATCTGTAACGATACCATAATAGAGCAATTTTATGACCACGGCAACCCCAAAAGCTTTTCAAACATATATTTACTCAATTCGATCATTTCCAAATTAACCGGTAATGCTAAAGCCGTACTAAACATTCAAGGTGCCACCAATTGGACAGATTTAAAGAAATTACTAACCGCTAACTTTTCGGATCAGAGAGATGAAATTTGCATTATTAGGGATCTAATTATGTTGAGACAAACCATTAACGAAAATGCTCAAAATTTCTACGAAAGGGTATTAAGCACCCTCAATTTGCTTTGTAGTTATGTAGATGTACACGAAAAAACAACCGACGGGAAAACTGTCAAGAGAAATCTCTACCAAAACTTAGCCTTAAAAACATTCTTAGCAGGGCTCCGTGAACCATTGGGCACCGTCATACGCTGTATGAAACCCGAAAATCTTAGTGAAGCCTTCCAATACGTTTCTCATGAAGAAAACGTACACTATTTTCAAACACATTCAAACAAAAATAACGCATTTAAACCTCAGGTCCAAAATCCGTTTTTTCATCAGAATTCCCAATTCCAAGAACAAAACCAATCATTTCAAAGACCAATGAATTTTAACGCCCACACCCCGAATAATTTTTTCCGAGCACAGAATACTTTTCCGTCACAACCCATCCCAATTCGTCCAAGAACAGATTTACCACCCCCACATTTCCCGAGAAACTCTCAAGTCTTTAAACAAGGCCCACGATCCCAAAACAACCCAAGTATTTTCAAACCAAACCCTAATAAAACATTTCCCAAACCGACTCCTATGAGCGTTTCAACCCAAAATAGCTATAGACCACCGCGTCCCAATGCCTTTGCACCCACACCAGGACCTCCAAATTTCACATTCGAAGAACTTTATAATACGGAAGTAGATCCATATTATGGATATGAGGAAAATCCCTATGAAATTTACCAAGAAAACTATGATGTTGATAACTATGCCCAAGTATCTTCTAATACCTATTACGGCACTAACGCCAATCCAATCAATTCTGAAACTGATAACTCTACTCCAGTTGAAAATTTTTCACAAGAGCCTCTGCCAAACGACAACCCTTGACCCCAAAAACATTTTCTCTCAATCTCTCAGAATCTAACGAATTACCCTATATAATAATACCGGAGTATAATCTTAAATTGTTGATAGATTCAGGTTCGACTAGATCGTTTATTGACCCACATTTAGCTTTTAGACTTTTTCCAGATTTAATTAAATTCGAACCATTCGTAGCCTCGACCGTATTCCAAAAATCAGCCCTCAAATATAGTATCGAAATACCTATTCCGAAATTATTCAACACTCTCGGTAAAATAAAATTTCATCTTTTTAAATTCCACGACGTCTTTGACGGTCTCCTTGGCCTCGACAACATGAAAAATCTCCAAGCTTCCTTAGATTTCAAAAGTCATCTTCTTGTTACACCACGATCTAGAATTAAACTCAACTACCATAAAGTGAAGAGCTCAGCAAACAGCCATAGCGTATCAGTTTCTCCCCGTGTAGAACAAGTGATAAGAATTAAAACATCGGTGCAACACGGTGACATAATCATCCCACATACAAAGATTCATAACTGTGAAATCCCGGAATGATTAAGTGTCGCAAAGAACGGAGAAGCGCTGACAACAATATTAAACAACACCGACGAGACAATTACACTTGACCTGACTGAACCGTTGACCGTAGAAAAATTTAATGGAAACATCATCCACAACACTGACCTACACAACTTTACAACCCGCCCTAACCAACAACTTGATCTGTCAAAAATCAGAACTGACCACCTTAATAGTGAAGAGCAATCCCAAATTTTAGCACTTTGTACGATACTCTGACATATTTTACCAAGAAGAAACACCCCTATCCTTCACTAATCGAGTCAAACATCAAATCAAGACCACTGATGAATCACCGATCTACACTAAACCTTATCGATACCCTCACGTACATAAAGCAGAAGTAGAAAATCAGATCAAGAAAATGCTGAATTCAAATATTATCCGACCCAGTAATTCGCCATGGTCATCACCTATTTGGATAGTGCCAAAGAAGATAGATGCCACCGGAAAACAGAAATGGCGAGTAGTTGTCGACTATCGAAAACTCAACGAAAAGACGATAAATGACAAATACCCCTTACCGAACATCAACGACCTGTTAGATAAATTAGGCAAATGTCAATATTTCTCTACACTAAATCTAGCTAGTGGATTTCATCAGATCGAGATGGATAACACAGATACTGAAAAAACTGCATTTAGTACAGAAAACGGACATTATGAATTTCTCCGCATGCCATTCGGGCTAAAAAACGCCCCCGCAACATTTCAACGCGTAATGGACAATATTTTAAGAGGAATACAAAACGAGAAATGTCTTGTATATCTAGACGATATTATTGTTTTCTCTACCTTGCTTCAAGAACATCTCGAACGTTTAGAAACAATTTTCAAAAGACTAAGAGAATCAAATTTTAAAGTACAACTCGACAAATCCGAATTTTTAAGGAAAGAAGTGGCCTACCTGGGACACGTAGTCACGCCTGAAGGTGTCAAACCTAACCCGGACAAAATTTCAGCAATCAGGAAATTTCCAATACCAAAAACTGCAAAACAAATCAAAGGGTTCTTAGGACTTCTAGGTTACTACAGACGATTTATCAAAAACTTCGCACAGTTGACAAAACCACTAACAAAATGTCTAAAGAAAGGTGCTACCATTGAACATAACGACGAATTTATTTCATGCATAGAAACCTGTAAAAACATATTAACCAACGAACCTGTCTTGCAATACCCTGATTTTTCAAAGCCATTTAATCTCACAACAGACGCATCAAATGTTGCTTTAGGAGCTGTCCTCGCAAGGACCAATAAGCAAAGACCTACCTATAGCATATGCATCTCGTACACTCAACGATTCCGAGAGAAATTATTCCGTAATCGAGAAAGAACTTCTAGCAGTAGTCTGGACAACAAAGTATTTCCGCCCATACCTGTTTGGTAGAAAATTTAACGTCATCAAGGACCACAAACCTTTACAATGGTTGTTTTCCCTCAAAGACCCAAATTCCAAATTAATGCGTTGGAGAATCAAACTGGAAGAATTCGACTATAACGTCATATACAAGAAAGGAAAGTTAAACACTAATGCCGACGCCCTGTCCCGAATCGAAACCCACACCAAAGAAACATTTTGGGAAGAATTAGATGAAGCCTTAAAAAGTATACCAGGCTATGAACATCCACCACAGGTAACATTCGAACCCCCCATACGATCATTTGAACAACCAAACAACTGCACTGAAACTACAAACGAAAATAACACGGAATCACCAAAAACGTACCTCGATCTAGACTCACAACAAAATTTACAAGACGACGACAACACTTCATTGATCGTACAACATGAAGGATCAGCTATCGACGAATCTACTTTTGATGAAACAGCTGTCAAAGAAACCGGTATAAACGCAGAAAATATTAACGACGAAGAAAATGACGGCAATACTATACATTCGAACGCCGAACAACACCCTACATTAGAAATCCCCATCACTGATCATCCCGTCAATTATGGACAAAATCAACTAATCATCAGCTTAGTATCACATTCACCAGCAAAACCGAAAGTAACACTTCTGTTCGAAAAGAAACAAAGAATCTCTTTGCAAATTTCCAAAATTAATTTCGAAAATGACGTAATACAATTCATAAAAGAATATATAGCCCCTAACGTCAAATACCATCTATATTTCGAGAACCCCGAAATATACGAAACATTCTCTGCAGTACTTCAGAAAAAATTCAAATGGCCCTCTATCAAATTTAAGAAATGTACAAGAAAACTTATAGACGTTACAAGTAAACACGATATAAAAGATATAATACAAGCATACCATGAAGGAAAATCGAATCATCGAGGTGTAGACGAAACACTTCAAAGAATTAAAGACAAATATTTTTGGCCTTTTATGAAAGATTCCATAAGAACGTTTATCAACGAATGTGAGATCTGCCAACTTAGCAAATATGAAAGGAACCCCATAAAAATGCAAATGAACGTTACTCCGACAGCAACAAAACCTTTTGACATTATACACATGGACACATTTACTTTCGAAGGAAATAAATTCCTTACAATCATTGACAGTTTCTCAAAATACGCCCAAGCATACTATCTACCAACCTTAGCCGCTACCGAAATTGCAGACAATCTCATAAATTTCTTCTCCCACCATGGCATCCCAAGACTAATAATTCTAGACAACGGAACGGAATTTAAAAATTCAGTACTATTAACTGAACTCTTAGGCCTTCATAAAATAAAAATTCATTTCTGCTCACCCCATCATCCCCAATCAAACGTTGTCATCGAACGATTTCACTCAACACTAACAGAATATCTTCGATTACTCAATAACCAAGGGTTTCTCAAAACTCCAATTAAACTAAAAATTGTTTACGCAATTTTAGCATATAATAATTCCATTCATTCCGCTACAAAAATGAAACCCATCGACATCATAAATGGTCACATTTCCGATAATGATCCCTTCGACATCGAAATTGATAAAATTATTTTGAATGATTACGTCAATCAACACAAAGAAAAGTCTAAGCTTTTATATTCAAAAATCAACTCCGAACTCATTCAACAAAAAGAAACAGTTACTAATAAAATAAATCAGAATCGCGACAAGCCCGACCTATTTCAGCCAGAACAAAAAGTTTTTACCAAAACGAATATTAGGCAAAAGAACGCTAATAAATTTGATAAACCCAGTGTAATAACCTCTGTCAACGAAAATCGAAAAACTGTCTTCACTGATCAACGCGCTAAAATTCATATGGATAATTTAAAACGTCCGTTAAGGAGAATATATTCATTTGATGAATAAGTCCAATTATTTTTTTTACAGATTCCCCAGAATCCTCGGACTCCGAGAAATTGTAACAACAAAAAACCTCGAAAACAACCCTGGCCTAATACCACTAAAACTAGGAACAGCCAAAATTCAAGAATTCTCTCATTCGTTAATTCATTATTATGACCTCGAACCAATAATCATTGAAATCGACAAATTGAAATTAAAATCACAAAATTTAACTTCGACTATTCAAACAAATTTAGAATATTCCATAGATATCTCTAATTACCAAAAAATTCTAAACTATGTTGAAACCAAAGTCGAAGAAAAACTAACTGAAATTCTACCCCACCCAAAACGCGTAAAACGAGGAATGATTAACGGACTAGGCTCGATATTCAAATTAATAACCGGCAATCTTGACGCTAATGATGGCGAACGCTACGATAAACTGATTAAACAATTACAAGAAAATCAAAATAAACTCAGCTCTAGTATTAGTATGCAAAATTCTCTTGCTGTTTCCTTGATAAATAAATTCAACGATACTGTGAACCAAATTAACCACAATGAAAACTATTGGAAATCAAACTTTATCAACTAGGACGTATAGTAGAAGGTCTAACTTACAGAGTAAATATCAATTTCATTAAAGACATCATGACCCAAGTCATTAATCTTTACGAAATAATAATCTCGATTTTACAAGATGTCCAAAATTCCATCACTTTTGCCAAATTAAAAACAATGCATCCTAGTATTATGAATTCCTCAGATTTATACAAAGAGCTAAAATCGCTCCAAAACAAAATTGACGAAAATAAATTCCCGATTTCGGTCAATTTGGACAACATTTTACTAATTGAAAAATTAATCCAATCTTCATTCTCGACAATAAAATTGTTTACATACTAAAAATCCCATTAACAAATCCTTCAAGTTTCGATCTCTACCAACTCTATTCCATACCTGACCATCTATTCAAAGGGTCAATTTAAGGCAATCGTTCCAAAGAATAAATATCTCATAAAAAATAAATTGCACTACGCTTTCTTGGCAACCTCTTGCGAGAAAATGGAGGAACAGAAATACCTCTGCAAGGACGTCGACCTTCAAGAGCTTAACAGCCGAACTGCCTGCGAAATCCAGCTGTTAAATGCCGGAAACACCTCCTCCTGCCACCAAACACAAATAACGATCACCCAGCCAGTCTTTAGAAGCCTGGAAAACACCGACCAGTGGATTGGACTATTTCCTTCTCAAGAACTCGTCACACTGAAATGCCACCAACAAAAAGAAGTCCTCAAACTCCAAGGATCTCATATGTTCGACATCCCTAAAGGCTGTCAGATATCGACACGAACCACAACAATTATTAATCAAGAAGAAACGCCGTCACAGACCCAACCCATATTACTCGCTGATATAAATTTCAAAGACAGCTCCGTGCAAGAACCGAATTTTGAAATTCACCTAGAGCCACTTCAACTAGATGATCTACAAAACATAAAGACCGCCTACATCCAGAATGAAACGAATCTAAGAGAAGAGGAGATAGATTACACCCCTAGCATATGGACTGTCCTCATTTATGGTTTCCTGATATTCACACTAGGTTACCTTTCCTATAAGAAGATTTACCAAAGCAGAAGACAGAAGAACCAGACGGAAGCCGAGCCACAAGATGTCCAACTTCCTCGCTAACCACTCCGAAGCTGGATCTACAGGGGGAGGAGTTATCTTCCCAAGAAGATACCATATGCAGCTAACGTCAGCATATTAACCTTATATTATAAATAGAGCAAACAGAGTAGTAGTTAGTCAGTCTATCTTGTAACCTTGTAATGAACACATCGTGTATTTTCTAAAATTGTAAAATAAAACTTTTTAAAAAGGCAATTCCGAGCTTCGGGAAGTTAATTCAGTCGAACCTTTGGATGGATTAATTTCAACTATCCACACTCAATAGCCAACTCATGCAACCTCATCCTACCAAACTTTCAACCTCCTGTTTGAAACCTGCTTGACGCTGTTCCATGCTAGACTTGACGTCGCCTGATTGGACTTCCCTTCTTTCATTTTACCAAATTCTCCCCTTGACAACAGTACGGATCGCCATATACACTAAGCCAAGTCGGCCTCGAGCTAAAGTAAACATTGCGAAAGACGGAGAGCTCTACTAATAATTGAATTGAAATAAATGAACTCAACCACGAAAAATGGAAAGGACAAAATCAGGACCGTAACCAGATCCATTAAAATATTCAAGAAAATCTTATAAAATAAATTTAATCTTTTTACTATTGTTGAATTCGGCAAAGGGCGACATAAATGCGTTATAGTTTGCTTCTGTTTCTCCCATACAAGTTTTTAAATTGGTTTTGCAGCAATAAATACAATCATGGTAATAGTTTTCAATTATATATGGTCTAATTATGGAAAATAAACAGCCGGTATCGATAAAAAATTGAAATATTTTGTTTTCCAAATTAATTTTTATGTATGGTCTGGAATTCGTCTTGATTTCAATTAATTCATATACTATTTCTGATTGTTGGGAGGCCTTATAAGGCTAAAATACTGAGAAGTACTGGGTTCTCTTAAATGATCTTGATTTAAATTTTGAAAGCTATGAAGATACTACTTCTAATTCGATTGGCGGTTAATTTCCTTTATATTGTTATGAGTGATTCCTGACATTGGGGTTGGATACTCTTGGGAAGAATTATGAGGCTGATTGTTATCCTTAATGTGGAAACACCTGACATCGGAGTAGGAGGGGGTAGATAAACATTTCTATTGGGGGCAAAACATTTCGGTTTTGATTTTGGTTATAAGAATTTCCAAAATGTCTGTTCGGTTGGGCCCAGCCCGGAGACCTCGGTCGAATGGTTCCAAATTGATTTTGGATTCGTTGACCGAAACTATGTTGTTGATTCTGAAAATGCAGTGTATTTTGGAAACTTCTTTGGTTATTAAAATTTTGATGTCGAGGTTTG
The DNA here is from genome assembly GCA_946251905.1 of Cryptocephalus moraei. NCBI lineage: Eukaryota > Metazoa > Arthropoda > Insecta > Coleoptera > Chrysomelidae > Cryptocephalus > Cryptocephalus moraei. The sequence goes on from OX276453.1 coordinate 680,582, forward strand.
AAGTTTGATGTCGATTTTGAAATTGTCGTTGATGATTTTTGTGGTGCATTATGTCTCTCATTATGATTATTCATATATATATATATATATATATATATATATATATATTCCTTAACCCGAAGATCTATAAACACCCTCCAGGTAACACAGCGTGCAATGGAAAGGATCATGCTCGGCATTAGTTTGAGAGATCGAGTACCAAACGACGAAATAAGGAGAAGAACAAGAGTGGCAGATGTTGTGCGAAGAACAGCACAGTTGAAATGGCGATGGGCTGGCCATATAGCACGACAAAAGGATGACAGATGAACCAACAGATTAGTAGTATGGCGTCCAAGAGAAGCAAAAAGAAGTGTTGGAAGACCCCAGAAAAGATGGCGAGACGATATTCAGAAAATCGCAGGAAAGAACTGGATACAAAAATCCCAAAACAGAAAGCTGTAGAAAAATATGGAAGAGGCCTACATCCAGGAGTGGATGAATACGGGCTGAAAAAGAAGAGAAGAAGAAGAAGAAGATATATATATATATATATATATATATATATATATATAGACTTATCATAGTTCGCGCCGAGGTTACGCCGTGCTGCGTGATTTTTAATTTCCTGTTCTAGGCCTTGATAAATTTCAATGGTTTGTTCAAGGGTAATAGGATTTGTTAAATAGCTATTCGTTTGATAGCGTTCCGGAATAAAGGTTATATACCCAAAATCATTTGCTATATTGTTTTAATGCAACAAATCTTGTACTTCGAGAAAATGATATGGACACAATTAATTAATTATGTATTCATTTAATTAATTAACAACTCCTGTTGTTGCAATAAATATCTTGCATTGATTTGTCGGTTATCCTATAAAATAAATTCTCCATCCTGTACTCCGTTCAATATGCCGTTTGTAGCCATTAGTAAAAAACATCTTAGTTTCTAGAGCCCTTCTTTCATCATTGGCAAATGTATCTGTATGGAACCAAACGATTATGAAATCTTCCTCTCTAAATTTCTTCTGTAGTTTCCTTCACAAAAACCTAACACCAACAATAAGTTGCAGAATATTTTGGATCTCCCTGCAGGTGCATACATGTATGCCAACGAGTTGTGTAGGTTCTAACACATGGCACCCTATATAATACATAAAATAAAGATATATTCTCAGAAAGTTGAATTTTACAAACTTGACCACAAAAATTTAAACTCTACTTATTTCACGTTAGTTATTCAACATATATTACCGTGACATAGATATATTTGCACATTCTCAAGTTTCATATTCCTGTATTAGGAAATTTTGGAGGAAAGATATGGCCAAAATATACAAAACTTTTCTGGAATCTTAAACTACATATTATGTTGTGTTATTAACACGGCTGAAAATTGCCATCTACGTAATTACAGTTCGAATAATTTACTCACTGGCATTTATAATAATGTGATATTTGTCGTTGTGAAAGGAATGCTTTATAAAGGTGTAAATTGCGATTAGTTAAAATAATGTAGAGTTCGGTTTTATTGGAAGGTGTGTTTGTAAGTTGATTTATGAACAAGTTTATAAACAGATATCAGAGAATTCTTTGGGGTTTTTAAGAAGACTAAAAAAATAATAATAGTAGAATATTCTCGGGGAGCTGAGATAAAATCAGAAATGTTCTTGATAATCCCCAAAATAATAACAACAACTAATTGAACGAAACGTCGGCAGTGTGAAATATTCCAACAATTAGTTGTTGTTATTATTTTGGGGATTATCAATAACATTTCTGATTTTAAAAAAATAATAATGATTCATGGGTATTTACTACGTGATGTCACATCTACCTCACCTTGACTCTAGATTCTCATCGACTAGTATTTACAAAAACAATCCATTATTAATTAAATTCGCCATTCATTTTATCATTGTAAAAGATGCTACAAATTAAATAAAATTTTGATTTATCAACATGTAATATATTTTTTTGGATTTGCGTTCAAACTGGTCCAAGGGCTCCGTATTACTCCCAAGACTTTACAAAACGATACCACACACTTCTGAGGTCAAAATACGAGGATTTAGCCCAACTCACCTCTATCCAAAAGTGTATCTCTACGCCGTTATTCGACGTCAAAGAACTAAATAAAAAAATAATGGGAGAGTATTCTCGGGGAGCTGAGATAAAATCAGGAATGTTCTTGATAATCCCCAAATAATAACAACTAATTGTTGAGATTCTTCAAATCGCCGATGTTTCGTTCATGATTATGAACATACTCATGGCGCTAAAATTATATATATGTTAAGTATCTCTTATATACATAAAAAAAAAGTAAAAAAAGTGTCACTTACAGTTTGTAAGTTACTTACTTTCACTTACAAAAACGTCGGCAATTTGAAGAATCTCAACAATTAGTTGTTATTATTTGGGGATTATCAAGAACATTCCTGATTAAATAAAAAAGGTTTTATTCTTTGACTGGTTATAGCTACTATCATGAAATTGTAGGGTGTTATTTTTCATTATATGCGGAAATATTTCAACATTAGCTTTTTATAAATAAAGGTTGGTAAAGAAACAAAAGGCAGTCATCCACATCTAAAGACTCCACATCCACAAATGCGTTTGATTTTTTTTTACCTCTACATTCTATTATTTTAGTTGTATTTTGTCTCTTGTAAGATTTTGCTATATACCTAAATTTATCCAGAAAAAAAATGAAAACTATGTCATATACAGGCTGTCATTAAAATTGTGTCCTCAAATTAAGCTGCGTAGGGCTATTATTAAAAATTTAAAAATATCTAGAGGATACCAGACAGGAAATGTTGGACTATGGAAATAGGGAGTTGAAAGTTAAATTTTTAAACAAAGTTTACTTGTACATTTTTGTCGATAATTAGTTCATATTTGGTAATATTTTACTACAATATCTACTGCTCTATTGCTATTGCTCATGCAATGAAAATTATAACCTAAGCATTATTTTACGTTTATAATGATTTTACAGTAGATTAATACATTACAACACTTGGTCTATGTGGCAAGCATCCATTTCTAAACAATGTGCTTTTCTTCTCCAGTTAAAACGGAAGCGGTGGAATAGTAGTCTTGTCCACCTTGTAATCGCATCGAATCCTTCATTTGTGCGGTTTCGTAATTGATTTTCGTCAGTAATGGGCATGACATATACCATATTTTTTAAGTGGTCCCACAAATACCTTTTTTAACTTTTAAACTTTGAATTGCAGAAGAAGAGAACAAGTTTGTTCAGAATTAGATAATGGCCAAATAGATCAAGTATGGTAAATTTTGAATTTTGTATTTTAAACAATATTATATATATATATATATATATACAGGGTGGTCGTGATATAACCTTACAAAAAAATTCTGGGTCATTAGGAGGATCCAACAATTCAGAAAAACCCATATTTGGTAGGTCCAAAATGATGAAGAATAATTAACCCCTATCCACACTCATTTGACGCCACTGAGTACAAAAATAAATACATACATATTTAACCAATATTTAATTGTTAGTTACCTAGTTACAATACATTGACAATTTGCTTTCAAATTTGATAGACGTTTTCTTTTGCCAGTGATTTACTTGTCAGTTTGCATATGTCAGTTGTCATTTATATGTCGTCGCCTTTCTTTATTTCAATGTGTTTTTTCTCTTATAATCATTCTTGTACAAGAAGTCTATAAAACCAGCCTTTTTCAAGACTTCACTTGCGTTTGTGTTTGCAGTTTGTAAGTAAATATCAAATTTAATGGGTCAAGACACTAACGGATATTCATCATTGTGGTTTTAGTTAGAATCTGCCGATAAACACAATATTCAACAAAGAACAACGATCTCAACTTTAAACGGCAAAAGCAACGTCAAGTTTATAAATCGGCTTTAATAAATAACAAAAGAAAACCAGTGTTTTTTTCTCGCATATTCTTGATTTGTAAATTTCCTTTCTACAGCAAATTCAAAATTATTGAATTTGACAAATGTCATTCAGTTTACTAGTTGGCACAGGTACCGATTATCGTTACTAGACAACCAAAATCACATTTTTTACCCCTATTAACTCATTGGCGTACAGCAAATTTTGTACAAATTTTCAATTATTTTTATCTCGAAAACGAAAAGGCTTTTACTAGATTTTTTTTCGTATATGAGTTCTACTCATCGTCACCTATTACCGATTTTTTTTTGTAAGGTTATATCACGACCACCCTGTATATTAAATAATATTTACGCAATAATTATTAATATTCTCGATTATAGAGCTTTGATGACAGGGAGCATTTATTTAAATAGCCCTCAAACAACTAATCAATATAAGATACAAAGAGGAGTAAAAAACATCGAAAAGTTTTAAAAAGAAAATAAAGGGAAACCATACTTAATTATTTTTTCATTATTGGTGAACCTTAAAAAAGTTCGGCTGGGTACTATTGGGAAAATCTTCGAAACAGCAATACTCTGTAAATTTAATCAACAGTGGATAGGCAATTATTAAAGATACTGCTCAACTGTTTATCGATAAAACTGTTAGAGGTAAGAAAGTTAATATACATGTTTTAAACAAAAAAAAATAAAGTAAAATTTTTAAACACATCTGTTAAATTGTCAAGAAATATGAGTTTCTTTATATGTGGATGGCTCTATTCTCTAGACTTTTTTACTAAGCTGGATACATTAGCCAAATACCTTTCGAAGGTGCTATGTTTCTCTTGAAAATATTCCCCACTTATGGTTAGATCAAGTGAATCAACCCGAAGCGTCACATCTTGGGAGTAAGTAAGTATGAGGTTGACGAATTGGTTTCAATTCGCTGAAACTCCCATTCACAACTTCAAAACTGGAATCACTATTGAACTTCATCTGGAACTCGGTATCTTCTTCAATATTTTTCAAAAAATTACGCATCTTTACGGACTGAATCCCTACCGGAATTTTAAAACTAATATTGACTATTGATTTTAAAATAATTTAACTGCTGCTTATATATATCTTACAACCCCCTCCCTATATATACGTTTTGTTGTCATTGATTATCACTTGCAGGACGGTACCTGTATTCGCGAAGAATTGCACACCTGATACGGGAAGGAATGCCCCGATTTACTAATGTCTAATTAGCGTGTCAAGGAATGTTCCTCTAACACCTGCATAAGAAGGGTGAGCAGGGGGACACGTGAATGAATGAGTTACTACCAAAACCGTTACACTTGCAAGACGGTTCCTGTATTCGCGAAGAATTGCACACCTGATATGCGACGGAATGCCCCCGATAGCCAGTGGTGGTGTAATTAACGTGTCAAGGGATAAAGGTCTCTCCAGAAACTGTTGACACAACTCCGAAGACCTGCAAAAGACCGTTAAATCTCCCCAAAACTAATACCTGTATGGATGAGTCATGTCAGCACGTGGATGAATGGTGTAACATCCTGGGGATGTTACTAATTTTTTTAAGGGATATTCTAAAGATTGATTAAAAAATTAGAAAAAACTCCACCCTGTATAATTGGTTCCGAAACTTAAATGATTGAAACTATAAAAAAATTTGTTTCGAAACATAAAAAAATTGTTTTATAATTGAAACTACTATAACAAAGCGTTAAACGCCCGAAATTACAAATAATGTACGCGACGAAAAATATGAAAACCCCGGCGTAATCAGAAATGAGCGGTAAGGAAAAGGCAACCTAAAGCACAGGTTTCATATGGGAAAGGCTTGCTATGGGAAAATTTTTGAGGGTTCTCGACATTATTCTAGGCCATGGGTGACGAAATAGATCTTCCGTTGCAGTTCGTAACTGGGGGAATATTGATGGCTTTGAAAAATACACAGGTCGCATTGACGACGAAAAAAACGACACTTCGGTCCGGGGAACAGAGGTGTTCAGGCAAGTACGCGTTGGGGCGCGATTTCGAGTCAGTGCTTTGTTTTTGGTACTTATTGGTACCGAGGGTGTATGTTAAGTAAAGGAATTCAGGTTTGGAATTTGTTTTCGCGTTAATCAATTCTATTCGAGTTTTGATTTTCTTCATTATATTGATATTGTCCACTGCAGAATCCAATTTTTCTAAATAAATTTCGTGCAGAGAAACACGTTTTCTCTTTGTCTGGCGAGCTGTGCCAAACTAGAAAACAAGGATATTAGAGGAATCAGTTAGTTCCGTCTGCTCGAATTTTCGAGTATTTGTAGCTATCAGGATCACAAGTGGATCATCGCCAGTGAGGTAAACCTGTAACAATTTATGTATTTTTTTTAATTTTGTAGTGTGAATAGCTTCAATTTAATTGTGGGGATTCCCAATTTCAACTTTATTATGAGCTAATAATTTAGCAATAATATAAGGTCTTATGAATTAATTGTTTTTTATTATGATCTATTGTGCTCTTTTATAAACGTTTGTTTATTTTGAGTTCGTTACATGTATTACCTTAAACGTTAGTTTTCGAAATTGTTTCCTTTGTGACTAATTCTTGAATTACATTTTCATATACATCTATTAGTTTTTGTTTGTGATTTTGTTTCCTCTTTACCATAATTTTCACTGGAATACCATAACTTGCAAAATGATTAGATATCCCAGCTCAGATATGGATAGCAGTTTTTCCGATTATAAATAACGCTTGAGTAAATTTTGAAAAATAGTCTATTTGAGTGATATCATTTTTTGTATTAAAAACAAAAGTATGGATATGACAAATGGTTTAGATTGGGTTTTGGTTAAAGGATAATTGAATATATAAGTTTAATTGCAAGCATACTTTGCTGTTTGATAAATATTGCAGGGGTTTACAAATAGAATTTTTCCTTCACTTTAGGTCAATAGTAATTACTTTTAAAGTATTGAGGCGTTCTGTAATACCCAGGTGATTATTCTTATCTTCGTACTGGGCCTTTGTAATTAAAGTTTGTTGTTCTATATCATTAATCGTATACAACAGCTTAGTGCAACGGGTTAATTTTAAAATTTGAATATCAACATGTTCCGAATATATTTTTAAGGAAAACTAGAATAAATTGAAATCTTCGAAGAAAATCTAGTAAGTTGTCCTCGGATTTCAATATTTTTTAAGAGGTCGAAAATTAATATTTCATTATTTTATAATGGCGGTTGGATAATAAGGAATTTTCGAGTACCAAATTTCTCTTGTGTAATTAAAGTTATTTTGATTTGTTTTCGAATATATTGATCTGATTTAGTTTTAAATTTATATTGTCTAAAATCGGGATCCTGCTATTGGCTAAAATCCTTAAGGGTGTTCGATACCTATTAGGGACAAGTGAATTCCGCTAGATGCCGCTAACATCGGAAATGTTATAAAAATAGATAATGTTGACAAAGCTCCGCCCGTTTCGCTCATTCACGGGGACACCGATCAGATGTTTTATGATGGGTCGAAAATTATGAGGTTTATTAATCATTTAAGATTTTGTCACTGCAACCCGGATATTCATCGTAGGTAATGTAGGCGATATAGCCTGAAAAGTTCATATTGCGTGTGAAAGCTGGTTTTTCTTGATCTGAAAGGGCGAGTTAGGGCGGAAGAAGTTTCGACGGGACCAGGTGTTTTACGATGGTTTGATGCCAATTTTCGACGGCATGACCGAAAAGGTGGTTTTTTCGACTGTAAAAAAAATTTAACAAGCCCGCGTATTGATAGTTGGATTAGGAATGAAAATAAGATACGTCAAAACAATTTATTTGTTACTACAGGACAACAGGGCAAGGAAAATCTACGGGAAATCCCATATTTATTATGATAATATTAAAGGGTAAGGGAAATGGGTAAGGGGGCAAGCGAATACGCAAATTACGGGAAATCCCATCTTTATCACGAGGATATTAAACGGGCTTGAACTTGAACCGTTCCTACCGATACACTTCCTACCTACCTGTCTTAAGCCGACGTCGAAATTTCTTGTTAGATTATATGACCCTTGGATTAAAGCAGGTAACCCCAATATTTGCCGTCGAAAGTTCGCCCGCCGATATGAAATAACATGCGCAATAATAATATCGTTTTCCTTTTGACGTATTTCCCTTTGACAAATTTTCGAAAATTGTCTTAATGTAATGTAGTAAAAAAACATTTCTAGGCCTGACCTAATCTATAAGGTTTGTTAGATATAATCCTGCAATATTTTACACCGTTTCATAATTTCGATATCTCAAACATTGCCAATTCCATAACGTTTCGTACTTAATGTAGATTAAAAATTCAACAAACTTGTTGAACAACCTTCCTCGCAAATTCTGAATATGAACAAATTAAGAAAAATACGCACAAAAGTATTTATAAAACCATTGTTCTTATATATAAGTGCCATAAATGTTTCAGAGAGTACAACATAAAAAAAATGTTTGAAATGCAATTTTATTATGAATAAAAACGGATATCTAAATGAAAGATCGCATATTCATTTTTACTATATTTAACCAAAATATATTTTTCTTGAATTTTCTGGTGTGTTTTTTTGGCCACTGCAGATTTTTGATAAAAAAAAACATCAAAAAATCACGGCGGGCGTGAATTTGGCTCACCAGAACGACTGATGCAAAAAAGGAAAGTAGGCTTTAATCAGCATCGAAACCCCTATAGAGTGAACTACAAGAAAACATTAGAAAATAAAGAAATGGTGACGTTTTTCCCGATTTCAATGATTTTTGGTGGCAAAAAACTATTGTAAATCACAAAAGTTATAACCGATCATACTGTCGATGGTTGATTCCATAGATTTGCATGTCGACAACTATATATTAAAATTTCAGAAAGATCGGTAGAGAAGTCTTATTTTTATAACGCCCGCCAACTCGAAAAACATGGTTTCGAGAAAAAATGTGTTTAAAGTTTTTAAATAAGCTGTATAACCGCGTGGCTTACACGAAATAAATGATGATATACAGCGGTAAAACTACTCTCCAACTACCCTCTACATTTACGTTTGTGCAGTTGATGTTACTGAAAGAAAGACGCAAAAAAAGAAATATGAGAAAATCACCAATTATACGGCCTTGCCGCTCGGCGCTTAAATCCTTCACTAATATCGGGCACCATCCAATAGCGAACTCCTCTATATAACGGACAGTTTTTTATTTCCCGAATTTCTTAATAGTGATTTATACATATCAGCACCTCCCACAAGCGGGCCCTCCAAGTAGCGACAACGACAATTAAAAACTACCATTTCATATATAATTTTATTGTTAATAAAATTGCCTCTCAACAACGGACAAGCAATAAACAAGTGGTCTAACACAGCTGCTACCGCTAGCACTATTGTTTCCTAATACGTATGTGTAATAAACACGTTTGGTGTTTAAATCGATACGCCGTAATTGATAACGATATATTGACTGAAGATTCAGATGCTTGTATAAAAAATTGCATCGACAAACTCACAGTAGTGTAACGAAACGGCTTGCCGAAAACAAATAAACACGTCTGGAACTGCTCGGGTTCGACGAATTCGATCTAGAAGCGCTGGGAATGAACTCGTAAAGCCGAAGCGCTTCGATGCGATAGGATTCCCCAAAAACCCGAAGAGAATTTCCTGGAAATTCGATAATCTTCCAGAAGGTTCATACCTGCGTATAAAAGGAATACCGGACCCAAGGCCAGTTAGTTGAATAATCGGAGTGTACATATTCGGGCGAGATGCTGCGCGTTAAATAAATAAACATCTGTGTGTGAAATAAATCATGTGTTAGAGTTAAAAATAAATAAATTAGGACAAATTCCGTAGTGTTTAGTTTTCGTAAATGGTAAAAACGTTACAGTATCTAATGACAAAATTGAAAATGAAAATGATGAAAAATGTTAGTTTCTACAATATTGAATTTATCAGATGCATGCAAACAGTTAAAAATTTGTTTTTTTTTTGTTTAACAAAAATGTTGAAATGATGAGAAATGCATCCAAACATTTATTAGATTGTGAATCGGAATGTTTTAGAAATAAATTTAATTGTAAACAAACTACTATTGACAAATTTTTCAATAAGAAATACATTGCAATTTGAGAATATAGTATTTTGAATTACATTTGTGCACATATCAATATTTTTTTTTTAATTTAATCCTCTACATATGTAAAACACATCAAATCAGTGAGCTCACATATCCGAAATTTAATATTAAGGTAACGTTTTAACTGTTCACTACAACTAAACACTACGCGATTTGTCCTAATTAATTTCTATTTATTTCTAACACTTTAACACTTATAATTTATTTCACACAGAGATGTTTATTTATTTAACGCGCGCGGTCTCTCGCCCGAATGTTTTCGTTCCGATTCTTCAACTGCCTCCGCTTGGGTCGGGCATTCTTTAAAAACGCAGGTAGAAGCCTTTTTGTTTCGCCCCGGTGGAGCGAAATAAGACCTCCAGCATATTCCTGACGACCCTTCAGTCCAAGGCGTCCAATCCGCAAGCCAGTTTCGGGATAGCTAACTTAGTTAGATCTTCGCTAAGTAGGGTATCCCTGAGGTCATGTAGTGCGTCCCACAGGTCCAAATAGGTGGGCTTGTGAAAGGACTTCCTCATGGTAACCAGGTAGAAGAGCAGCAGTCGTGATCCATCTTCCTTAATCCTTAGCGCTCGCCCGACCGCCGGTCCCTGATGATGGAGTTCGTCCAGTTTGCCAAACCTCGTACGGAACTCCGCGGCAATTCCTCGGGACATCCACAGGTCCTGGGCCACGCAATGAGCCAGCGCATACTCGGCCGGAGTTTCGAAGAGGTCCCGTTGCTCTTCCCTGGTCACACCGAATCGGGCCTTTCCGGTCCCACCATACGCAGCCATAAACTCTTCAAAGGAGGGCTCATCCTCTTAGGGCCGTAGTTGGCGCACCTGTTGATCCTGGTCACCTCCCTCAAACGGTGCTAATCGGTTGTAATGCACGACCCTGGGGTTCCCATTCGGAACTTTGCTGATTCGGTAGTTGACGTCATTCATTTTTGTCTTCACTGTATATAACCCTTCCCAAGCTTTCTGAAGCTTGGGTGATAACCCTCGTCTCCTTTGTGGGTTGTACAGCCACACCACGTCTCCTTCTTCACATATGCCGCTGTCCGCCCGAACGTCATAGTGATCCTTCATGCGGTCGCTGGCGACTTGGAGATTCGTTCGTACTATCTCGTGAATCTGGTCCATCTTTCTGCGCACCTCGGTGACGTAGTCTTTCCCAGCCAGATCTTCTCCCGGTTTGCAACCGAAGCTCAGATCGCAGGGAAGCCTCATCTCCCGCCCGAACAGTACCCTTGCTGGTGTTTGGGCGGTGGACTCTTTAATGGCAGACCGGTAGGTCATCAGGAAAAAAGGGAGATGTTGATCCCAGTCTCGTTGGTGTTGAGACATTACCTTCGAGAGGTACTTGCCCATGGTGCGGTACATCCTCTCCACCATTCCGTCGGAATGAGCGTGCAGCGCCGTCGTTCTAGTCTTGCGAATTCCCAACTTTTCGCAGGTCGGAATGCAATTCCAACGGTACTCCGAAGCTGCTCACTAGCTCCTTCACCAGGACATCTGCGACAGTTGTGTCGGCTTGGTTGGGAATCGCGTAAGCCTCTACCCATTTAGTGAAGTAGTCCATCGTCACTAAGATGTACTTGTTGCCGCAATCGGTTTCAGGAAATGGTCCAGTAATGTCTAGGGCGATCCTCTCGATAGGACTCCCCACATTGTACTGTCTCATCGGGGCTTTCGGTTTGCGGTCCGGTCCATTGCTGGCGGAGCAAACTTTACACTTTCTGCACCATTCGCGAACAGCCCCAGAGCAGCCCACCCAATAGAAACGCTCGCGTACTTTCTGCCAGGATTTTTTACTCCCTGGTGGTCTCCTGAGGTTCCGTCATGGAGGTGACGTAGCACCTCCGCAATCTTGATCTTGGGCACGATGAGTTGGAATCGTCTTTCTGCGCTATTATCGGATTCGAGCACCCTCTTGAGCAGTCCATCCTGTATTACCAGGGAGTCCCACTGTGCCCGGTACGATTTCAGGGTACTAGGGGATGGGGCCACTTCCTGCCATTCCGGTCGACGTCCTTCTTCTTTAAACTTCAAGATCTGTTGAAGTTCAGGGTCGCCTTCCTGCGCTCGCCGCCTCGTCGGTGACCGTCGTGCGGCAGGTAGAAAGAAGCCTCTTTCACTCTGCAAGACTGCAATGGGGACATCTCTCTGGACACGGTCTTCTTGAAAGAGCGTCAGCATTACCTTGGCTGGTTCCTGCTCTATCAATCCACCGGGCTACCTGGCCTTCCGGGTTCTTGAATCGCAGGAGCCATCTGATCGCCACGTGATCCGTTCTCAACATGAACTTCCTCCCGTATAGGTACTTGTAGAAATGTTCTACTGATTTCACGGCGGCTAACAGCTCCCCTCCTGGTGACACAGTAGTTCCTTTCGGGCTTCGACAGGACTTTACTGAAGTAGCCAACGACCCGCTCCTGCCCATCTTGCAGTTGTGACAAAACCCCTCCGATCCCGTCGTTGCTTGCATCTGTATCCAAGATGAAGCGTCCCTCTTGGGTCGGGAACCCAAGAACAGGGGCCGTCTTCAAGCGTTTTTTCAGAGTGGCGAAGGCTGCTTGGCATTCTTGATCCCAAAGGAAGGCTCGTTTTTCCTCGGTTAGTCGTGTCAGCGGTTTGCGATGTCAGAAAACATTCGAACGTAACGACGGTAGTAAGTGCAAAGCCCCAGGAAACTCCGCAACTGATGCTTGTCCTTCGGTGTTGGCCATTCTTGGACTGCTCGCACTTTTTCAGGGTCCACCTCGACGCCGTTACTGCTGACCACGTGACCCAGATAGTGTATTCTCGTTCTTAACAGATGGCATTTCTTTGGGTTGAGCGTCAGGTTAGCCATTCGGAGTCTCTTGCAGACTTCCTCCAGGTATGACAGGTGTTCGTCAGACGTCCTCCCTACGACGATTATGTCACCTAGGTACACGAAGCACGTTTTCCAGGAGAGCCCTCTGAGTATATTCTCCATGAGCCTCTCGAAATTATCAGGGGCATTACACAGCCCGAATGGCATCACGGTGAATTGCCACACTCCAGATCCTACTGTGGAAGCCGTCTTCTCCTTGTCTGCAGGGTCCATTTCCACCTGCCAGCAGCCACTCTTCAGGTCCAAAGTGGAAAACAAATTCGATTCAGCCAGATTATCCAGGGTGTCGTCTATCCGGGGAAGAGGGTAGCTGTCTTTCTTCGTCACATTGTTCAGTAGACTATAATCTATGCAGAACCTGGTGTCTACATCCTTCTTCTTTACCAGGACTTCAGGAGATGCCCAAGGACTGCTAGACGGCTCGATGACTCCCTCTTTCTTCATGTCGTGGATGATCTTCTCCGCTACCTCCCGCTTCGCCTGATGCAAACTCCTTGCTGACTGGCGGATTGGTCTCGCGTTCCCCGTATCGATCTTGTGTCTAACAATACTCGTTCTCCCAGAAGGTCCCTTGTCAGACACGAAAATCGATCGGTATCTACGGAGTAGCTCAATAAGCCTCTTCTTTTCGACTCCAGCGAGAGAATCTCAGGCGTCCTCTAGAGCTTCCTCCACTTTCGCGACTCTGCAGCCAGCGCTCCCCGTCACCTGGTGGATCAGTGACGTCACTGGTGAGCAGGTTCCCACTTTGGTCCCCTTGCGGATGGTAACTGGGTAGTCATTGATGTAAATGAGCCGGACTGGAATTTCATCACGCAGTGTCACCAAGGTCTTCCCTACTAGAACGCCTCGGCCCACTTCCACGTCGTGGTTCCAAGGTTCCACTACTGCAGGACTCCCTTTTCCTGTGACGCCTTGAAGTCGGATCATCACTATCGATTTGCTCCTACTCGGCAGGATCGTGTCTTCCGTTAGCCTTATCTGGCGGACCGTCTCGCCCTTGGGGTGCAGGAAAATTTCCTTTGGGCCGACCTGCATTACTTGTTTCAAATTGAGAGCGAAACCGTGGGTCTTCATGATGTCCATTCCCAAGATGGCGTCCTATTCGATGTCGGCAATCAGGACTCGGTGTGGCGAGAAACGTGCAGTTCCGATCTTGATCTCGACGTCGACTTCTCCGTGGACGGCGGCAGCTTCGCCCGTAGCTGACTCGCAACCTCCACTTGGACTCCATCAGTTTCTTCCATCGCGTGTTCAACAGGCCTAGCTTCAGGAACGTCTTGGATGCCCCGGTGTCGATCAGTAGGGTGTGCTTCCTGCCGTTAATTTTGCCATCCACGTACAGGCTGCCACCTTCACCTCTCACGGTAGCTATCTTGATGAGGGGGTCTTGGAACGGGTATCGGGTCAGAGCTGCCCCCTTGGAGCCGACCCGCTTTAGTTTTTCGACGTCTGGGCCGTTGTTGGCTTCTCCACCCTACGGCGCTTGCAGACCCTTCGGAAATGGCCAACCTCTCCACACCTCCAGCATTTCGCCGGCTCCCATTTGTCTCCTTTCAGCAGTCCCTTGAGGGCGTTGACAGTCTGCTACAGGGTATCCTCCTTCCGCTCGGCTTCCACACATGCGTCGTCCCCAACCACCACCCGAACGCGGCCACAGCTCCTTAACGTCTCCGTGGTAGCCTCGTTTTACAGGGCCATCGAGAGGGCTCCCAATGTGCTCTTGGGATGCGACAGCCTTACCGCTCGCTGCATCTCCACGTCCCTCAAGCCGTCGATGAAGGCCGAGACCGCGAGACTCTCCGTCATGGACTCCGCCGCTTCCGGGTAGGCGAATCTGACTAGTTTCGCGATGTCGGCTTCGAACTCCTGAAGGCTCTCTCCCTGCTTCTGTCGTCGTTTCTTCATTCGGGATTGGTAGACGTGCCCCAGGTGTGCGTGCCCGTGTCGCCTATCCAGGCTCTGGACGAGTAGCTCGAAGTTGTCCAGCTCCCCCTCTGGAACAGTATGTAACACGTCGAGGGCGCTTGCCCGGAGAGCGACCGTCAGAGCCACTGCCTTGTCCCTCGGCGCCCAATTGTTGGCTTTCGCCGCTGCCTCGAATTGCCGGAGGTAGTTCTCTCAGGGAATTTCCCCGTCGAAGGTAGGCGGCTTCACTCGATGACTCGCAGTAGGGACTGCCTCGATCCTGGTTACCACCTCCGAGTCGTAAACGGATTACCTAAACTGGAAATGTTGTGCCGACTGTTCTGGAAATGTATTGATTGCAAACGTTCCCCCAATTCTCGTAGTTGGTTTTCCAGTTCCAATCGCTGGATTTTCTCGGTCTGAAGTGCGCTGTCAAGAGTTTCAATTCTACTATCCATCTCACCGTGGAGTTCGTTCAACTCGCCATGGAGTTTTGCTAGTTTGTTATCCAACTCGCCGTGGAGTTTTCCCATTTCGCCGTGGAGCTCTTTTATGTTGTTCTCCAACTCACCGTAAAGTTTTCCAATTTTGTCGTCTAACTCGCCGTGGAGTTTTCCCGTTTTGTTGTCCAACTCTCCATGAAGTTCATTCATCTCCTTCGTTTGGTTATCCAGCTCAACGTGGAATTTTTCCATTTTGTTATCTAACTCGCCGTGGAGTTCTTTCATGTTGTTATCTAACTCACGGTGGAGTTTTTCCAGTTTGTTAAGGATGAGCTCACCTTCTTCCACGAAACCCAAAATTTCAGGGTGGTCTCCATTGCCGATCAAATATTCCTCCATACGTTTCTGCAGCACTGTTCTCGACCCTGTCGTTTCGAGTTCTCTATCTTCTAACTCACGTTTGAGGTCCGTCACTTTTAAATCGCTGTGACGCTAACTTTTAAAAATAGCTAAGGCGTAAGCTTTGATACCTCAGACGGCGTAGGGTAGCGACACAAAGCCTCTCTCAATTACCTCGGAGAGTTTGGGAGGGTCAGAAAAATTGACAATAATTACAGATGTTTGATTTGGGCGCCACTGGCTTATATGTACCCAAGCCAGAGGGTCCTCGATGTTTGAGGAGCCGTCTGAGATAATTCCCACTGCAAAGTGCCACCTAAACAAATAATCCTAATAAAAATAAAAAAAAGAGAATGATTACAGTACCCACAAAATTTAGGGTGATCAAAGGGGGAAATGGCAGAAACTCAAGCTCCAAAAACAATAAACACTTTATTCTATATCAAAATCACAGAATATTTTTGTTCCCAAGAGGGAAGAGGAAAAATATATAACAGTTCAAAATAGATAAGTAGTTGTCATAATTGCTAAGTTTTCAAGACTCGACTCTTCCTAAGTGACAGGCAGTTTCCTTAAAATGTGTTAAACTGCAGCAACAAACAAAAAAAAGGAAAACTCTTATAACCGGTTGCAAATTCAATAATTTGTCTCTCAGGTTTTAAGGGGTCGTATCGACCGAAAATTAAAATTACAATTGGGAATGCCCTTCCCCTCAGAAAGAAAGCAATAAAAAAAGTAACCGGTCCTCGCTCAGCTATGAGGACAGTACCAAATATCTGGCAATGTTCGTGACGAATTAAGACAAATAAGAGGCACACAATTACCGACCGTGGTTGGTTGGTTACTCCCTGCAGCGACACAATCCGGGTACGTTCCAGGCCCCTGATGTATGGTCGTATTCCGGTCGGGAGTGCGGTCGGCGTTCGGTCTACTCCTCACACGGGAAATCGAAACCCCGTCTAACCTCCAAGTCAATCTGGCACAGGACCTTCGAAGGAGCCGGTGGGAGATCAGCACGTGGCCCGATTATGGATAATCCGCTCCGAACCTTTGGTACTCAACTTCCGGTCCTAAAAGCCGGACTTAAAAGTCGGACCTAAAAACCCTCTGCAAGAGGGTTTTCCTAGCCGTCCTCGACAACACAAAATGGCGGCACAGCTCCGCGTAGAAAATCCTCCAACGAGACGTCCTCCTCTCAACGTACGAATCCCAACGAGGACTAGACGACAGATTCCTGCTCTCTCCCTTCGTATAGATCCCACACAAGGCAACGTCGAAACGAAAATTACGAGGGTAGAGAAACGCTTACGCTGTACTATCGCCGCCGCCAAAAGACAAAAAGGAACACGTTCGACAAATCGATGCTTAAAAAATGGCCGAGACCAGACGAAAAGATGACCTCGTCACGTCAGTCGTTTCATCGTACAAAGCATAGAACGGAGCAAATGTTAGGCGAGTTCGATTCGAACCACTAATCGTTTGTAAACGGGATTCGGACCGTTACAAATTCCACCCCCACTTACCCCAACGAAAGAAGGAAAAAAAAAACAAAACAGGCCAAACCAAATAAGAGAAGCTTAAGGCGTGTCCAAGAGCACTCGCCGAACCCAACATGTGTCACCAAGGGGAGACTGGGTATGGAATTCCCTTTCCCGCCACTATCGTAGGCTGTCTCGACCCTTCTAATCACTAATCCTAGTAAAACTGACGAAACCTCTATCAGGAATTCCATAAAATTACACGTCAGAATGGGAGCTAGGGGAATCGGTCACCCCTAGTCCCATGTGGGGCATCAATACAACAAGGAAAAACAATAAGGAGACTCTACAAATTTACGCCAGTTCCCCACAATAACTGGGGTGCGCTGGATCAGAACCAACGTCACCTAACTTAATACTACTAACATGCGACATCTAGCCCCCTGCTAGACTCGCCTCAAAGGGTGTGACGCAGGAGTACTCCCAATCTGAACCCTGTGCCTAACAACCGACCGAACACACGAGGTGAACGGACCAAAAGACGAAACATCAAACCCTACAACCACTAAAACTAAAAGAGCTATGGAAGTGGCAACACCAAGCGACCAACCTCACAATGAATGGTTAGTGACAGAACAACGTTCAAACGAATGTCGATAACCATAACGTCATGGACCAAAACTAACCCCAGTCGCAGTTAGAAACATCAGGGAAAATCCTTAACCGACGTAACGGACAACCTTAAACCCAACGTTAAATCCGCCTCAAGAAGTGACTTCCATATACGGTAACTAACCAAAACGAAAACTACCAGCTCACCACAGGGAAAACGACACACAAACCATAACCACTTCACAACCCTTAGGGGCCTCTTACCCCAACCGCGGACTCGGTACAGTGGAATTCTAAATACAGCCCCCAACTGCAGGGCATCATACACTTAAGGGACTTTTACCCTAACCGCGGACCCGGTGCAGCAGAATTCTTACGCCCCATACTGCAGAGCAACATAAACAGGGAATCACAACACACGAATATACAAGCACGTGAACCATCGAGATCTTACAACTGGTCGCAAACAATCTTACAACTAATTCGCGGTCTCAAGTGCGATACTTCACAACAGCAACTTCACTGCCGCAGTGGAAAGATGGTTCTCATTCCCACTACTATCTGGGCAACTATCATGTTGCGTGGCTTTTAGGTTACCCAGGGACATCCAGATTATGCCCCAACAATTAACCTAAAGCTAACTCGAACAAAGACATCTAGACCTTCGCTTGGGCAAAAGGAACAAAACCCAACCAGACGAAACAAGAGAACAAGTTTGTCCCAACTAAGAGATATGACCTCGACCACCAGAACTACTGAAGAAGCAAAACTTCCTCACCCATAACAATTGTGCTCGTGTTGTGACGGAAAATCCTCCTAAGAGAGTGCGACTCCCCGCAACTAATCCCAAGAATCCACAAAATCGGGGACGACGCGCATCCATTCATTACTCGAAATAAATCCCTCAGAGAGGTTGGTTCAAACCCAACATCCGAGTAATGAGACACTCCGAGAAGCACAATCTGATAATCTCAAGGGCACCATCGCGAAGAGAAGAAAATAAAAGGAAAGAAGAGAAGGAAAAAAAAAAGGTCAACAACTACATACACAGGCTCTATACCAGGCACAAGATTGAGGTCAGCATCAGATTTTACATTGGGCACGTTTTAAGGTCCTTCACGTGCCAAGTTCCCCTAAATCTACCATCCACGTCAACCAATTCATACGTCCAAGGAGAGACTTTCTTGGAAATCACCAGCGGTCCTATAAATTTTGGAGCGAGTTTAGCGGCAAAGGCGTTGGCCGCATTGGACTGTACAAAGTTCCTGCGATACACTCGATCACCCACTTCGAACACAAGAGGTCTATGCCGTAGGTCATAGTGCCGTTTGTTCTTTTCCGCTGACTTCTTAAGCCTTTCCTTAACCTCCCGAAATAACTCTTGGAACGCCTGAACCCTATCCCTAACCAAAGCGTCATTATCCAACTCCAACTCACCAGGGTTAGCCACAGCTACCTTTTCAAAATTCACAGGATATTCCCTACCGAAGACGATCTGATATGAACTGTAGCCGGTGCTTTCGTGAACTTGTGTGCGCAGCGCACACGACAACTTATGAAGGTGCAAATCCCACTCCTTATGATCATCCCTGATGTAGCACCGTATCATGGTTTCCAATGTCTTATTAACCCGCTCAGTGGGGTTGGCCTGGGGATGATAATTCGCCGTGAAGAACTGATTCACATCATACGACCTCAACAAAGTTCGGAAATCCTTACTCCGAAATTGCGTACCATTGTCAGAGATCAATGTATGGGGTTGGCCGTATATAAGGAAAAGGTGTTGCTCAAGCGCAGCACAGATAAGCTTGGACGAAGCACTTCGCAAAGGCACGACTATCGGGAACTTACTGAAGAGGTCTACCATCACCAAAATGTATTTAAAACCTCGAGTGGAGCGAGGCAGCGGCCCAACTAAATCCACACTAATCACCTGGAAAGGCTTATCTAAAACTCGGTGAGGTGTCAAGAGACCCCCTGGTTTGTTTTGTTCTACCTTGTTCGCACAACAGGACGGACACACTCGCACATAGGAGGCAACATCACTCTTCAGCTTCGGCCAATAGAAGTGGGTAGATACCCTTTTAAACGTTTTGAAAACGCCCGGATGTCCAGCGCAGGGGTCGTCGTGACACTTCCGCAAGATCTCCCCCCTATTTTCTTCTGGTACCACCTGTTTCCAGGCATCGGCGAAATCTAAACCAGGGACCGTCCTGCCTTTCACATACTTATACAATCTACCTTCCGTGATACGCCAAGCAGGATATTGCAGCGGCCACTTTTCCACTCGCGACAACATCTTCCTATACCATTTATCAGCGACTTGATCAACCGTTATCCCTTCCAAGACGTCCAAAACAGGCACAGACCGTGAAAGTGCATCGGGTACCACATGTTCCTTACCCCTTCGATGGACTACATCAAACGAATACTGCTGTAACTTCAAACTCCAGCGAGCCAGACGCCCCGTCGGCTCCTTCAGATCATTCAACCAACGTAACGACCAATGGTCAGTACAGACCGTAAAGTGAGTGCCTTCCAAATAGGGCCTAAGCCGTTCAATACTCCACAGAATCGCCAAACACTCCAGCTCGGTCGTCGAGTACTTCCGCTCTTGTTTGGTGAGGGACCGGGACAAATAACACACCACCTTCTCATTTCCTTGGCGATCTGTCTGAGTGAGGACCGCCCCTAAACCAAAGCCGCATGCATCCATCTGCACACAAAAGTGAAGGTCAAAATCAGGACAAGATAGAATCGGGGCGCTGACGAGATGACTCTTAATCTTATCGAAGGCTTCCTCCTGGAGGACACCCCACTCAAATTTCACATTTTTGTGTAGCAAGTGAGTCAATGGTTGAATTAGAGAAGAGAAGTTTGGGATGAACCTACGGTACCAAGACGCCATACCAATCACACTCCTGACCTCCGTCACTTTGGTTGGCATGGGGATCCGCAAAATCGCCTCAACCTTGGCCGGGTCCACATGAAGCCCGTCTGAATCGACCACATAACCTAAGTACCGGAGTTCGGCTCTGCAAAATTGACACTTATCCTTGCTTACTGTAAGGCCAGCGGCCTGAAGACGTTCGAACACTTTCGCCAGAATTTCCAAATGCAACTCGAAAGTCGGGGTCGATACCACGATATCATCTAAGTAGACAAAACAATAGGGCTCTAAGTCCACTCCAATAACTCTATCGATGAGACGTTGCCAAGTAGCGGGAGCAGTGTGAAGTTCAAAGGGGAGCCGGGTAAATTGAAAAAGACCCCTACCGGGTACCGTGAAAGCAGTGAGGGGTTTTGAATCTGCTTCCATTGGGACTTGCCAATAGGCCGACTTGACATCAAGACTAGACAGATATTTAGCATCACGAAGTCGGTCCAAGATACTGGAAACATACGGTAGAGGGTAAGCGTCGCGCTTGGTAACCTTATTCAGCTTCCTAAAATCTACACAAAACCTCCAGGAACCGTCCTTCTTCCTTACCATAACTATGGGACTGCTCCATGGGCTAGTGGACGGCTCAATAACACCTTTACTCAACATGTCTTGGAGTTCCTGGTCGATATGCTTCATCATGGCCGGTGATACGGGGTAATATCGCTGTTTAATGGGTTCCACATTCCCTACCAACGAGATCTTATGTTGCACCAAAGTCGTACACCCTATCGTGTCTCCCATTCGCCGGAAATTACTATCAATTAACTGCGACAAAGCGGCCTCCTGATCCGCAGTGAGCACCGCCCGAGCTCTTAACGCCTCCGCAGTCTCCACGACGCATTCAACCTTATCGTCCTTCACGAATTCCCACTCTTTAGACCTCAAGTTGGGAATGATCCCCATACGGACCCAAAAGTCAATCCCTAAGATCAGGGTACGTTTCAGACCAGGCACAACTAAAAATCGGATGAGCTTTTCTATCCCGTTCAATGACACCGGGACATTTAACGAACCAATACATTCACAAGACTCACCATTGGCGACAGTAACCGAGGGCAACCTACTCTCTTCGAGACAACCCTGACACACATCCTTCAGCCTATCCCAACCTTCCGCGCCAAGCACACTATGGGTCGCCCCAGAATCTAGCAGTCCTAAGAACTCCTTCCCAAAAATAGACACCCTCATGTAGGGGCGTTCGTCGTCCCTAGCATGGGCAAACACATACTCTAACACACACCGAATAG